>VWZU01018340.1:2565030-2694805 GCA_013397095.1 Sterrhoptilus dennistouni | reverse complement strand
ATTGTAAATAGCAAAATCCCCCCCCGTAACCTCTGTAACTAAGGAGTGGACAAACACAAGCAGCATTATTCTAAACCTTCTCTTCCAGAGCATTTGGGAAACAAAGTCTCCATCTACTCAAGTGAAAATGAAAAAAAATTAACAACTTGGGAGCTACGGACAGAATCCCCAATTACTCAGCAAAACTCATGTGCAACTACAGAACCTGTGTAACCTTTGGCAACTGAGTGAGCCCTCAGAGCCACAAACAATGTATGATATTAAAAACCCGTTACGGTCAAGGAGCTGCCTGGCCTCTTTGGAGCTTTTTGAGGTTGTTGACCACAAGCTCTCTCCCCTCTCAACTCCCGCTCTCTTTAAAGAGATGAAAGAGAGCTCAGATTTTTTTGCAACTGATCTGTCTCCCTTGAAGATCATTTCTCCAATCTTTACTGCAAGAGAAGAGCAAACAAGAAGTGCTTCACACACTAAGAGTGAGAAATGAGTCAAGAAGAATTAAAAATGAATTGCTGCTCCATCCCCCATGGGGACATACAGGTAAGAAAAGCCTTTTGTCTAACCAGCACCTTAAAATGCCATTTTCCACCTGCCTCTGGCTGCTTACACACTTGTGCACTGATTGGACCAGAGGCTCAGGATGAAAGGTTTGTCTGTGCAAATAACCTGAAAGGCTGGTACCTGATGTAAATTTGTATGAAGGAGGAAAAAACCTACTATTAAAATCTTGAAATTTAGTAATGGTCTCATGGCCCTAAACTATATCATGTCTGTCATCCCCACTTGACCCCTGTCTGCCCCATCCTGCAGGTTTGCAGCGATGACTCTCCATCCACTGTGAGTGCAAGGACCATCAGTTTACTGCACACATGAATAACTCTCATCCCAAATTGGTTTCTTCTGAGAGAAGAAATGAGAGTAATTTTGCAGTTTTAAAGCATTATAAGGGCCCAAAGCTGCCAACAACCATTTAGATACGAAGCAGGGTTAAATTTCTTGACACACAGCTGGCACAGCTTCAATAGGTGTTAGTGAGAAATTCAGTGATAATTGCTGCCCAAGATGACATTTTCTTGTTCACTTACAAAGTGTAAAGGGTAAAAGCCCTGAGAATTTTTAAATAAAAAGCCTTCAAGTATATATTTCTACATACTAAAATATGCACATGTACAGCACAATATAGCCTCTTCTTTTGGTGACTTATACCACCTTTTACTTCCCATGGATTTCTGAGGTAGAAGGAATTACGTACTTGTTGCACTCCTAAACATTTTAAAATGTTCTCTAGTCCACGGTGCTGGAGAACATTTTCTCTTGTATGCTGTGACAAAGCAGCTCTAGAATGATGTAATGTTTGACAGTACTGTGCTACCCAAAGACCTACAGCAAAGGACACAGGCTTTGCCCTATTCAAAGATGATGAAATGATGGTCTCAATTACTCAATTACTTTAACTGATTGTCTCTTTTTAATCCATTAAATTGGAGTAGGTGGATTAATGCCATTTCAGGAACCAGACAAAAAGGCACCTACAACAAAGCAACGTTATGGTAATTGGCACTTGCAAAAACAGAAGCAGTGCTTGAAATCTATTCTCTAACACCAGGTGTGACCTGATCACACTGCTGAATATAAAAAGCCTCGACTCTATGCTTTCACTGAGTGTAGCAACAAGAGAGTTCTGAGTGCTCTTGTGAAGAGAACACAGAGGGCTAAACAAGCCTCAACTCATGAGTGTCAGTGGACATCAGAGGACTTTGCATCCCCAAGGAGATACGAAGTACTTTGGAGAACCAGGCTATAAAAATGTATTAATTATAATGACATACGATATTGGCTTAGCTGGCACTACTGCAACTGTAGCCCTTTAGTCTTTGCATTCTCCTGTAAAAGATGATGTCTGAGAGCATGGAAATTACATATAAATAAATCCCTGACTGCTTCAAAAGAGGGGCTCAAGGACCTGACCCAACCTGTCACCCCCAAACTCTCTTGCCTCCCTATCTACTACTGCCCTGTGTTGTATTATGGGAATTACTGTCATATCAAACTTGCTTAGCTACAACGTATTCCACAGATAACCAAGGGTTGTGGCTCCACGTTTGTTGTAATTTTTAAAATAGCTCCCTGAATTTCATTAAATGTCTCAGTAGAGGCTATTTCTGAGCGTAGCTGTGAAAACAGATGTTTGGAGAGTGCTAGCTATATTGCAAGACCTTGAGTGAAATGACAGATCAATCTTTTTACAGAGATTCCTGGGGATATAAAAACATGACTGTGTGCCAGCCAGGCAATGGCAGCTGCCCAGTCGGGACAGAAAGAGGATAAAACAAATCACTCCTGTTAAACCCAGCCAGAGACATCCCTTTCCTTGCCTTGCCCTGGTGGTGTTCTGCAAGGGCAGAAGGATATTGGAGAGCCCTGCCTGGGGCTGTACTGCCTGCCAGGGCTTCAGATCAGCCTCATTCAGGGGCACCTTTCCTGTAAAACCCAGCTCTGAGCACGGTGGGAGCCACTGCATTGACAGAACATGTGGAGATCCTAAAGCTGTTTTTTCAATCCCTCAGTTGATGCTGAAACACAGTGATAACGTTCTGTTATCTAGGAGATGATGATGTTCAATGCCATACAAGTACTATTCAGATGGGAAGGAGAAAAGGTAGGAGGCAGAGACAAAGAAAAAAGGGGATCAAGATATGTAGAATGAGATCAAAGATCTAAGGAAGGGCTATCCTAAGAGAAGATATGATAACTAGCATTGCAGTCATGTAATTGTTTTTTGGCTTATGGAATCCCATTCCCTCCCAAATATTTACACAATGGTGCTGGAAAAACTTTCCTCGAGAGATTACTCACATATACAACAGCTATACATGTATTCTCCTAATTAACGTAACATTTTTCCAATTCAAACACAGACTTCAGCCCTGCCAAGAGGTTCTATACACACTCAATTTGTGTAAAATGTTCCAACTGGAACAATAAAACTTATACTGGTATTTAAAACACAGCAGAGGTTTTTGGAAAGTATAGTCTAAAATATGCCCAGTACTGTATTTGTTATTCATATTCTCTGAACTCAAAATGCCCTCTGAAGGACCACTGCAAACACCAGGGATATGTGTGGTCTGGAGAGCACACTCATGAATATACCACAAAATTTGCCCCAAAAGGATTTTGGCATCACAGCTGTTTAAGCAGCAAATGTAAATTCTGATCATGTTCAGCAGAGATTGAAAGAAAATACAAATGGCATCTAGGAAACAAAGACACTTGAATAGGAGGAGGCACAATAAGTAAAAACACAGTATCCTTCACCCAGCTCCCAAATTCATGGCATATTTTCTTGATTTGTTTATTGACAACACACATAGGATAGAATAATAATATACGTCAAGTGGCATTAACAGGAGAAAATTGGAATGCAGAGTAGCTTAAAAATCCTTTACAAATGGAAAGAATATTCAATAGAAAATAACACAGCTTCAGTTTATTTTCTACAAGTGGTGTTTTGTTTTTCTTTCCTTCTTGAAAACAGCAATACTATATTATGGAAAAGCTGGTGAGGGAAGGAAGGAGGATTTTGTATTTCAGGCACTGAACTGTGTCCCCTGAAACTTGGGTTCTGTCCTGAGGAATTTTCAGCCCTATAGATATGGTAACTAAACCTCACTTCTGCTCAGGCCATATTACCATTCTTGCCTAGTTCAAAAATTTTTAATGTAAACGTGTGAGACTGCAAAGGATACAGATATTACAGTGACAGGCACTGTAAAAGCATCACATTTTATTAAGTTGAAAGAAGTGACAGCCAAAATTGGAGGTGTTGCAGGATTCTCTCTTAGAAGGGCAGTTGGATATGACTTAGGTGAAACTCTCATCTTAAAAAAAAAAATCTTTTTTTTCTTAAAAAAAAAAATAATAAAAATAAATTAATCCAACAACAAATGATGGCTTCCTTGCCTAAAATTGCTGAACTCTTTTCTCAGCCAGCAGTACTTTAAAAGATCTCTGCTACTTCTACAGGCCATAGCATCAGTATTTCTAAGCTGTTTTATTCTTTTATATACTTTTTAAGCAATGCCAAAGCAAAAATGAGCTATGAAAACAATTAGTTTTTTCTTACATAAATATACTATGTGAGAGAATTTTTACTTTTTTTTTTTTTTTTTTAAATAATGGTTCATGTTGGGCTTTTTAGAAATGCCAGAAATGTCTACAGTAACTGAGTTGTATGTCCTGCAAAATTCACTTTACACTTCAAGCTATGATAGTGTGGAAGAATCACAAAAAAGTCTGTAACAGACAGGCACTGATTTGTGTTTGATGGGACAAATTAATTCAATTCTGCAGGAATAAGGAAACCATTACACAAGTCTTGAGCAGGCTGCTGCCTTACAAATGATCACACATTTTCCTCTCCATCAGCATCCTAATTCCCTGAAGACAACTTCATTTTATCACTAACACACTGGGAGTCCAAAGCTGAAATCTGCCTCTGAGATACGTGCTTTGTTTTCAGCTATTTGTATTGTTGTTGGATTGTTTGTTTTTTTTTTCATGCTAATTAATTGTGAGATGAATCAAGATCTGGATGAACTGGCATCTCTGAAATCACCAGCACTTTTGTGCTGTGAACACCAGGCCCATGGGCTGAGTTAAAATCCCGCATGGATTCATCTCCTTTTATCCTCCAGTGATGGGGTTCAGCTTTGCAAATGCTTAGTGAAACATATTCCCTTGTAGACATGAATGGTTTGTTCTGGACCAAACAGAATAGCCTGGAATACATTTAAAACAGAAAATTGATTTGTGTGAGCTGCTTGAGAAGTTCTACTGTTCTCCAGCCATGCCTGGACAACACTGAAAAAAAATGTAAACTGAAACTATACAAGGTGATCAACCAATGCACACGTTTTTAAAATGTGTATCCCTTGCATGAGCACCTCAACATCATTGGAACACACCTCTGGAAACAAGCAGAAATAACTCTTTTTACTTTTCCTCACCACAGAACAAGATCACAAAACTGAACCATGGTATGAGCCCTCAGGGATTCTGCTGCACCAAATCCATCTCGTGGGGCTCTCCTTTCTTCCACACAGTTCCCCAGATCCTGCAACACCTGCTCTGCTCCCACTGTGCTCTGCTCAATGGGCCAACCTTGCTCAATTTTCCATTTCTGCAGGGAGAGATGCACTGCTCCCTCTGTGCACTTCAACTCTTCTCTAAATCAAATCTCCTTGTTTCATTAAATGCTAAGATAACTTAAAATACCGTAAGAGGATAAACAGGAGGCAGCAGAATGCCAGTCCTGAGGAAGGAGTTATCCATTATTCAAACATTTCAGGAAGCTGAATACCAGAAGGTCCATAGCATTTTCTGTTCTGAGCTTCCTTGCTTTGTAGATCTTTTTGACTAAGTCGCTGCAGTCAGTGATAAGTATCTGAGTTGCTCGTCTTTATGAATTTTGCAGCTGAAACAAATGCCACAAATCACAGACAGAGCACCATGGGGGAAAAGGGTTCAATTCATTCTCTGTGACTTTTGGAAGAAGCATTTATCATATAAACATTATTTTCTGAAATACTGAATTTGAAGTTAAGTAAATCTGACATTTTTTAATGTTTGTTCTCCTAGGTGTACTAAAACTTGCTAAGAACTTTTTTTCTTAAAGGAAGCAAAAATCCCACCCACAGGTGATTTCTTTCCTCATGAATACTTTCGAATTCATTAATTTTAATAGTAATTTGGGACTTTCAGACCCTGTAGTATCAAGAGAAAAGAAAGAGAAAGAAAAATTTTGATTCCACTTTAGTCTGACACCATTAAACCAAACCAACCAAACAGTCCCCTTGAATTTATTTAACCATTCCTTTTATCTGCAAGATTTCATTGTACAGGAAATCCTGTGTACCTTCACAGGAAATTCAAATTCCATTTATCATTCCTTTTTCATTTCTGCTGTTCCAATGCCTGTTGCATGCTCCTCTTCCCCTCCTGTGCCCAAGTTAAACTCCCTGGTGAATGTGGGAGATGCCTTTCTCCCCATAGCTACTCTAATGATTTACGTTTTTTCTGTACCAAAGTTGACATTTCCTCTAGAAGACCAAAATACAAAAAAAAAAAGAAGACAGGAATGTTTTCCCAGGTTGCTTTTCTTGTATATTCCACAAAAATATCCCAGTAAAACATACCAGGAACAAACTGTCTGTGAGATCTTACACATCAATTACTGCCTACTCTACATGAAAATAGGTAGTGGGTAGAAATTCTCCTTCTTGGTATATATGACATGAACTTGATGCTTTTCCAGCCTAAAAATAAAACCCATTCAGCAAATAACTGAATTTACTGCAAAGGAAATAACAGGGGAACCATCAGTTCAAAGATGGGCCCCCTGATTTTCCTGTAAGGTTGCAGGAGGCCTCCAGTGCTTCACGGGTTTGTGGACAGAAACTCTACTGAAACTCATCAAAGCTCTCCTCAAAGCAAGAGAAAAAAACCTGAAGGCCTGTGACAAAAACCATTTAATATCAAACGTTAAGGGCAAGATTTGTGACTCAAGCTGGAAATTTGTATTTTTTTCAAAGCTTAGCAAGATGCACATGACTCTGTGGTGGTGTTGCCTTCATGAATCTTACTGAAAATAACGTGTTCACCTCAAACTTATTCAGTAAACCAAGAGGCTTTTAATCAAAGCTGCAACTGTAATGAGTTCTGTAGCCATAATATAGTTCTTTTTCAAATGCACCAAATGAATGCTCGGAGGAGCTATCACTAACTGAATTCTTTCAGAATAAATTAAAATTTACAACATAACCAGAGAGTTTGTTATTCCCCAGATGATAATGTGCTTCAAGGTTTTAGTTTTTAGTCACTTGGTTCCTTTTGTTTATTATTTAGCTATTTATTTTACTTACGCATTCTTTATGTAGGTAAAATAAATATTTATGTATTCTCATACATACATAGTAATCACCATTATTGTTATTTAACAATGCTGGTACATAATGGGAAAATGTACCAAATTTTCAAAAAAGCAAACAGAACACCCAGTTTTAAAGATGATGAAACATTTGGACTTTGCTAATTTTCTCCTCTCCCTAAGATGGCAAACTCCAACAACTTCAAAACATGAGTGTCAATTTGTTTCTGTCACTTTTTCAATGCAAAATCTATCCCCTCCTTGACAAATTTCCCTGCCAAATGAGGTTCTTGTGAAATTGGCTTCTTTGGCAAGTCCTGAAACCTTTGGAGTGTCACTGGGGTATCTGTTGGGCTTGTATCTATTACAACTGCTGACATGGGATTGCTTTTTTCCCCTCCTGTGGGGTTTACTTGCATTGAAGTCAGGACTTAAATCATCATGTAACTCTTTCGTCAGCTTGTCACTTTGGTGTACAAAGGGCATTTCTGCTTGACAAGTGTGTTATAAGTGCTCAGAATTTAATGAACAAGACAACAAAATAGGAACCAACGGAATACTAATAATTTCATGGAAGCTAATAATAATGAATATTTGCAACTAAAACTTGAAATATTGCTACAGTTCTCATAAACACACCCAAAAGAAAAGGTGCTTGCTGTGAAATCAGACATACTTATCTGCATTATATAACATTAATGAGGTTCCCTGCTGTTTCTGAATTAACTTCAAGTACTCTCGGTGTAATATTTGCTTACAAAAATATAATGTTATAGTATTTCAATTTCCTTTTATGTGGATTTGAATATTTCTCTTGTAAATAATTTAGTTTTATTGAAAAGAGTCCCAGACAGCTGTATCATGATCTTATTCAAAACCTGCTGCCAAATTCAGATTTTATCATATGAAATTAATTGGTGTTAAAATTTGATGTTGATGGCTGTGTATAGTATGTAATGTTGATTGTGGCAGTACAATGCCCCAGCTAAATCAGATGGGTGAAGGGAGGACCAGGAGCTTTCATTCATTGAAATACAGTTAGAATCTGTGAGACAGAAGCAGAAGGACTTAGCATAACACAGTAACAGTGCTTAAACTGAGGGAGCAGTTTGTGTTTTTGAAGTGCTGTAGAACATATTAAAAGCCTCCTAACTCAGCGATATGGAAGATATAATTAATCTCATTTTAGAGATGAAGGAAATGCAGCACAAACAAGAGCTTTGGAAGGTACAGACAAGCTCTTCTAACATGAGACAAATAATTCTCCATGTCAACGTTTCCAAGGCTGGCACCATTAGGCTTCTCAGAGCTTAGGCTGGATTGCAACACTTTTCATGGTGTCTGGAGATTGCAGAGTTGGCTGCCTTTGTGTGAGGGCAAAGATTTTGAGTGAGAGAGGAACAGGGAGGATGCAAAGGAAAGGTAAAGGGATGGGAAATATCCCTCCCCACTCCCGTGCTCCACCTGTGCACGCCAGGGCTGAACGTGGTCAGACCCCCGAGACAGGGATTAACTAGACAAATCACCCAGAAGGCACAAACTGTGGCAGAAATTTCTGCAGTCCATATATCCAGGACTCCTTTGATCCTAGAGAAAAGCACAGCTACCTATGAAAATGCCATCCTGGCCAACATTCAAGGCTGTGTCCTAAATGTGAGTTCCTGTTTAGGTTCAGCTCTGTTGAAAAAAGGATTGTAGAAACCTCGCACATTAAAATGATTGTGCTGTAATATGTTGGAAACAAGAAAGGAAAATGGAAAATAAAATAAATCACACACTATTATCACAGACTGACTGTCAACAGCCTACTTAAGAGTCCAGGAGCAGAACCAGAGATTTCATGTATAAATGCAGGGACAAATGTATATTCATGAACTGTAAACCATTCAAACTTACTGGACAAGTGATTTGAAAGAAATCACCTGCTGATCTGAGGATGCTGATTTAGGAATCTCATACATATTCAGTACCTAGGTGTTTCTTAATCAACTAATCAAAGCACTTGACTAATTGATTGCTTTCTGCACTGGGGTGAAAGTCAGTTCTCCCTGACCTGGTTTGTGTTACTCCAAGAACTGATAGCTGGTTTTTATTTGTTCAAAGAACTGATTAGAGCTACTTTATAGCTGACTTATTCTTAACAACTGCATTATCTCTAATGAAAAGTATTTCCATTCTACTTAGTACCTATGTTTGAAGAAAAGTTGAGTAATCCTATCAGATTTCTTTCTAGTTTTCTTATCAATGTTTGATAAACTTCACACACATCCACACACATTTAAAAGTTCCCTGGCCGATTTCTATTTGTGCTCTAGCTAGAATGCTTTGCTGAAAACCTTGATGGATCACCAGGTGAAATCAAAGCTTTGGGACCTGATAACGAAATATTTTTTCAGGAAAAATTTCTACTGAGGTTGAGGTGAGCTTCCTGTTCCAGGAGTATGTGAAACCAAGAGAAAAACCAGGTTTCATTCTGTCATACTCTGGCAAGAGGGGTTTCTTTAACTCCAGAATTTTTCTTTGTGGCTTTTCCAAGCATTGCTTTGAATTTTATTGTTTTCATGTTACAGCAGAAATACATTTTACATAGAGTTTGAAAAGTAAATTATGAAAGTGATGTTTTTTTTCATTTTAATGCATAGGAGATCTGAAAACATTTGAGTTAACATAAATGCTTTTGATAAATCTTTTACACCAACGCTGAGATTGAAGGGTAAATATCACTTGCAATATATACATAAGAAAAATAACCCATTTCACATGATTCTGAGGAATCATCTTTATTATTATATTCTTTCTAAATTATTTAATCAAAGTGACAGTTTGGGGGAAGAACACAAGAAAGAAATTTCCAAAGATGCCTAAACATATGGTATAATGATAGGTTTTAAAATTCAAAAAAAATTATTTAAATATTCTGCAGATAATGCTGAAAGTGAGAGGCAAAATGAGAGGTTTTCAGCACCTGTTGCTTTTCAGTTCTCTTCTCCAGGAGTATCACTGTCAGAGTTTAGAAAGGAACTAAAGGCTCTTGTAACTTGGCAGCAAATGAAATTCCTCCTGGAGCTTGCTTTTATTGTTTTGGCTAAATTTAAGAACCATAAAGATGATAAACTGGTCTCACAGCCCTGGAAACCGAGGTTATTTGTGGCTTCAGAGAAGAGAACTTACAAATTTAAAGCAAAGAACCTGAATGTTTCTTGACAGTCTATCACTCAGCCTCCCTAACTTAAAGGGCAATAAGGTTTCTATGTCCATTTCAACACAAGTCCAGAGACTTCCAAAAATCATAAGCAAAGAGCAAAATTTTTCTAACAGGAATATTTATTCACTGCAAAAGAGCATGTTTATATTCTTTGGCATATAACTTAATTTTCAGAGGGGGCACATGTGAAGAGAGGAACATTAACCAGAAGGTTATGACTTGCTCAATTCAAGCCTTGAAATCTTCTGTCAGGTAAACAAAATCTTGAGAAAAGACTGTTTCCCTGTAGGGAATGCAGACAGTCATTTTAAGATAAGTGCAACCTTTCAAAGTTTCAGAATTAAAACATACCAAAAATAGATATATTTTATAAAAGCAGTGTAATTCTCTAATACATCTTTCTACACAGAACTAATGTATAATGCAATCACTTTGGTACAGCAATAAATGTACCAATTGGAGAAATTTTGAGTTCACAAGAAATCAGCCTTAAGGAAAAAGGAAAAATATTAATTCCTTCAATGAGATGCTTACATTCTGGAGGGAATTTTCTTCTGAGCAAGACCTTTACACTGTGAGGATCTAGTCACACACTCCTATCTAAACCTGCAGAGCTGTCAGCAGAATTTCCTGCTACCTTGGGATTGTAGTTTTACTATTGAATAAAATTTCAAGGATGGCTTTTTTATTTTTCCTTTACTTTTGCTGGAAGAGCCAGGACTTTGTACATTCCAGTGCAAATTGAAAGCAAAGCCTTGAAACTGTGTAGCATTACTGTGGATTTACAGTTTTATAACTGAGAGCAGAAAAGTGTCCCTAAATATTCAAGGTTATTGTGGAACGATTTTATAGAAGACCAAGATATTACTTTAAGGATAAAATAGGGAAATTAATCAAAAGGGATTAAAGTCAGAAAAATCTGACAATTCCAATCACTTAAACAGCACAATAATGAAATCAACTTGTCTTACCATAGCTATATTACACTAATCCTTATTTCTTTTTTCCCCAGGAGGAAGAGGTGTAAAGTAATTGCAAAGCCAGCTAGATCCCAAGAGTATATTGCTGTATAAGAAAAATAATCCACTGAGAATTTTACCAAAGCTTGTAGAACAAACCTTACTGCTGGACAAAAATTTTCTCTTGTAACACACTGACATTTGCTTTCTGCATGGATATTCTGGTGAGCACATGAGTGTTCCTCAGTCTTTCTGCAAAGGCGCTCAGCAGTGACATCAGTATTTACTGTGTGAAGAGGGGAAGGAGCAGACAGCACTATAAGGAATATTGAGGGACTTCACAGACCACAAAGGCAGAGGAAGAGCACAGCCCGAGCTGAATACACTGGGCTGACTTTCTCCGGTGGTATGAAGTGGGAGAAGGGAGTGAAAACTCATAAAGATTCCCAAATTCTCCTCTCTCCTGTTCCCAGCAAACCTGCAGTGCCACAATGGAGCCAAAGGCCAAACACTGACGTTAAAGCAAACTTCCCAAATTTTTCGAACGTTTTTATCCTGCTGGCGCAACCCAAGGAGGCAGGATGTCAGAAATTAGTCATGCATCTCCCAGTGATTTATGTAACATCCACACCAGCAACACTTGAACCACTGACCTCAGTATTTATGGGTTTAGGACTGGAAGGAAGAAAAAAAAACCCAAAATAACCTATTTTTTAAAAAGAGAGCAAGAATACAAATGTTCAGTATTTCAAATCTCTTTGGATGTGTCACCAGGTCAATGCACTCCATCACTGACAGACATGGTCCCCAAAAGGGTTCTATTAACCTCAGGAAAGTGTGACAAATAAGTCATTATTATCAAAGCATATTAGAAAAAGAAAACATGCTTCAGCAATACAAAGTGTTTCCTTTAAATCTAGATTTGTTGTATGCTTCATTTTATTTTAAGCCAATGCTACCAAAGACTTCAAAGGATTGGTGGGGGTGGGGGGGACCAAACTATAACCAGTGCAAGTGGAGATGATTATTTTAAAATGTAAAATACCTTCTCTTTTGTATTTCCTCAAATTGCTAGAGGAATACCCAATTTTCTTAATAGACGTAGCAAATGAAGACTGTTACTACAGGCAGGCTATATTTTCATAACAATTTGTTCAGGTAAGTATCAAGAGATTTTTAATTCCTACCTGGGGAAGAAGATTACAAAATATTGTGTTTGACTGAACCTGACTAAACTTATATTGCTTTATAAAAAAGATCTTTACAGAAATTAATGCTGAAGTCAGTTAAAGGAGATGCAAAAATAAGTATTTTGAGAGATCAACATAATCATGGAAGTGAAGAAATATAGGTAACTCCCCTTAATCCGTGTATTTGACAGTTTGTCTGTGCTACCAGAGAACAGCAATACCATCAACTTTCATGTCTTTGATTTTCAGATGAAAAAGAAAGCTCAGTTGGGGAGGGGCAAGCAAATTAACTCTTTTAGCAGCAGGCTTACTATCTGTGGATCCCTTTTCCTGGCTCCTTTAAAGTAACCCATAAATTCCTGAGGGGTTTTGTGGACTACATAACTAAAAGCCACTATTATAGAAATAAATCCTGCAAGTAGATTAGGATAGAAAAAGGCTAAAAATGCAAAAACACCAATTGCAGAATGCAAACTAAAATGTTATACCCTTGATTTAATGCTTTCATATTATGATTTCTGATTTCTCATTCCTGAAATGTTTGACTTTTTTCACCTGTTTCTCCCTGTAATCTGACTGCAGAGTTTCCATGGATATTGATTTGATACATTTTTTAATTTCAGAACTTTAATCTGTGATATCATCAGACTAAAGTTATTCTTATCTATAATGACACAGTTCTTATGTTTCATTTTTCACCCATGAAGATGTATTTAGGAAAAACTAGTTTTAATGGATACACAGTAGGGCAAGGAGAAAGATTTCCTTTTCCTTTTTTCCTAATGTGGGAGAAGATACAGACTGGTTAACCACAAATGCTTCACACATGAGTTTTTACTATGAGACCCTCTAATGTCAATAAGAACAAGGAACTGTCAGAGCTTCCTTCCTTCCTTCCTTCCTTCCTTTCTTCCTTCCTTTCTTCCTTCCTTCCTTCCTTTCTTCCTTCCTTCCTTCCTCTCTCTCTCTCTCTCTCTCTCTTTCTCTCTGCCTCTTTTACTATTAAATAAAATACATCAATTTTTTGGCACCAACATCTAACCTCATTTGGTTTTAATCTTGTTTTCTAAGTTCTTTCTGGTTTATACACAGAGACTTAATTTTCTTTCCCTTTCTGCATTTAAACCAGATTGTAACAGTCCCTTCAGTTTTCCCATGTACAAGTTTGCTTTGTTTTACTGCCATTACAGCATGAGTCCCCATGCAGGTTATTTTTCATTATCATGTTATTTTCTGCCACTACCCATAGGTATTCAATTGTATTTTCTCTACTAATTGTATGTTTCTATTTTTGCATTAATTTTATTTCAGTTCTTCTGTTTTCATTAATTCCCTAACTTAATGAATCATCTCTGCTTTTATCCTGCATTCAGTGTGAGCCCGATGACTAGAATTTTTTTAAATTCCTTTGTTCATATTACTGACCTATCAGGAATTAGCTCATCTTTTGATATTTGATAATTGCATGAGTCAATCACTTGGTACAGCTCAGCTAAATAGTACTTTAGTGCTTATTCAAGTCGCTCACTGCACAGGTTTGAGTATCTTGTGACATTTTTGTGGTTTGCAAATACTCCTGGAGTGCTCCTGGAGCTCTTTGTGGATCCCTTTGTTTGCTGCTGGCTTATTGCTGGTGGTGTGTGTAACAGCACTTCTGCTCATGCTCTGTTTGCCTCTTCATACAGCACCCACTGTGATCCAAAGAATATCCAACAGTAAATAAACCCTGTCCATCTGCCCACAGGCTGGAGTCTGGTACTTTTCCATCAGTGCTGTTTGATCTTTCTGGTTTGTTTATATGTACCTGTAGGAGCAGCCTCACTGTTAGCATCATGCCCTCTTCTCTAAGAAGGATCAAAGCAACTCAACAGTGAGGCTTTGTCTTTTCACCCCAAACAGAATTTTTCTTCTCATGCTGTCAGGCATGTTATTGTACTCCCTATTGATTACTACCTCACTAATGCCCCCCTCTGAAAGAAGTAAATTGCTGCTACAGAAAACCATTTTCCAACCTCCAGTGAGCTTCCTGTGGCACACAGAACCCAGCTATTATGCCATACTGTTAACCACCATCTGCAGGTTCTTTAGCTGTTAATTAACTATTTACTCCTTGCAATTCTCATAATGCTTTGAATGAATGTTTCTCCAAATGTGAGGTTTGCACACAGTAGCAGAACACACACCACAGCCAAAAAAGTCCCTACACTTCATCTGTCACTGTCACAAAAACAGCCAATTACAAATCAACTGGCAAGGCATCTTTAATCTAACCTATTTTTATTTTGCTTGCCATTAATTTGTTAGACCAAAACCATCCAGCTATAAGAAATGAATTACTTCACTCCCCAAGTAAAATCACGAAAGATAAGTAGCTCAAAAAATAATTTAAAATCTGTGGAAGCTGATAAAGCATATTTATACCTTCTTCTCTGAAAGTGGTGCAGTCTAACATAACTGCCAGGTTTCCCTGGGTCTGCTGATTGCTTATCTCTCAGTACATCAGAAAGGAAAATCTTGATTCTGGGACATAAAGGCTGCCAGGCAGGGTTGACTGCATTAACTGGAGATCAACACTAGAACTATGGAAATTACTACAAAGGTATATGGAACCTTCCAAAGAGAATCAGAGCACCAATTTCTAGTCCAAAATTCAGGTATTTTAGATGGTTGAATATACAAATGGTTACACAGGTGTGTGATCAGTTCAAAAGCCACATTTTAAAATATGTTTCCTTTCCAGTGGCAGGCTCTGAATGCTGAAGACAGCATTATTTGGATATAGGAATTACATTATGCTCATCACTTGATCATCAACAAATCTTGCCTTCACCCAAAGAAAAACAATAACAAAATTTGTTATCAAAACTGGTTATGAACCAATAAGGAGCCTTTCTCTAAAATCATGCTAAGTTATTTGCACTTAAGGAGAGACAGAGTTGGTAACAAAGCCCAATTTCTTAGGACCATTTTGCACAGATAGAGAAAGCAGCCACTTCCCAGGAAGTGGAAATAAGGCCCATTGTTGGCTTATGCCCAACACAATGACAGAAAGAGCTATCAATAAAACCTCCATCATCCTCAGTCAAGCTTGATTTAGTCATGCAGAGAACAGCTTCTGTAGAATATTGCATCTCTGCCTATTGATATTCCTGCTGATTTTAGTGAGTGATTATCATTCAAGACTACAGATCACAGCATCCGTCAAAATCAAGCACTTGAGTAACAATTTCCCCCCATGAAGAGTTTTAAGCTCTCAGGGATCTTGTGATGAGGCATAAAGTGTGAAAGCTCCATCCTTTCTAGCTTGGCTAATATGATTGCATGTGAGTATGCTGAATCCTTTTATTACATATCAAAGACATTTACTATTTTGTATGAGACTTGAAAGAACAGTTTGAGGATTTGCCAGCAATAGCTTTTAAATAAATGTTTACAAGAAAATTGGAAGAAATAATAGTTTTTTAGAACTATTAAATATATGAACCTAAAAATTTGAAGGACAGGCACCTCTGCATTACCTGAGAACATCTGCTGTGCTGAAGTATCAATTTCCATTAAAACTTTATTAAAGAAACCATAGGAGAAAAGTTTTGTTGCTTTCAATTAATCCAAAATTAATATAACATAGCCTTAATTTAGCTGAATTTCTGGAAAAAACATTCTGACCTCTCCTGAAAAGAAGTGGAGTCATAAATACACCTAAACTTGTCTAATGAGCAAGGTGAAGGAAAAAGTGAGCAGCATTTTCAAGAGCTGATCTTTCACGTGTGCCAAGAGCTGACTCTGGGAATCCCTGAGCTCTGCTCGGGAAAGTTTTGCTCCTGAGGAAGGAGAATATGCAGGAAGTGCAGCTGGAACTCTGATCCTGAGGAGCACGAGCTCCACATCAGTGTGACTGCCGGGACAGATCCTGGTCATCCTCAAATCCTGCTCTGATTTAAGGGAGTTAAAATGCACGAGTGTGCTGAGGGATATCAAAACACAGCCCTAACTCAGGGAGTGGCCATTTCTGGAGCAGTCCTGGACCTTGCTGGGAAGGCTGTTTACACTGTAGACTGCTAGCTGATAGAGATGGTCAAATCAGTTAAACAACATAGTTTCTCTCCTACTCATCCAAGTGCCCCCAAGCCATTTTAAATTAACTAACTGCAAATGAAGAAAATGGAATAAATCAATTTTCAGGTTTGCAAAATATTGCATCTTTTCCTGTAATGACATTTTTTGCCCCTGCCCATTCATGATTTTACAGCTCATTAACAACTATTTTAATGCTGCTCAAGCTTCCACAACTTTCTCCAAGTGCCAAAAAACAACCACTCGAAAAAATTTTTGTTCCACGAAACATGGAACCAACACGATTGACAGCAGCCAAAATGCAGATGCCAGAATACATACATAATTTTTTCCCCAAAGTTATTATCATGGCTTCACAATTTTACTACCTCCCTGCTGAAATATTTGGTGTGCACATTTTCATCCTTAATGCACCTGAACAAACAGTACCAGCAACATAGATGAATAAAATGTTGAACAGATGCAAATGACTTTTATCTCATTCCTGTTTTGACAACCAGCTTATGCAGTCATCTCAGGTCCTTCCTTATCTATCTACAAACAACTTGAAGTTGTCCATAATGCTTCTTTTCCCTCTCAACATTGATTATATTTATGTTTCCTTTATTTTTCATTAATTCAATCAATTCTGAGGAGCAGCTTGATTAACATTGCTCTTAAGCAATGGATTTATGGTTTGGAGATGATCTTCTGACATGCCAAATGTATTATGTGCATTAATGCTTCAATTCAGCAAAAGGCTGCTGCTAGAACTCAAAAATAAATAAAACTTTTAAAAATCAAGAGGCCAATTGTATCACTCATCTCACTGGCTGCTCTCCAGGTCAACAGCCATTATTTATGAATAATAAAAAATTCTTTTCACTATTATCATACAGTTTTAATGAAGAGAGTTCTTATTCCTATGGAATAAGCAACAAAAACCCCAGAACTCTTTCGGTGCAAAGGTTTGGACTTCTGGAGAATTATAAAATAATGATGTGCCTGTCTTGCAGCAGATTTCAGTAGAGCATCAGCATCTCTTTTCCACCCAAGAAAAAAAATCCAGATTAAATTAGTAGCAATAGAATATTTTCCTCCTATGTGAATGTAATCCACTTATTATTGCCACAGTAAATTTGGAACTGTTTGCTTTCCAGTCTTTAATACTGTTCTTATCAGATATTTGAATGATAAATTAGTATTTCCTCATTTTTCAAATCAGGAAAACAATTTTGACATATATCTAAAATGCAAAATACATTTGTGCAAAACGCACAAGAGGAACAAGAATGATGAACACTTTACACTGATTCCAATGAAGTATTCACAGTACATTTAGCACAAAACAAAAAGGGAAAACAAAAAGAGTATTTTACAGGCTTAGTCAATACACCCCAACCAAACAGATCATCACACCTCCAATGGATCGTTTTTTTTCAGAATGCCTATCCAAGAAATGTTCCTCCCATTTTGTCCTGAGCTGTAGTGTACAATACAGTATATATACACAGTAAAATACACAGTGTAGTATTTGAATTTCATTATTGGGCCCCAAGTTAGCAAAAATGCAAATACTGTTTCCCTGAGTGCCTTTTATTTATTTACTTTGTTATACCTGAAATTCTAAGAGCAAGCTTTGAATTTTCCAACATTCTGGCTGCCTTTGTTATAGAGCACGAAAAAATCCCTGATGGTAGAGAATTAAAAGCTTCTTTTCCTACAGTCCATTTTTGAAGCTTTGGTCACTAGAGGACACCAGGAAATACCCTTGGAGATGCTAATTTTCCTTGCCCAGACCTATTTAAACAGGTATATTTACATATTTATCACTTGACGAGCTGTCTGTATCTTGATAATGTATTTAACACATTCGACTGAACTATCCTGCCTGACCTCAGCTGTATCACCGGGAAAAAGACGGACTTTCCAAGGTTCTATTACTAAAAAAAAAAAAAGGAGAAAAAGAAGAAAAAAACACCCAGCTATACTTAAAAGACCCAGAAATGTAAACATCAAGTCATAGTTCCTTTCACAAGGCAGCCCCACTTGGGCTTTGCATGAGTTATATGGCATTTGAGATGACAGTTATATTTGGGGTGATTAAAAGATATTTGAATTCATAAATAATGTTTTTTGCAATTCAAATCCATGTCTTATCCCAGGAGTGATTTATTTCAAGAAAAATTCATATAATTTCCAATTTTTTTTAAAAAAAGTACCTTCCTTGAAAATAAAAGAATAACCTTTAACCAAAGACAGGAAGAGCACAATTTATGCAGATGAATGTGGGGAATTAGCATGGAAAATTAGAAGTACGTGACTAAGGACTACTTTTTTTACTATGATATCTATAATAAATGAATCAAATATTTCATGGAGGGGCTTTGTTAGACCTTTGCACATCACTCACTACACAAGCCCAAGTGCTACAATGCATAGGAAGCTCCTCAGTTGGAGCTGAAAAAAAAGTGCTAAACAGCTGTTCCTACAAAAATGCTGCATAAAATACTTCTGTCTCAGTACTGCACCTATTTAATCCATGTTGCCATGTAATCACTACTTCTAATGAAATCTTCCTCTCCCTTGCTGTTTGTTGAATCCAATTTTAGCCTTATGCTCAAGAATATTTGAGCCAGAGACCAGAGTTTTCTACTTTTACTTACCACACTTAGTAGTGGCTTGTGTGAGTAACCACCACAGGGCTTTTGAGTGGAAAACCAGCCAGACAGAAAGTGTAGACACACTTGAAAGTTAAGAAAAAAACAAATCGATTGCATGCTGGATAAAGTGCAGGTGATCTGAAGGAATGCACAGCCAGGGTTGGGAAAGAGAACAGAGAATCAGGAAAACACATCAGGAATTAGAAAAGCTTGAGCTGCTGCAGATCCAAAGTCTGAGTTATGTTCTGAGTTTTGGCAACCTAACTTAGGATGAATCGAATGAAGACACAGGTGAGCTGACCAGCAAAGCAGCTTTTGCCTTGATCATTCCCAGAGCAAAGCAATGTTGGATTAAGAAAGCAACAGTGAGTGTTTGGAAGGAAAACACTGAGACACACAAACATGAGTGATGAGGGTGGAAGCACTTGGTAGGCTTAAAAATATCAGTGCACTGATATCAAGCAAAGCAAAACCAGGCGTCAGGGGCTCTAATAAAAATGCAAATCTTGATTCTGCACCATAAATAAAATTGAAAAAAAAAAAAAGGAAAATGTCTCCTTAACAATTCGAGGTATTCTCCTGTGAGAGAGCTGAGATTCTAGATATCTAGATTTAGATATCCAAATGGTTACTTGTGCATATCATCAAGCTGCAGTATTTCACAAAAGCAATTAGTAATCTCTGATGGGAAAACTCAAGGACCAAGGTGGTCAGGGCATTGCTTCATCCAGGGTCCTGAACCCACTAATGAGGAATTCTACAAAGTGGCACATAAAGCTGATGGGCTGAACTGAGGTAATGGATAACTGAAAGTTATTAATGTCATAGGCATCTGGCCTCTGGTACTTCAAAGAAAGAGCTGCAAGTGAAATATATTTTTATGTGATTTAATAATCAGGAGTTTCATGTGCCACATATCTAATGATCTGATTGCAAAGAATTAATGCACTTTTGTCTATTTTTGTCTTTTCATTGCTCAGCTTTGTAGAAAGAAATCTGTTGCAAGTTACTGTGATGTACTAAAGGATATAGAAAATCTGTGGAGTTTAAATATTAGGACACTTCCCAACCAAAGGATGCTTTTTCTGCATAGGATGCAGTTTTAACAAATTAAGGCTAGGTGGTGGGTAGCAATATATAAAAGTTAACACAGCTCCTTCCTGCTGAAGTTAAAGATGTTTTCTCAGTGAAATAAAGAGACTTCTGGAGATAGAGGACAGTTATTTTCTTGTAATATATCAGGGACTGAATAAGCCTTTAAAGTAAATTAAGAATGTTAATCTCACTAAAAAAGTGTGTCACAAAATCATTGATCTACTCAAGCAACTAAAAACCTCATTCTGATGTCAAGGCTGTGGATTTCAGCTAAGGAGCTGTAGGACTGCAGAATAGGAGAGAACTTGGAATGAGGTAAAAATTCAATGATTACCAGAGTTTCTCAACATTTGGCAATCTCAACAATTTAGTTACAAATACGCAATTGGTACAAATATTTTGACCCCAAAATGGAGAAACTATAGGATACCTTGTAAAGTAACATCTCAGATGCAACAGAAAAATCCTTAATTCAGTCTTACTTCCTGACAGTTGTAATTAATCAGTGAAAAGTCACCAAGGCACTCTGAGTAATGAAAGCTGAGCAGGTCATTCTGGCTCAATCACCTTTCTAAGGCTGATTCTTCTGTCTCTCCAAGCAGGAAACTCCTACTGCAGTCAACAGGAACTGTGCATGGAGAGGCAGAGTGATAATGATTGGCACTCCTGCAACTAACTGATAAACAAACCTAGAGCTTTAAAAGTTAAAGAACTGAAGGTAGTTAATTTTTGTGGAACTTGAATGGATTCACAATATGACTTTGATAAGCACACACACACAGGATCTGAACCCGAGACCTCTGAAATCAATGGGAATCTGTTTTATGTCCGTGCTTTTTTGATTAGACTCTCAGCAGTTCATTTAATACAAGATATGAAACAATTTACAAGGCTAATTTATGTCCACTTTTTCCAAGGTGTACATGCTTTGCAGTATATAATGCTATAAAATAGAATGTGCTCATAATAGCCAGGCTAATTTGCAGCAGATTCTCAAAATCTTTTTGTGAGGCAGTATCAATTCCAGTGATACTCTTCATCCCTAAGTTGTTGGGTATTTCAGCTGCTAGTGATGCTTCTAAATTTGGAATGAACTTCTAAAGTGCATCTAGTGTAACATTTATCTTCTGCTATCAATATAGGATGCTGTGAACTGTTTTGCTAGATAGGGCTAATAACAGCCAGCTGAAGTAGAAGTGACTTTGCAGCACAGGGGTAATAGAATGAACCTCCTTCTGTGCACCTTATCTGATTTCAGGTCAGTCAGCCCCTTTTGAGGAGTAAGAAACACAGATTTTTCTGCAAAGCTTCTCAAAATAAAATATTTAGTATTGTCCACAGGCTGAGGAATGATAGCAAAAGAAATGCAGCTGGAATTAAAATTCTGCTCAAAAAGAATGAAAACCAGCAACACTGAGAATTTCTCAAACAAGCCTATCAGTAGCTGCACACATTTCTGTTCAATTATACTGCCTTTACTTCAGAGTTAATAAAAATCTACTACATAATGCTTCTTTATGGAGATTGATGGACATCTTTCATGCTAATTCCTTCCTGAGTTAGTAAGCCTTTATTTGCCATGTCAAGGCAGAAATGATGGCAGGCAGCCTGGCAGAAATGCCAGCGCACACTCCCAAATGTCATTAAGTTGCAGACCAAATTAAACTATTGACCAAATTAAAGTGTTTACCACACATGCCATCTACACCTCACTCTGGGTAAAGGCTGAAGTGACACCTCATGGGATCAAAGTGCATTTTACAGAACTGACACTCCTGGCTCCCAGGACATAACATCTGTGAGGAGCACAGATGTGACTTCCCTATGTACAGAACTAGGGGAAAAAAGACTGGCAAATGCAAAGAAAAGTATCAAATATTGCTGGAAATATGATTTACTTCAGCATAGTCACATTTGATCTTATTTATCATACCATTCTGAATTGGAAGTTTGCTGACATGGAGAAACTCTAAATCTAGAAAGATTGTCCACAAAGGACATTCTTGTCCTTGCTGATACAGAAATGGAGGGCCCAGTGGTTCAACCCCAGCACAGCCACAGGCTGGTTCTGACTCCAACAATCACATTCAGTCTGCCCACAGCTCCAGCCACAGCAGTTCTCCTGCAAGCAGCACAGACACAGTGGCAGTGGACAAAACCCACACCCCCAAATTCCTTTTGTGTACCAAGACAGGACTTGCAGCTCGTGTTCTATTCCTTTGCAGGTATCAGCCTCAGACAGCTGAGTTTCACTACATGAAATATCTCTCTGTTAAAAAGTTTTCAGCAGCTCAGTTTCTGACTAGGAAAAAAGAATCTGACAAAACCTCCTTGACTTCTTGTTGTCACTTTGTCAGTACTTAGTGCCTAATGGCTTTGATTTAGGTTCAGGCACTCGCAGCAGGAAGGATGCTCAGTTCCCAACAGTGAGAACAAGGCTCCTGGGTTTTGACCAGTTTGATAATTGCCTTGCCAAAGAGAACAAACATTACCCTGGCTCAGCAAACTGCTCCCACGGATGTGTGAAGCTGCTACATCTGTTCCTTCCCTCCGGGCTGCCGGGCAGGCTGGGCACCTCTGGAGGCTCAGCCCTCAGAGAATGTGGAATAAACAGGATAACTCAGAGCTACTGCTAAACAGTCAACATCCATCCCCAATCCCCAGACACCAACAAGCAAAACTGCCCGGGCAGCATAAAATGTGCTAAAATGAACACAGGCATCTGAGGAGTTGAGTTCATTTTTTTCACATTAGTCTGTCTTCACACAAGGGGCATTTTGCTAATTGGCGTGATTCAGTTAAATGAGGAGGTATTTTGAGATTAAAAAACGTAGCCCAACTGTTTGGATAATGGAATGGGGAACAGGCTTATAAGGCACAGAAATGAGGAAAAGAGCTGTCATGCTCTGGAGGTTACAGTTAAAAATGATCTTGGGAAATGAGAGGAATGAATAAGACAACAGTCAGTACACACAAAGCAGTAGCATCACAAAGCAGGAATCAAAGCAATAAACACAAAATGGGGATTGACTAGGTAGAAATAATACAAAATGAGATCCCAGAGTGTCAACAAACTGCAGGCTGAATAGGAATCAAAACTGTCAAGCTGCTGCAACAAAAGTAAACTCTTTTAACTGGAGTGTATTAGCAGGAAAGTCTTAACTGTAACACAGGAGATGATTATTCTGCTTTGTTAAGCATCGTTGATGCCTTTATTGGCACATAGCTCTGTCTGGGTAAAAGGATAAACAAGATACACAGGATAAGAGGGTAAGATGAGGATAAGAATTCAGAGGTGAACAGTAAAATTGATAAAAAATTTTATATGATTTCAAAGGAAATGGAAAAAGGAAATAGATTGAACTACTTGACAAAAGGAAGACTCAACAAGGGAGTAATGAGTTGTCTTAAAATGAGAAAATACTTGTCACAAAGCAAGCAGTTGTCCTTAAACATTGTTCTCCATATCTATGAGGACAGAATGAAAAATAACAGACCAATTCCAGTGTGGGGGCTTTGGTGAAGCATTAGAGGAACCTTCAGAAGGAATCACACTGTTTTCTCCAGAGGCTGATGATTAGCCTGGGTGAGCAGTTTTTGGAGCTATATGAGCTCTAGTAAGGAGAGGAGGTTCACAGGTCCTGCAGATGAGCTGCAGTCCTTGGGGAAACAGTGGGAAATCTCCCCCCACTTCCCTGGGAAAGAATATGGTGACCAGGAAGCCAAGGTAAGGGCTTTGTTTCTGCTGAGATGGCTTCGTGTTGGGAGAGTTCTACAACTGGAAGAAAATAATGAATTTCTGAATTCTGAAGAGACAACTGGCTTACAGATTTTCAGTGAAAAAGCACAATGAGGAATGTGCTGATTATCCTTGAGGAGTCCATCCAGTTTGAGT
Source organism: Sterrhoptilus dennistouni (assembly GCA_013397095.1). Classification (NCBI taxonomy): domain Eukaryota; kingdom Metazoa; phylum Chordata; class Aves; order Passeriformes; family Zosteropidae; genus Sterrhoptilus; species Sterrhoptilus dennistouni. Next base: position 2,670,820 of record VWZU01018340.1, on the reverse strand, counting down.
ACGAACACAACTCATTTTCCTGGTCATCTTTAGATACTCTTAAGTGTGAGACAGAGGTTATTTATGTGTATTTACATGCAATCAGTATGTGCCAGTCATATTAGGAATAATTTTTCCTGTGATTGACTCTAGCAGCAAAAATTACTCCAAACTTTCAGGCAACATCTTACTTCTTCGAATTATCTAGTATTGTTAAAATTGGTTATAATCCCATTTCAGTGGTGCATTTAAAGTAAAAACCACTACAACATCTTAATATGACAAAATAATAAGCCAAATATCATTATATCATCCCACAGAAAAGAGCATACTGTAAATCTAGAGCACATTCCCCATTTCAGATCATGTTTGGAGTGACAATTAGGTGGGGAAGATAAAAAGAAACTTTGACAGAGTTTTAGAACTGAAGGAAAATAAAATAACATATTATTTTGGCTACTTTTCTATTTCTTTAGGCACAAATAAGGCAGATTGGAAAAATGATCATTCCCATCAGGAGTTTCTGAAAAGATATAAAATAGATTAAACTGCTCTTGTCTTTGGGTTTGAATGTAGAAACAACAAAAAGTAACTTCAGTTCAGAGGGGCGGAAGGTAAACAACAATAATCTTCAGTTTCATTTCCATTCTGGAAGGCCTCCTTGCTGATGTTTTGCTCTTAATTGCTTTTCTAGTCACCTGGTTGAGCGTAACTGTGTGAGATCATATTTAAACAAACTCATTTTGTTTTCTTAACTCCTGCAGAACCAACTTTTTTTTTGCCCTGGATTATACAGTTCTGACTTCATTAATTAAAAGGTTGACCTTTTAGGGTTCTATTTTGTTTGCTTGGTGGTTTTTTGTTTGTTTGTTTGGTTGGTTGTTTTTTTTTTAACTTAACCTTCTTAGTATTGCTATTTTCTGACTCCATATAGACATGCAATGTCTGACAGCAAGCCTTTCATTCATGATTTCCAGCTGCCTTACAGTCATGGAACCATCTTCCTGCTCCCTGATCTTATCTTTCCTTTTTCCTCTGATTACTTCTGATGTTAGCAAAAACACCAGATGCTCACAACATGGAGGCTGATCTGACCTTTCTGATCACACAGCAACTCCCAGAAAAAGATACTGGAAAAGCATTAATGGGAGCAATCAACACTGCTGATGGGGAACATATCAGCACTTCACAAGCGAGAGGGATCCATGCTGAAGAAGTAAGAAAACAGATAATAGTTGGGATGGAGAGAGCCAAAAGTAGCAGAATGAAAGAAAATGCTTAAAAGGCAGAGAAAACATCAAAGGTCACAGAAGCCAGAAGATACAGTATTGGAAAATACAACAGAAATTCTGAAAGAAAATGAAGCCAAAACCCAGACTCAATTCAAAAAAAATCAATGGACTTGAGAGTCTTATCCTGATATCCAACAGGAACTTTTGGTCTCTGAAGTAGTTCAGATGAGCCAACCATTTTGCCCTATTGCATCCTGTCTTTTATTCCAAATAATATCATCTCCCCTTTCATCCCCGAAAAATCTCTAAAGGTAATTTAGAAGTAAATAGAACCAAAAAGAATGTAAACATCTGGGTTGAAAATCTGCTTCCACTAGGATAAACGACAGAATTGCCATTGACTACAAAGAGAGCTGGTGTTTCATCCTGAGAACATAATGGGCATGTGAACTTTAGATACTGCAGGATTACAAACAACAAACAGTGTCAAAAAAGATACCATCAATTTTTTCTTACCAATTTACTGAAAGCAGTAGCAGAAGAGTACACAGAAGTGCAAGTTTGGTTGGTTTTTTTTTTTTTTTTAAATGAAAAATTGGATAGAATTTGCATGAGCAAAGTCAAAGCTTTTACAAAAGTTCACTTAGCCACAAGGGATGGTGCAATGGCACAAAGCTGAAAGACCATTAACTATTGTGCAGACTCTTCAATCACAGTATTGCTGTCCTGAGTTAGGTTTAAGTAACTGTTATTCTTTGTCATATTTATCTATCACTTGTTTGTAATGCAGAAAAAAAGTCAGTCCTCACATAGGAAAGAATTTTCACCTTCCTTCCTTTTACTAAATTTGATCCAGGAGACCATACTAACTCAGACTGCACAAATCAAAGCACATAAAACAAATAATCAGGAGCATCTTGTGATTCAGGGAGAAAGGTGTGCACACTGAGAACACATCAATCACATAAGAATGGTATCCAGCATGCAAAAAGAATGATTTTGGGCATGCACAATATTTTAAAGATCAAATTGTAATTTAAAGATGCAAAATCTTTCATGGTAAATCTCAGGTCTTTTTTTCCCCCCCATATCTACTATTAGAAGGGAATTCTTCTCTAATAAAATCCTGTAATTTAATGCACTGATGGCAATGTTGATTCAATTTTCTGCTTGCATAAATATATTCTAAATCCATATTATAAAAAAATATCACTGGCCCTAGGTGTAAAAATCTGTAGTTTTAATCATCTATGTAGCCAGAATTAATGAACCAATAATAAATCTCATTTGATTAACTGATCAATCATACTTTATCTGCACAACCAAAGCATAATATAGGTATCCATTAAGAAAAACATTAAAAAATAAAAGATAAATTGTTTCTGAGCATGGATTAAAGGATTATTTGACCAGATGAAAGCAATGAGGCTGAAATTGTTTCAAACAATGTGGAAACACCATTTGTTTCAAACTGAATATTGCAGAGTCTAGTGAAAACCATGGGAAGTAAAAACAATGAGTTGTGTTATTTATGGCAGATACAATTCTAGAAAAAATCCAAAGTGCAAGAAGGAAATGCCCAAGTTCTCTTTAAATTTACATGCAACGGAGTTTATACTAAAGAGAGATCAAACATATTTTGTTCAACTGCAGGTACTGGGTCAAGCACGTAAATATCTAAAGCAGTCAAACAAAACATGAGCAGTCATAATGAGCAATATTCTGCTGGCCTGTTCATTCCATTAGACTGATAGTCTTGACGTGTCTCACTGACTTCCAGTCCAGTTTGGGAAGTCCTTCCCAGATTTCCTGCCTGCAGCTTTACACCAGGGTGCTCACACAAAGTGCTGCCTCAGCTCTTTGCACATTCGGAGCACCCAAAACAAGTGGAAGAAGGAAAGAGGAATGGAGAGTGACAGTACCTGCCCAGGTTTGAAGTCAGTTCTGTTTGGCATCACAGACCTTTGCAGAGGTGCTAAAGAATCTCAGCAAACTTTTCTGGCAATTCTGCCAACTCCATAATGCCAGCAGTCAACAAGTCCAACAGCATAAAACAGATTCCAGCCCTCAACAGACCCATAACACTTTGAGTAATACACAGGGTGAAAAAGGTGAGGAAGAGGAATGTTATAAATGTAGTGTATCTGCCCTACCTTAACCTTGTTACAGTCCCAATTGCATGTGCAAGTTTTATCAACAGACTGCATAATTAAGATCATAACACACACCCAAACACACCCCAATGGCCAGATGCTCTAGCAGTAAGGCACTGGGAGACATAAAACATCTGGTGTGATCTCTGGAAAACATATCAGCAACTCTTCATGATAGCAATTACATAACCACTGTGGTATCTTGGAAAGATGTGACAAGAATCTCTTTCAAACTACTACATGTACCTGGAAAGAAGTGAATGTGAAAGTGCTGTTTCAAATCCTACTGCATAACATCCCTGCTCCTCTCATTCTGCTTGTTTGCAAAAACAGCATCACAAACATTTACCTTTGTGCCCATGGATGCACAGATAGTTCCACACATACATGGAAATTCACAGGTATGTCATCATGGCAGCTGAACTCCACAGAGCCACTCACTCACTGCCCTGGCAGTGAAATTGGGGAGACAACAGGGAAGAAGAGAAAAAAACCCATGGGTTGCAATAAAGACAGGATGGAGAAGGAAGAGATGATGATGATGATAACAACAGTAGTAGTAACAGTAATAATAGTAATATTACCCAAGTGATGCAAAATGTAGCTTCTCACCTCCCACTGACTGACGCCTGGCCAGCTCCTCAGCAGCAGCCCCTGACCAGCTTTGCCCCTAGTTTATATCCTAAGCTTCTAGTTCCCAAACCCTTGGTTCCTTGGTATCTGCTCTCTTGCTTTTGAAACACCTCATTCTGACCCATTTGATAGAGGCTAACGAGGCCAGTAAATGATCTGGGAGGAAGAACTCACCAATCTGTGGTTAAGATGACAGGACTGAAAGGAAACATAACAAGTCTTCATATAAAGAAAAAGCCACTAAATTTAAGGTGACACCCAGTTGTTTGTCTTGTCAATGGCACACAACACAAAAATTTTCAATACAAAGGTCTGAACTGCAGAAAAGAAAAGTTCAGGTGACAAATTTCCAATGGTTAAGATATACCAGAATAAATTGGTGGGAAGACTGTGGACAGTGAGGAAACATCAGAAGTGATACAGAGAGGGTTGATGCTGCCTTGGGGGAAGAGGTGGATTACTTAATTCCTTAAGAGTCATTTCCATTTCCAAAGATTTGCAAGTTTAGTGGATTGAGGAAGTGATGAACTAATTATTTATATGAAAAGATTCTGATAGGATGATATATCTACTAAACTAAGTTTTAGCTGGATTTATAGTTTGTTCCCTGCCATTTTCATCTCTAGCAGATGAGGTGTGAAATTGCTTCAGTAGAAGGACTCAGCACATAACAGCATCAGACAGCGTTTAGAAGAACAGAACTGTCAAACTTCAGGATCATGCTGAGCTCATCACTCCCCTCTGGATCTGCAGTTTGCTTGTTTATGGCATATTTTCTAGGGAACTGTGGAAGCCAGATCTGGTCATGTGCTCATTTTTTCATGTTTCGACTGACTGACATTTTTTCAGTCTGTGTTATGAAATTGTGCCCCAGAAAACAGCCCTGGATGGCAAAATTACAAAATGGCAGATGCACACACAGTCCTTCTGCTTCATCTGCTTCAGTCACTTTGAGAATTCTTGCAAATCCATGACCTTACAAGCATTTGAAGGATGAGGTCAGATAGCTCAGACACCACAATATTACAGAGGCAAGGAGCCCACCAGGTTTGCTGGTCCCCCCTCACAAACAGGCTCAGCAGAGCTGATGGAGGGCTCTGAGCCCTCTGGCTGTGGTGTGAAGGGAAGGCAGGAGATGAGAACGTGGCTTCCTAATCCCCCCAAAGTGTCGGACAATTCTACCAACATTAGCAACACTGCTTTTGCACCTTAGTACTTTCATCTTACAGAGGAGAAATGGCCTAAATCCACAAGCTAAGCAATTAATTAAAGCTTAAGAAGCAACTAATTTGGGCCAAATTTGCTCAAGTGTTGCCATAATGTAATGATGTTTTCACATGGACAGGAAAATGCCCATGATACAAATGCCCAGTAGCCAGGCTTATATCAGAATGACTGAAAAGGAGAAATACCCAATGAACATGCATTTTCCATCCAAGTTATGCAAGTCTCAGCCAAATTTAAATCACTATAACTTCCCCAAGGAGCCTGCATGTAACTGAGGGCAGAATTTGACACTGATGTAATTCTGCCTTTGTGCTCTGCCCCTCAGTAATCCGGTTTAAATCTATTTGTCATACACCCTGTCCAGTTTTATAAGCTCAAAGGAATTTTTAGTACGTCCTCTCCCAAGGAAAAAAAGGATGCAAAGGAATTAATGAATTTAGAGTTAATGCCCAACTTTAATTGCTAAGACATGAAAATTATATTATAATTCATTAAAATAAAATCCATTCACCACACATATCCAACCCTAGGCTCTTTATGTGTCAGAGATGTCACTTAAATTCACACCATTTGGTGGAAAATAAATGCTACTAAGTTTTATTAAAATACTTGTTAATTCACATCTACCATAATTGAAATATAAGAAAAATCATTGTAATTAGCTCCCTACTAGAGACCCTACAAAGATTTTAATGAACTTTTTTTATTTAATCAGCATACCAAAAATTACTTTCTCAAACTAAGTGTTCTCATCATTGAGGAAATTGTCGACACACAAGAATGGCCTCTCATAATTATTTGGTGCCTTAAGAAAAACAAGCTTGTAAATACTGCAGACTTTAATTTTTAATAGTTTCCTTTAGAAACCTCCTGTTGTGCCATTGTACTGGACAAACAAATGGAGGGAGATAGTGAAATAGATTTTAACATAGACATCCCTAAAACTAATAAAATTGTTCACAAAAAACACTTTTGCTCCATACCTTTACTTTTTTACTCCTTGCCTTCTCTGCCACACAAAAAGCTCTATTTCCATCCTGTACTACCTTGCTCCAGCAACCTCCTGAAAACCCATCCCCCCTTTCACTGAATGCTAACTAGAAGTGAGATAAAAACTTCATTATCCTAAGGTCCTGAGGGTATGGATTCAATATTTTAATTTTAAAAAAATAAAAATAATTTAAAACCTGTACAGAGATCACAGAAATCCTGTTATTTCAGAAAAGCAAGCAAAAGACTCTTTTCTCTCTACTAGATTGATGAAAAAGACAGCATACTAACGGGGCAGGAAAAAATCAGCTATGCCAGGGGACTGCCATACAAAAAATCCATTATTAATCTACCTGATCCTATTTCAAAGTATTCAACATCATGTACTGCATACTTTATTTTTGCTTCTCTCAGCAATCTCTTTCTTCCTCATCCCTTCCCAACTCAAAAGAAAACAGTAAAAGGGACACTACCACAAGTTTCCTGGTCCTGAAGCCTTTATTCCAACACTTTTTCCCACTGAAACTGGGTAATTTTCAAATACTCAGAGATGACACAAAGGCTGAGGAGTGTGCTCCAGGAGAATCCTTGTTGTTAAGGTTAACCACCTGTCACGGTTATTTAATGTCACACATTTCCTCCAAGTTCATGTCTTCAAAGCCTGGCAGAATTGGTTGTTCTTTATAGTTTCAGAAAATGTGGATAAAGCAATTTCCAAATATCTTGTGTCTAACTAACATGAACAGTGTCTCAGCTGAGATCAGTGCCTAGAAGAAGCCCTGTGTGCATCTGGTCCCATCTAACTTTATCCCACTGAAGGTTAATTAGGTTTAGCTGGACCTCAGAGTGGCTTCCTAATGTGAACCACAGACAATGAACAACCACCTCCAGCTTTTGGGTGACTGTGCAGATGGGAAAAGTTAAGCAGCTATGTCCTTGTTTTAAAATTGCAGCCTGTGAAGAGAAGCTACCTTGCTGCATTCTTATAAAAGCCATATATACAGAGTGCATTCCTCCTTCTGGGCTCTCTGCGTCCCCTAGACAGGTGGCCTCTCTCCTCTTTAATCTCCAATCATTTTCTTTTTTTTTCCATCTTAAAAATGAAGCACCTGACTGACTGATACAAGCAGGCCTATTTCCAAATCATATCAACATCTTCATCTGCCAAAAAGTTCATCCTCAATGCAATTTCCAAAGCAGAGCTCTCCACCCCGGGTGCCTGCCATAGCTCCATACATCAAGCACACCACTCACAAATGCACCACACGACACTAACAAGGACCACATCTTCCCCCACAAAATCAAGGGAGAGTAAAGTAATAGAAACTGAAAGAAGATAAAATGTTTTGTAGGTAGCAGAACACCAGCTGATAGCAATTTCTCTTTCAAGCCACAGTATACTTAATTTATTTATAGGCATTGGGAAAATGTTATTGCCACAGCCCTGTGTAAGAAAATACACTAGAAGTGCCACTTCATGAAAAAGCAGCTCAGAAGTAGAAACATAAGGAAAATGAATAATGTTTCCCTAAATATCAACTCCCATTTCTTGCAACAGAATAATGATGAAGCCAGGAGCTATGTCAGCCAATTAGGAGGGGGAGCAACTAAGCACAGCCTACAGGCGGCTCATAGCAATGTCTTATTTAGGAGTTCTATTGCTGAAGTATCTAAAGATGAAAAACAGCAATTCATAGTCTTTATGTCTAAACTATCACAGTCAATATATTTATGTTTCTGATACTCAGATATTCACATTAACATCTGCTGGTGTTTTTCAAATAGACTTGTGCTTTTCATGACTCTACTTGCACATGGCTTTTCATGGTTTTACTTTTATCTTCTTTGGGATAGCTAAACATAATCTGGATTTCGACGATAAATAAATCCATTGGGTTAGACTGAATTAACTATAACCATATGCTAGAGTTGAGAACAGGACTAACAGATCATGGCTACTGGATTTCTTTTAGCTAACACTGAGTCCTTAGGCAGCTTTATGGTCCACTGAGAGAGAACCATAGATTTTTTGTTAGATGCCTGTATTTAACACTATGAAATGCAGAGGTTCTTCTCCCCTTTTGGTTTTGCAGACTTCTGGTTATGTCAGCAACCTTTCAGTGGTTTTGAATATGAAAGGTCATTCCAAAGGCCCCACTGAAGAGAGAAACAAGTCTCAATGCTGGAGCCTTCCCAGCAAAGATACATTTGCTCTTAGAGAACACGTGCCTCTCCTAATGAATTTTAACCTCCAGCAATTAAATAAAGGATATACTCCATGAACACACAGACAGATGACATAAAAGTAATTACAATAATGCCTTCTTACATTGCATTAAAGGTGGCTGTAATGTGCAATGATCCCTAGGATTGCTCTACTGTACATCCAGAGTTCTGTTTACTTGTTACACATAAGATGGGAAGTGAAAGACTGATTCGATTGCTCAGCGTATAAATTAAAGCTACCCCAGGAGCAGAACATACTTATACTGCAGGTTTTATTGTACTGCCTTGCCTTGTGGTTAAAGTCAATCTAATACATCCACATTTTGGGTCAGCACTTCACCTGCCCTGCCTCCTTCTACAGCAGAAGAGGCAATGCAAGGATGCACATCCATAAGGAAACAACACTGCTACTGATATTCCCTGGCTAAAAAAGAATAAACCCCAAAACAGACCTTGCAAGGACAGTGAAGTAAAATTTCAGTCTTCAGATATGGTTTTCCTGTCTCTGCATTTCAAAGAAATGTATGTGAGTTTGATAAGCCATCCAAAGCTGTTGGGCAATAACTGCTAAACAAACAGGTGTCGATGGTTCAGTCCATGGATGTATTGCAACCAGAGGACACAGAGAGAAAAGACAGAATGAGATCAAATGACTAAACAACACCTGCCAAACTTAACTTTCAACATACTACGCTTAGGGAATTTGTCAGTGCAGAACAGCATCAGAAGTTATTCGAAAACTTCTTTTATTCATCTTGCCATGGACTGCCTAGCATCAGCAGCTAGGAGTTTAAAGTAACTTTCCAAATGGCCAAGGCTGCAAAGCTAGAATGCAAACAATCAGCTTAGAGAAGAAATAATATTATTTTATGCAAATATATTTAATTTGAAGCAATGAGAAGAGGAAGTAAAATAGCTGTGATTGACATAGTGTTTTGATGACCTGGGCACTTACGTTTATAGCAGAGGGAGATTTAATTCCTAAATACATATGCATCATCACATCTTAGCTAATGAACTGAAAAAGAACAGGTAACTGATTTTCACCCAAATCTTTAGCCTTAGGATTAGATCACAACCTTTATTCCTGTCTGGAGAAAAAAACCAACAAACAGCTACTAACACCGAGTACTACATCCCTGGGAAGTCCTCCTGACTCTGTGAGAAACAGTCTATAAGAGAGAAAGGGAGAAGAGAGAGAGAAGCAGTCAGAGAAAATGGGCCTCCTTTTGCCAGTCCCTGTTTACATTCACAGAGCTTTGCAAGCTAACCATGGTTAGTGCCTGTCTTGCAGTTTTTGAACATTACACCCTTCAAATAAAAACCTGTGTTTTTTCAGGTGGTGCCAAAACATCTATCAAGGATACTGGTTCATTTATTTTCCATTCTTTGCTTTGACTGGAAGTTTATTTTAAGAAATACTTTCTTCAGCATTTCTTCTGCGATTTCAATGGAATTAGCTGGTTTTCATTAATCAAAATACAATCACAGAATCACAGTGCTAGAATGGCAGTTCTGGGAAGGATGCTGGCTCCATTCCCCCCCTCCATTGCTAGCCCAGCTACCCATGGGTCATTATCTGTAAGACATTTGTCTAACATATTTCAGAACACCTTTCAACAGAATCATGACATCCTCTTTAAAATATCTCTCCCAATGCTTAAATATTGCTGGCCACTTTGAAGGCTAAAATGAATCAAAATGAATCTTCTTTGCTGCAGTGTAAAATTACTCCCCCTTGTTGTATCCACAATGGATGTAGAATCAGCCCTTCACTTTGCAGTTAATTTTAAGCATTTGAAAACAGGATTTGTGCATTGTTTTGGTTTTTTGTGGGTTATTTTGGTTTGTTTTTGCTGTTTTGTTGGTTTGCTGCTCTCCTTCAGTCTGTCTTTCTTCACAGAGGATATTTTCTGCAACTCTGATCAATCCTGTTACATTTCTCTGGGTACTTTCCAGTTGATTCATAGTACTCAAGAAGCCTGGTACTCAAATCTGGACAATGTATTCCAGCCAAGGTCTTACTGGCACTGCTCAGAGCTGAAGGATTACTCACAGTTACACATGCCAGTGCAACATTTGCCTTTTTTGCAGCAGAATGACATTGTTGACTCATGTTCTATTTGTAATCCACTATAATCCCCCAGCCCTTTGCTCCAAATGTATGACTGATTGGTTTTCATCCCATTTTGTGAAGATGATTGTTCTTATCTAAGAACTTTGCATCTGCCTAGACTAAATTTAGCCTTTGTTTTCAGACAATTTCTTAAATTTCTTAAGGTGACTGAGAATTTTATTTCCACGCAACATTTAATAGGCAGCCTAATTTCAACATCTATAGTTTAATTAAAATGGTAAATAATGTTAAAAAGTGGTAAATAATACTGGATCCAAAAGAGATCACAGAAATCTCTATTCAATTCATCCTCCCAGCCTGACACAAAACCATGGACAGCTACTACCAGAACATAGTTTTCCAACTGATTTTGCATCCACCCTATAATTATTTCTTTTACACAGCACCTCTTTAACTTGCTTATAAGGCTGCAGTGGAAGCCTGTTTGGATGATGCACGAGGTTTCTCTTGCAGCAAATAAGGAAGGAAGATTTGTAGGCATGTATTTATACACACTTCATCTTTAAAGGTCTAGGTAGGTTTCCAAACATGAATTCCTACATACTGAACCCAAGCACAGGGAAGGAAACCTCTCCTCCCTGAGAGATGCCAAAGAGAGCAGGGTCAGGTTCTGTGATATTCCCCAAAAATGCCCTTAATTCAATGGAAACTGGATGAGCACGGGGAGGGCACGAATTCCCCTTTGAAAATCATGTCTGCTTCACAGTCAATGAAGTAAGATATTAAAAGCAAGCCAGCACCATTATTGACAAAACTAACAAGTGCTCCCCAAGTGCTAATAAAATTCCAGGCAAGCAGCCTATCGATCACTGTCTCTGCTCACAGCACATCAGCCATAATGCAATCACACACAAGGACCCCAGCCCTGTCACTTCTCGTGCCATATTTAATGACAAAATTGGTTGCTTACAAGCTTATAAGGAATTTAATATTACGCTTCTAGCATGCAAAAAGAACCATGTGCATCTGCCTGGAGATAAGCAGCCATGTGTGCTTGAAATGCATTTGATGGGAGACAGTATATTTCATGTGCTGCATCTCAGCTATTGTTTTTGGTTGATTCAGTTAACATGTTCTAAAATTGGACTGATTTACTGAAGATTTGCAAACATAATTCATGTGCACTTGCACTATGAATAAGCCTCTAAAACGAATTCAAGCACAGTCAAAAAATAAATTGCAAAATAAGTTATTCAATTGAAATCTGCCATCTGAGGCATCGTAATAGAAAACATTTATTATAAAACTAACATATATTTGTGACTAGAGATGTGCTCAGTACTAAACATCTCTTTGTGAGGAATTTATTCAGGCTTTTCTGAAAGAACATCTTAACTGGGCTAACAGAAAATTACATGTTCAAAAATAATTGCAGGTTCTATGATTTTCATCCTGCATCACAGGCTTCCCATTTTCACTCCTTTTGTTTTGGAAGGCTTATGAATTTTAGGCAAATTATTTTCTGCACAGCTGCAGAAGCCCATTTCTGGAGTCTGGATTTGGGATTTAAACACTGGAAAGACACAGGTAGGATGTGATGCACAGGGAGAGGATGCACTGATACCAACACATTCATCTTGAAATAAAATGTTCTATATTTGGCAAATTCACTTCACAGGGCTGCTGGGCTGTGAAAGTCATGGGCTATGCTACATTGGAGGCCTCAACCCACTCAAAAGCAGTGTTTCCTCTTCAAAAGTGAGGATATTTTGCTAGTTCAGCCTTTCATTAGTGCTCAAGGGGAGCTCTTTGAAATGAGTACATGTCTGTAATTAATAATGATAGTCAAGTCTAAATGAGTGTGTCTGATATTGGAGTCAGTCATTGATAGGCCCAATTCAGGCAGATAAAGATTTTCACACAATACAATGGAATTGGGAGTTCGAATTTTTTTAAATTTTTTGTATTCCCTCCTCTCCAAGGGCAGATAATGAAAGCCCTGAGAAGGAACATCCCTGTCCAGATTTCTCAGTTATTGGGGAAGAGGATTGGGAATAGACAGTGAAAAGAAAGACAAAGGCTGGAAGACAAGGGGGAAAGGTCAGACTCTTTCTAATCAGGAGCTTTTTTTTCACTGCAGCTTGGACTATTTTGTATTGCTACCACCAGCAATGGGTAAAGTTGGACCCTGTTTCCAGCCAGTCCTTGTGCCTCAGTGCTGAAGGCAGAGCTGAGGGAGGGGAGTCAGGCCAGCTCCATCCACTGAAATCCTGTGACAGTGTCACAATCCCAATGGAAAGGGGGAAACTTGCACCTCCTTGAACAGAAAATTCCACAGGTCAGTGGATGATTTTAAGCACATATTTGGGAAAAAAATCCACACTACCACAGAATCAAATTTTTACCCCTCTTATTGCATCTTTCTACAGTTGTGTTGTCAATAATAATGGCAGCTTGATGTTTTAAATGTTTTCAGAGCTCATGCATCTGCAATACAAAATGCACCCCATTACTTCCACAGCTCCTGTGTTCTGGGTAATGATGCTTTTAAAAAAGTTGCATGACAAATTGGACACCATTCCAAACTGCTGCCAGCAATTTTTAGGGGTGGCTTCTAGCAGAAATTTTAAGTAACTTCAACTTTTGTTTTTATTTAATAGTTTTCAATTAATATAATCCATAAAGTCTTAACAAGTTCATTTTCTGGCAAGTCTGAATAGGTGCTGAATATGAGCCATGTATCAAAATCTCTCACTTGAGCTATGCTAAATTTTTCCCCTATTCCCTCTTTTCTTTCTCCAAAGTGGATGAAGAAGACTAGGAAAGTATGCCAAGTTAGCTGTCAAGCTCCTTAAGAACTCTCAAATGACCTTGTCAGGAAAAAAAAACCAACTCTTTGATTCATATTTCAAAATCCTGACTAACCTGCCCCTTCTGCTCTTCTGCTTTCTTGCTTCTGTAACTGTGACAGAATCGAGTTCAATATTAATGACCAGCAATCATTTCCAGGCTACAAACTCTGCTGCCTTCTGCAGTCCAAGTGCCTCGTTAGCTCAGCTCTGCCAGTAAGATGCTCACTTTTGTGTTGGTTTCTCCTGCCTTAAAGATGAATAGAAAGCTGGGCTGGTAGCTCAGCTAAAAATAAACTCTGATCACTCAAGTGCCCTCTGAGCTGCAGTTGAACCATTCAAGTTGACTTCCCTTGAACAGGCCTGTTATCCAAAGATACCTCGTGTCACTCCCTAGAGGTGGTCTCAGTGAAAGCCACAAATGCTTTTTTTACAAAACAAGGTATTTTTTTTTTGCTTGAGACAAACATTCAGGTATTTCTCCCCACACTGCAAGCAGAAAGCAGACAGCTTGATTACACTGCTATTGTTTTTCAATGCACAATTAAATAATTTATCCTGCTGAATAAAGCCAGCTTTTTGTTAGAAAAGAATACAGAGTTGGTTGGATGCAGCAGACTTCTTTAAAATATGCAAATGAAGTACAAGCCTGGAAGCAGAACTCTGCTGATTTTCAAAACCTCTGATTACTTGTTGGTTTTTAAATCTGTTAAACTTGTTTTAATCTGCTTTTAAATCAGATGGAATCTCTTTAATTCCATCTGATATGGAATCCCCCAGCTGCCTTTGTGAGGTTCCTCTGGCAGGTACTTCCTGCCTTCAGTTACTTGCAGCTATGCCCTCCCAGCTCTTTCAGCCTGACTCTGCAATCTGGCTCCACATGAAGATTTCACAACTAGAATATTCAAGCAGGATTTTAGATTTAGAATTGAAAACTATTTTTTTAATATTAAAACCTCGTAAACCTGTCCCAAAAAGTTATTGTTTGCACAAAGGAGCTTTAGCTTGGTGACCCCAGACTTAGATTTTCTATAAAATCCCCAATCTGTTTTCATTCACCCACTGGAGAAGTTTTTTTCTGTTCAGTAACTAGGAAGAATCTTGGTCTTATGAGGTTAAAAGAAGCTGCTACTCAGTTCACAGGAGCAAGCTAAGGCCCCTCACCACAGGATCCGCACAAGCTCTCCGGATATCAAAATCCCCAAAAATACAAAATGAAAGCTTTTCTATCTTCAAAACCATACATGAGCATAAGGGGCATTTAAACTCCCCAAAGCCAAAGGGAACAACATGGGAAAAATACCAGGGCAGGGAGAACAGAAAAGGAAAAACAGATTAAACAATTGTCTTGCAGCTCATGCTGCATGAAAGAGCTGGGACAAATTCTTCTGACTATTCTTTTTCCTCTATGTGGAAAATTACAGAAATTAAAGCTCTGGCAGCAACAAGAGAAAGCTTCACTTCCTTCCTTCCTTCCTTCCTTCCTTCCTTCCTTTCTTCAACTCAGCAGTTTCTATTTTAATGCCACTCCCTCTATATACAGATAAAAATATCATGTATGCATTTGCACATATATACATACCTATATGGATATATAACTCAGGATTAGTCTTGTCAGCATCTGATTCATAGAGCCCAAAGCAGCAACCTGTGATTTCTCTTCATTTTTTGGGTGACAACACTGGGATCAATGACTAATTACTCGCTCTCTGTGTGTATGTAACTAAACTAGTCAACAGTTTTCAAAATTTATTTTTTTTTTGTGCAGTAAATATATTTAGAAATGTTTGAGGGGCTATTTTTAATGTTCTAGTCAGGGTGAATTTTGCCAAAGCCAAGAGTAGTGACCTCTGTCAAAAAAGAATGAGCTATTGGTCAAATAAAATCCACTTTGAAGATTTAAGTGAGAAAAAAGCAGTGCACAGATCTTTGTGGAAGGCAGAACACCCTGCTCAGACTGCATCCCTCAAGTCTGCATTCTGCCTCCTGACCAGACATCCAGTGTCAGAGAAACTCTACACTGAAAAAGAAATGATCCTTTTCTTTACAAACAGACAGAAATCTTCAACAGACATCCAACATATCCCTTCAAGGTATCCATGTGCGACTTCAGATTGTCTACAAGCATTCCTGGGTTTTGCCCAGAGTCAGACATCTCAGTAACACAATAAACAGGACAGTTTTAAAGCATGTCAGTTCAAAATCTCTCTGCAATACTTTGCCAGGATTTACCTTTTTGTTTTTCCTCTTGGGAAGACAGAAGGTCACAAGGCCTCCAAAAGTGGCAGGAGCATAAGTTCCATTTGAAGTCAATAGGATTTGTAATCCTAAATCCCACGAAAACCTCTGCGGATATGTGTCTTGACAAAAGCATCAACTTTGCCTTTCCTCTGACACTGAAGTTCCATTTCCCTAAAGACAGAGAATCTACACTCTTAAGCTCTAACTCCAATGATATTCCTGTGAGCTACAGACAATACAAGGAACGTGTCTGGCAGTGAAATATAGTGAAATATAGAAATAGATGTAAAGTGAAATTTTCAGAAGAACCTTCAGAGACTTCCAATAAGTATTTTCTTCCTAAACACTTGAGTGATTTTGAATTTCTTTTTCCTGGTATTGCTGTTGCATCCAGTGCCATCCTGGGCACAATTAGAATGGGTTTTTTTGGGTTTTTTTCTAACATGTAGTGGCTGGCCTGGAAATATTTGAAGTACTGCAATAACTTAAACACTCACCAAGACAAAGTGCAAAACATCATTTATAGAGCCTGCATCTGAAACAGCAGCATATACAAAACACCATTTCCCTTTTAAAATCAGCCCTGAAATTCATGCATTACAGCTGGTTTCAAGGAATTGGCCCCTTGAGTGTTAGAAAATGCAGTGGTTACACTTAGGACATTAATTTAGCAAAGCCTTTAACATGAAAGAAAACGAATGTGAAGATCTCTGTTTTAAATTGCATGTTAAACCAAGATTCATGGTTACAGAGAATCTCTCTGAGCACACATTTCATCATTGAATATAAAGTGGAATGGATGGGGATTAAAAAACATGGTGAAAAAATACCGAGATGAGTCAAAACTCTTCTACATAAACCACCTCAAGCTGTGACTAAATTGGGAACAAGATGTAAGAATGAATACAGCTCTCCACTAATGCACGGGACAGACAGAGGAGGAGAGGCATAAAGCATATGGGGATATCACAAAATAGCAGAAGACAGCCACAAAATGTGTACTAAGTTTACCTTGATCAAACGGCTTGTTTGGATTCCAGTTTCTGAAATAATCATCCTAAATGGGGATTAAAAAAAAAGAAAATATCTCAGAAAAAAATCAGTATTTTCAGTACTATTTTACACAATTAAATGAATCAACTTGTGTTTTGATTCTAACAGATTTAGCTCCAATCAGATAAGACTATCAACAGGTTGTTTACTAAAGAATAGTTAATGCAGGTTAGAAATTAAAGAATAAAGAACTCATTGGATTCAGCAGCTTGAATTTTTCTTCTGGATTGTTTTTGAAAGCACGGCCATTATTAAATATTTTATAATACCTCCATTATTTCATGTTAGTCTACAGTCTTTGACAAGAAAGAACATATTGTTCAGGTAGTATAATGGGATCCACACCATCCTGGTGTGGTGAAAGGTCAGCAAAGTAAATTCAAAGATACATCCATTTGGACATATGTAAATCACATCATTGTGAATGTACAGAATGCAGGAGCAATGTTGCAAACATTACACTTAAATAGTACAAAAACTTCCAGGAGCACTTGCAGTGAGTATTTTTGTCACTGTTCCCACTATTAAACTTTAAAAGTTTTGTGAAATCTGATGGAAAGAGATAATTTTGCTTGTGAGTGTTGTGGTTCTGTTCTACACAATTCTCACTGGATTTTACACTGGAGAAAGCAGGGACTGTCAGAGTGCCTGGCCAAATAATGACTGTTGCAAACTGGTCTCTTGGCAGAAAGAATGGCAAACTCTTCCATGTGTTGGATCAATCTGTATTCTATGTACTTAGCAAATATTTATCTCAAGGCAAAGTTTTCTCTGCTTCAGAATGCCATAACCAAGTGCTGAAGAACTGGGAGTTAAGCCCAGCTGATATATTGGTTTCAGCATACTCTGTGTATCTCACTTGTATCCTCTTTGAGAGGATGTGATAACAACATAATTATCTATTTGAGGTGAGGAAGCACAGAAAACTTCTACAACACTGTAGAAGAACAATCTTTTTCTGCATATTAATCTTTGTTTCCTTTTAAATATATCCAGTATTCTATATTCATTTCCTGAGGGATGCCACTAAGGAGATGTATTCATCAAGCTGTCCAGAATGACACTGAGATTTCTTTTTCCTGCCAGGATGGTAACTAAAAACCCATCTGTGTGAATAAGACATCTAAATTACTTCTTCTGTAGGGCTCCATTTACCATTTATCTGCAGTACACTGAATTTCACCTGCTCTCATACAATCCAGTCACCCTAACCTGGAATATTGTGGAGACTTGGAAGTCAGCATGACTTTATGGGATCAGAACAGGCTGTTACAGGAGTGGGGACTCCACAGCCTCAGTGAACACCAGGAGATGCACTTCATGTTCCTTTCAGAACACCATGGACAGCAGGGAGAACCACGGATTGTTCTGCTGCTCTTCTCTGCCTCCTCTGGAGCAGGCAACCACAGGCTGGGTTAGGTCAAATTATTCTGCACAACTAGCAGGAAGAAATGTATTTTTTTTTTCGGTATGTTCATGTCATACTGGCTTCATGGACAGTGATAATATTCCACAATAACAGCAAAGACTATTACCCATAATTTATTTCAGATACATCAAAAGTATCCATACTTTTTTCTTCCCAAGTACAAGGCTTGGCACCAGAAATAGAACTGCAGGCTTGCCTTTGAATTTCACAGCTTTGCTAATACAAAAACCCCCACATGGTTATACAATGCTTTGTAACTGATGATGTACTGCTAAATTCACCAAGCATTAATCACTTTTCAGAATGTGTTGGGTTTTCAGCTTTTATAGCAGATTTTTTTTCAGCAACAAAATATTCTTTTTGTGCCTCCTTACATTTTTTCCAAGGTGTTGCTTTGCTGCTGGGTTTTCAGCATCAGAAACTGTTAAATAATTCAACACCCAACAAGGATTTCTTACGCTGGTGGCATACGGAACCAGTTTTGAAATAAGGATTGGAAAGGGGGTTTATCTCAATTTCAGTGTCAAAGGAATATTTTACAAAAAAATGCACCTTCCTCACAAAAATACCTACAGCACAGCCATCTCTTCTGTAGATCTGTTATTCCCCCTCCTCTCCTTCATGCAGACCAGTTTAGTATTCCATTTCAAAAATTGAAATTATGTTTATTTTAGAATGTGCCTGAAACCACAGTGTGATAACATAGAAAATAAACAAGAAAAAAAAATGCGAAAAATCCCCCCAAAAGGTGGAATAGAGAAAACCTTTGAAATTTCCAATATATAAACCCCATTATTATTTATAGGAGTAAATAATGACTATACATACATTAGAGCAATACAGTCAATAGCAGTTCAAAATAATTTATGCCAGTTGGACAACTGTCCTGGTTTCAGCTGGGATAGAATTAATTTTCCTCTTAGCAGCTGGTACAGAGCTGATTTGGAATAAGAATAATGTTGATAACACACCAATGCTTTAGTTGTTGCTGAGGAGTGTTTATTCCAAGCCAAAGACTTTTAAGTTTCCCGTGTTTCTTTACAGAGGAGTCAGGAGGAAGAATGGCCAGGACAAGTGACCCAAAGTGGCCAAAGGGATATTTCAGCCTTTAACACCCAGAATATAAACTGGGGTGAGTTGGCCAGGGGGACATGGTCAGTACTGGGGGACCAGCTGGGCACTACTGTGCAGGTGGTGGAAATTGTACTGGGCACTACTGGTCTTTCTTATGGTTGATTCATCGTTTTTTTTATAATAATAATAATAATAATGTTAATAATAATAATAATTATAATGCTGTCTGTTCTTATCACAACTCACGGGGTTTATCTTTTTTCCCCCCAGTTCTCCTCCCTGTGCCACCCAGGTAATGGGGAGGGTGAGGGTGTGAGTTGGGTGGTACCTGGATTAAACCAAAATGACACAAAACAAAGCACCAGGGCTCCACTTCAGCATCCAGACCAGCAAGAACTGAGACTGAAGGGTTATGGCACCATAAAGGTGAAACTCACCCTGTGGATATGGTGAGCAGAAAATCTGTGTCACATTTAAATACAACCTCAAGCTCTGACTCAGAAGCAGACAGGGCTTTGTGCCAGTACTCGGGAAGGGGCTGAGATTTATAACAATATCCTCAAATGACTTTTGTTAGAAGGTGGAACTCTGATTGTCTCTGAAGGAATAGCATCATTTCACTGTAACTTCTTCCAACAGAAAAGCAGCACACACACACACATATATACACATATATATAAAAATACAATCAATTTGATTTAAGAGATTTAAATTTCCCATTCAGTAAAACACCTTCCTGACGGAAAGAAATCTGTGCATTTCTGAACATTCAATTAGGGCTGATACTAATGTGCTAAAAATCTCTTATGCTTTCTGTAACAAATGAAACTTACACAATTACACAATTTTCATATTAGCATGTTAATTAATCAATATTAATACATTAAACATTAACATGTATCAGTGCCTTTCATTTGTAACAATACTAACAGTCGATCATAAGCATTTAAAACATTGAATGAATTATGATATATTGTAAATATTTTTATTCACACTGTGGATATTTACAAGTTAAAATTGAGAAACCTACCTCAACTTCCTGAACACGTAAGCATTACAAATGAAAAAAGAAAAAAGAATGAAATAAAGCAATACAAAATTAGGTTAACATTCATCAGTTTTCTCCTCAGTGGCCTTTTAAATGTGAAATCACTTACTTCAGATGACCTTCACCTCCAAATGAAACAATTTTCTCTCTTTCTTTCCTGCCATGACCCAGTTTTTATCTGCTGCACTATTAGCCAAATGCCATTCTACTAACACATTTCTTTCTTGTAGAGCATCAAAAAAGGCTTTTTCATTCCCTTTTCACAGACAAAACCACCATGAAGTGTTTTTCCACACACTCATCTGTACACACCTGGTATAAGAGAGACGTAATTTAATTTTTTTCCTAGCTGACTTTAAAGACTATTTATTGGCTGGACTTTGAAGGGAGTGCAAAACCAGGCACGGGGCCACTTCAGTGCAGCAGGTGACAGCAACTGAGAAATGGTTTTGATGAACAAATATTTGAAAATATCTTTCTTCTTGCATAGAATTCACACTTTGAAGGTTTTGCCTACGGTTCAGTGATTGCATATGACTAAGTCAATCTTTTAATTAACTGAAGGGACTCTGCACACCTAAAATCATGCATGAAAAGAGAAGAGCTGATACTGCAAGCCAAGGCTCTATCTGAGTCCCTTAGCTCAACTCAGTGTTACAGAAAAGTGATGTGTTGGCTTGGCCTCTGCAAATGGCTCTTTCTGGACTCTGAGTCTCACATCACAGCCTAAATATTCCACTTCCTGTTTCAGAAATTCATCCCCTGTCAAACCCAATGCAATTCTTGATGAAATCTAGAGTGCTGTTCTCTTCTCATCAGGGGTGGGGTAAGGCCTTTGTTAAGATTCTCTTCTGCCCCCTTTATAAAATCTATTCCCTGCCTGAGGTGGAAAACAGCCTGGGAGAGCAGGGCAAGGAGCCCAGGGGCCACTCACACAAAGAATCCCACCAGTGACTCCCCCCACCCTAATTACATTGCAAGACTTGGGACAGGAGCTGCCTTTTCAATCTGTTCACCACTTCACACCATGGAACCCTTCTTCTACATTTTACCCTCAGGATATTTAACTTAGGAATCAGTTGTGAACATAGCAAATGAAAAAAAAAATATAAAGGCCAATATAAATTGCTAGACTTGGGCCTCAGTTCTTCTCATTGCATTTTTATTTACGTTGATCTGAGCAATCAAGAGATTAGAGCAAACACATTTTCACAGAATCACAGAGCTGGAAGGGACTGATGAGGATGATGAAGTTCAACTCTTAAGTGAATGGCCCACATGGGGATGGAAACAGTGACCTTGGCATCACTAACACCATGTTCTAAAATCCATTTTGCCACATCATGAATAATAAATTGTTGTTTCTTGAGAAGACCAAAACGATCCTTTATCATTCAATATGTGGCTGTCAAATCCAGCCAACTTAGATTGATGTGCCATCAACAAAGTCAATCAAGAGAATATTCATATCTTCAACTAAGTATGTGAAGGGCATATTAAAAACACCAGTTTAACAGTTCACAAAAAGTCGGAATAGTCAAAAATCTCATCCATTGGAACCCTAAGATTTATCAGAATTCATAGACTGTGTTCTGATTTGCAAAAAAATAATCAAGCCTTGAAGTAGACCTGGGTCTAATACAATTTCCTGTTAGTCACCTCAGAAAATTCAGCAAATAGAAATTGTCCCTAAGACCAGGACATTAATATGAGACTGCTCTCCCCTCCTATTACCCTTCCTATCACTACAATAACAATATAGTTTAAAAAAAAATTAAATTAATGGCAAAACTAAACACACTTATCCTCTTTTCCCCTACCAACTAAGAAAGCAAACAACAATTTGTTGTTCTCCTGAAGTTCAAGTATTAAAGTTCTTCCCACTAATCCTACTCTTTTTGTCACTTTGAATTTAGTTACTACCTAAGACTTGATATTTTGGAAGAGTTAATAAAGCATGGATAATTTAGCACAGAAACACTCTCTACACTTTATTTACTTGTCAAAAAGAAGCTCTTGCAAGATGCTCTTATTTATAAATACAGCCAAACATTAGCTAAATGGGTTCATAAATATTTATATTTGTTGCATTAATTGAGCTTATAACTTATTTGTATGACTCAAGCAGAAATGAGATGCTGACTGAAAACATTCCCCTGATTTTGTACCTTTCAGAACCAGCTCAGCTCAGTTCATTCCCCCAAGGCTGGGAGGATCCTTCAGAACTGGCGCAGAGTCATCAGGAAAGGCTCATCACAGGCCCCTCCTGAGGAACCTCCCACACAAAGGGGGACTCACAGGGACCCCCGAGGAAGCAATCTTCATTCCCTGCTAGCCAACACCAGTTTAAATTTCTAAGTATCTCCAGGAGGGACATTTCTTAATGCTGCTTTGCAGCCTGCTCAGTATTTCCCTTCTCCACCTTCCATCTATGAATAAACAGTTTACCCTCATAAGGACCCAGCTGGAAAAAGTGGTAATCACCAGCTCATGGCTTTTGTTAAAATTAGCTCCAGAAAGATGCAGCTGCATTTTCTGCCTCTCCACCTTGCAGTGCAGAAGATCATTCCAACACCAAGCAGTGTTAAAGCACCAGCTGCTGCTCTGCTAAAGTCAATCCAGCCTGTCATAAGTATCTCCCCAAGGCCTATTGCCTGTTTTAAGCAAATAGCTTGTGTCAGCAAATTACACATTATTTATTTATCTATTTATTTTTTTATTTGCCTAAGAGGCAGAGAATGTCTTTTACCCACTGAGTACTTCAGTGAACAAAGCTCCCCAATGAGACGTCTACGTTAAGATGTGTCTAACCAGTTCTGTGCTCTCTCTCTCCCAGGAATCAGAGAACTGCATCCAAACAGGATGCTTTGGCTTAGTGAATTAGTAATGCTGCTGCTGGAGATAGTTTGTTTTAAATTTTGTATGGGAAAGCTTTAAGTTTAGTAAGAAATGTCCCAGAAAGGCCAGGAATATCTGGGTTTACCGAAACAGCTCCCAACATGAAGTGGTGACACTGAGAATCCATGGCAGAAGGAAGCAGTGTCACACGTAATGAAAAGTCTGCAGATGTCAGGACCTGCCTAGAATGCAAAGTCATTAATAAAAATGTAATGAATTGCTAAAAGTATAAGCATTCACATTAGATCCTTATATAATGCCAAGTACATTACAGTGGTTTATTAATAATGGTACAAAATTCATAAATAAATATCCTAATGAGTCCTCAGAAGTGTATGGCATTGAAAAGATCCTTGACCATATTTTACAATCTCAGATTTCCCATAAGACTCAAGTTCTTAGTACACAGACTTTTGCTCAGCTACCACTAATGTGCAAAACCAACTTCTGGCCATGTTAATGGCCCAGAATGTCTCTGGGTTTCTTATTTTTAAAACTTAGAAGTTTTTCTTCGGTTTGGTTGGGGTTTTTTTTTTGCTATATTAGGAAGGATTTGCTACTCCTGTTCTGCTGAAAGACTTTTCCAGAAGTTTCCATGAAAAATACTGAGAAAGTGGCAGGTGAAACTTTCAGCATTTAGACCTTTCTTACCCACACTCACAATCAGTCACTTGAGTGGCAACAATTTTAAAAATTAAATTAAAATATCTGGGAATAAAATAAAATATATTCCTTACCCCTGAGCCCAGATCAGCTAGAACAAGAATTGTCATTCTTTACAACTCAGTCACACGGGCTTTTATATAGAAATGTTGCTCTCCTGGTGCTCTTCCTGCACTCTTGGGTTTTGAAGTTGGTTGGTTCCGTTTTGGGTTTTTTTTTTGTTTGGTTGGGTTTGGGGGTTTTGGGGTTTTTTTCCCTAGTTTTTAGGATTTTCTGTAAAAACACAGATACAGTAAGAATTAAAAATATTTTTTTGAAAACCCCAAACCACTCTTTATTTGTCCAAAAGAATGAAGCCATAGTGTATGTTTCCAATGTTGAGGGCAAACAGATGCTCATTTTCCCTGCCTGTGCTCCAAGCAGGATGAATGAGGGCCAGCTGTGAGCCAGCAGCTCCAGAGCTGGAGTGGCACAGCTCTGTGCCAGCACACATGGCTGACAGAGATGATATATTTGGGTGCCTGGGACAATCACACAACTGTCTGTGCTGGCCTGTGCTGAAATATCTAAAACTGGAGGGGTGGCAGGGGAAAAGTGCCTGGATTTTGTTATTCTTTGCTCTCACTTTTGGCAGACTAACTTCAGAACTACAATGACTTCTGCCTGAACTCTTCCGCTCATTATCATGTGCTAAAGAGCCTGTTACTCCTGCTTGAATTAAATAATTCTCTCTAACTTCATGTTCATAAAGCTTTTCACACTTCAGTGTGTCCCACTGGTCACAGCAGGTTGTGCTGCAGGCTGGACAGTCTCACAAGGCCAGAAGGGCAAAATTCCCAAGGGATGGACTCAGTGATCCCTGCTGGGCTGGGTGTGCTGTGGATGTGCCACAGTTCCAAGGCCAGACTGAACACTGCATTGGGAACCCTCAGCTCCCACTTTGCCCAACTCAGCAGCACCCAGTCAGAGATAACAAAAATATCTAAACACCTCTCCTTCCAGGTGCAATTCCTCAAAGCAGCATTACCTCTGATCTCTGCACTAACACTGGGCATGAATTCCCAGCTGGGTAGCCAGGTTAACTCACTGCTTCTGCTGAGCCTTATAAGGTCCCAACTAATGCACAAAAATAACACAAGTGCCCTCCATGTGAAATGAAGATTCACAAGTCACAGCCTGGCCTAAAGGTGTTTTCTCACTGATGAGCATTTGCTTATTTTCTATTTACAAAACCACCGTGCCTTTATCTCAGTTTATAATTGCAAATATCACTGGGGAATGGCCCCTGTAGGTTCTCTATAGAGAGAATAGTACTGTTAATAAATCATAATCTCAACAGGTGTAATACTGAAAAACAAAACTTGAAAGGAGAGCTGCAAAACTCTTTCCACATCTTAATTTTCAGTCAAAAATTCAAATTACATGCTTAGAAAGCAATTTTTTTAGGCAGCTTGAAAGCCAAACACATTAGCCTGAAGGTCATAAAGCCATTGGCAATGTGACTTCACTTTCATTACCCTTGTTGCTTTGACAGTACATCTGCAGTAGCTGTTTTTGACACAATCACTGGTTCGTTTTAGCTGATCATTTGGGGGTTGTATCTGGAGAACAACACCCACATTAAAAAAATCGAATGCTACCACTGCTTCCCCACATGGGAACTGCTTTACAGCAAATAACAACTTGCATAATGATTAAACACATTGCTAGTTCTTGGTTTATTTTACAAGTTTTCAGAAATTTGTTCTGAGTCATGTGAAATTTTTTTTTCATTTACCATAATGGGAATAATCTCATTATGAAATAAAGTGATAATTCTCCTAATATCAAAGTTATAAAACAAAAGTTATGCATAAAATACTGATGTTCCACTTAGATACACAAATCCCAGTGGTCAAAACATACAAGGCAACAAACAGCAGTTGAATAAAATCAACTTATCTAACTTTGATATTTAGGGACTGTTGTGGTTTGAAAGCAAAACAAATGAGAGGCTCCAAGTCAGAGATATAATTTAATAGGAAGAAAGGTAAAAAGGTAAAAATAAAATAAAATAAATGCAATAACACGAAGGATCACTGACAGAGTCAGAATACAACCTGAGCAGGGTGGTGGAAGCAGTCCAGGTGAAGTGCTCTTCCTGAAGCAGCGATCCTGTAGAAAGGTCTGGGAGCTCTGGTTCTCTGGGAATCCAGTGGGAAAGTGCCCTTGCACTGTCCCACATACCAGCTTATATCCAGGTGAGAATGCTTGGCTCCTCCCCCTGGGCAGAGCATCTCACAATAGCATGAGACGTGTGAAATGGGTCCTTGATGGCCCATTAACAGAGATAACCCCTGGAGGGAGAAACCTGTGACTCATGCGCCAGGCATTGATGGGCCATTAGCAGAAGACACCCCAAAGGCCATTAGCAGAAGACACTCCAAAGGCCATTAGCAGAAGAGGCAGGGGGCTTGGGAAAACACTAGCCCACCTGGTTTCAACAGTTCATGAAAATGGTGATGAATAAATACTTTGTGTACATCCTATACTGCAACCCAGGACAGGGACACAAATTTCTGTAGAGACAATTAAATTAGTTATAATGTCCCAAGTCTTTCAAATACTTATTTAACTGCATAACTAATGACTGGAAAAAGACTGTATGAATTATACTGGATTATGAGCAATGCACTGTCCCTGGGAGCACACAGGCATTTCTCTGTATTTCATTTGTAGCTTCAAGGAAATATCTAGTTCCAGGTATTGTTGAAGAAACCTTTGCAAAAAGGTGAAATCAAACGTGCTGCTGTTGAAAAGGATAACTTTGCAGCCCTTTAGTCAGCTTCAGCCAATATTTGAAAATTTTCAGTACTGCATCAGAAGAAGCAGTCATGAGCAACCAGCCCATGACATAACCAGCTGCTGAGTGTGGGAGAGGGTTCTACACATTTTACATCACAAACCCTGTGAGCCATTACAAATGTGCAGTTTTCATTCCCGTTTCTAACATCATTTAATTCGTCTTAATTGTCTCTGACATTTTATCCATTCTAAGGAAAAGAAAGAAGAACACCACATCAAAAATCATTATGCAAAAACTGAGGGAGGGTTAATGGGAGCAAACCAGAGAAAAACGTGCAGCAGTTGCTGCAAACAGAAATGCTGCTCCCCCTCAGGTAAAGGCTCCTCACCTTGGTTGTCACCAACAACTTGAACACCCAGCAGGTTATTTTAAATACCTTGCTCAGTTCATAAAAGCTATGATGTGATGAAAAGTGTCCATGATAGTTGGGGCTGGTTGATTCAGTCATCAGAGTCACAGAATGATTTGGGTTGGAAGGGACCTTAAGGGTCATCCAGTCCCACCCCATGACTGGGCTGCTCAGGGCCCCATCCAGCCTGGCTTTGAACATTTCCAGGGATGGAGAATCCACAAGTGAAGTCCCTTCATTCAGAAAAGTCCTTCATGAAGCTCTTTTGTTACTGACAGACTTGTGTTATCTCTACCCATTTCGCGAAAAATCACTGGAGGTACACCAACATAACTTTTTTTAACTGACTGTTCCTCATTAATTTATTACTCTGATTAAATAAGATTTTTATGAATATTAAGAAATTAATTTTCTGTGTCAGTTTTAAAGTAACAATGACAAGTTACCTTTCCTCAGTGACTGCTACTTGCCATCTGGCTGAAGCAAAAGTATTTTGTAGAGAAACAGGCTTTCTTGGAATGGTATTTCAAAGGATTTTGCTCAAGTAATCAATAACAATAATAAAAAAAAAAGTAAGCTAAAAAGGCCAAAGAAACAAAATACTCTGATTCAGGCATCGGATAGCAGATTGCAGTAATGTTCCAGTGGGATTCAAATGCCAAGGCTGTTGGTGCCCACAGCACAGATTTCCACTACCTTTATTTTAACAGAAGAGAGCACCTGATTCCTCAATTTGCACAGAACTTGTTTTTAAGAAGTCCAAAGAACACTGTCCAAAGGCAACTTCAGATCCATGCTGAGTATTTTAAGCTACAGAAGTCTTGCACTTGCAATGAAGAAGGTGCTCTAATTTACACACCTCTCTTTGCTAGGAGGACTCCTCGACAGCAAAGGAACTCCAGCATTGCTGGATAAAGATTTTATTCTATCTCAGTATCTTCTCCATAAGAAAGGAGGGAGACAGTGACCCCTCATACCCTAAGCACTAATCCCACTACTGCTCACCCCAAAAGTAACTGCTGCACATCCTACATCATAATCTCAGCTGGAAGTTGATAACAAACCCCATTATGTTGCTCTACTTGGACTCTTCGTTTCAAAATCATGTCAAACAAGGCAGCAGAAAGGTTCAAAGATAAGTCACTGGTGTTACATGTTTTCAGAAACTTTGACCATTTTATTTATACTTGCACTGGCACTTGATTCATCACCTAAGATTTGTTATTGTGTACATTTCACACAGTAAGCACTCCAAAAACAACAGTCAATATTAATTACTGACACATGTTCAGAGCTGCTTTAGAAAAGGATAAATTATAAATAGGAAATATATATTGTATTAGGCTTCTACAGCTGTGATCATGATGATAAAGCAACATTCAAACTAAGTTCAGATAAAACTGAGAAAACTAAGTGACCTTTCATTTCTTCGATCAAGGACACACATCTGAAGGAGTCTCCTGCAGGAAGATATAATGCACTCCTGGGGCTGCCAGAACATGAGCCTCTGCATCAGGGACAGAAGGTCAGTATGTACCATGGCATGGAGCGAACAATGGCATGAGAAAGAAAGATGTAGCAAAACTTTATTTTCCAATCTCAGGAACCTCCTAACCAAGTGCCCGTGGCTCAAGAGAATATAGAGCTCCCAGATCTCAAAGTTTTTGAACTGTTCAGCTGTAAACAGAAGCCTGCTCCTGATCTCTAGACATTATAGTTGCTCACTCCTGAAGGGATTAAATCGTGAAATGGGTCTAAAGAAAATCAAAACAGCATTTCAGCAAAGAATAGAACCTGAAAAAGCAGCATTGACAGACATCTGAAGAGTAAAGAAGGTCACAGAGAATTCTTTAAGAAAAAGAGAACATTTGCATTTTGATCAGCTGTAATTTTACACCTGAGGTCTAGTACAACTAGCTATTTAATTCTAACAACTGAGAAAATAGTTCAAACTTGCAGTGTAACTAATCTCCAAACCTTAGAGATATAAAATCAAATGAAATGAGTACTTCAGAGAGCAGCTGCAACTACAGGGTATGGAATTAAAGAAATGTGCTGAGGATCTCTGAAAACATGTACTGCAAGATATAAAACATGAAATTATCTGGCAATTTAGAGAAACTGTGGCTGCCCCATCCCTAGAAGTATTTAAGACCAGGCTGGATGAGGCTTTGAACAACCTGTTCTGGTGGAAGGTGTCCCTGCCCATTCCAGGGTTGGAAGGAGATGATCGCTAAGATCTCTTCCAACACAAACCATTCTGTGATTCTGTGATAACAGTGTCATTAAAATAGTAATCAAATTAAGACACATTTTAGTAAGGCAGAGAAGATAATTTTTACATTAAAGCTGCAATGTCTATTTGCAGGTTCCCTCAGACAGCTCAAGTTGGAAATTACACTTCAAACCCACTAATGTTCCATACTGCACAAGATTAAATTCACAAACACTATGGAACTTCTAGTTCATGTATGTTTGGGATTTCTGAGAAACTAAATAACAGCAGCTCCTGCTCCAATGGAGTTTGAACAGATAAATAAAGCACCATTACTTAAGGAATAATTTGAAATGTGTTAAATTTGTTGCAAGCTAACCATGAAATGTGAATTATAATCATCTGTTAATAGGGAAACACAACCCAAACTTTTCCAATTGCTAAGAAAGAAACATCTGGGGACTTGCCTCGTTCTAACTGAATTAGAGTCAGGAATGTGACTGCTCAGCTGCAGCAACATTCATTTAGATTATTACCTTGCATGGCATTGTCATTCCTGACACTGTATTTTGGCAGATTTCAAGAAGGCTGTCAAGCCATTTGTCAGCTCAGTCAAACATAATATGAGCTGGAGGAATATTTCAACAGAGGTGAACTCATTTTCACCCAAGTACTTTGAGAAATGTTTGTGAAGGAAACTGCAACCTGAATTCAAGAGAAAAAAAGCCAGATGAATGACGAATATCCTAGAGAATTTTAATATTAGCTGGAGGACTGGAAAAATCTGCCTTATATAGCACTCTTCTAGATCTCCCAGTTTGTCTAGTCCTCAGAAAATTATGGTTTAACCATACTGAGACACTGAGTGTGCCACAGTGGATGTTTAAAGGAAACAGCATGCACTTGTTTTCATGTTAGAATCCTGCAATCAGTTAATAAAACACAAATTATGGTCTAGTGTATCACTTCTTAACAGAGGATTGAGAACATCTGATGGCTGAAAAGCACTTATGTGACAGGGGGAGGAGGACCAGACCCTTCAGCAGTGGCAATGTGCACAAGCAGGTTTGCAGCTGTATCTTATGGAAGGAAAGCAGATTCATAGACAAGGTTCCTGCAGTGCAGATTGTGACACCTGCACAAACAGGAGCCTGGGGACTGCATTTGCAGGATGGGATAATTCACACTGAGGATCCAATATCTACTCTGCTCATTAAATTCACACTTTGCAGCAGCTCCAGCCTGATCCCCTGCACTGATCTCTTGCCTATTAGGTTCACAGATCTCCAAACACATCTTGTTTTCTCCTTCCATCAATAAAGAATCTATTTCACGTGCTCTGCAAGGCGAGGAATGCAGTGACTGGAAACAAGTGGGAGGTTTGTTTCTGAGGTAGGCCGCGATGGAAACTAAAATGCTAATGAAGAAATGCCCTGTGCTCACTGCACACTACTTCAAGGCCTTCGAGGACTAAAATAAATCCTGAATAAATAGAGGATGGTAGATCATGCAAGCTGAACTGCTGTGGGATGAGCAATAGTACTGACTGAAGAAAGTGGGGGAAAGTCTGACCCAGTGTGAGATGAATCCAGAAGGTGAAGTACAATGCAGCAGCAAAAGGGCAAGCAGGAACCACAAGAGCCATCTGCCAACAGACCATATTTTGCACTTTTTAATCATTCTTTTCCTTATAGCAGACCCTCTTCTGAGATTACATCTATAGTTCACCTCTGAGACAGGCTGGTAGATCCTGAAATTTGCTGGAAGGCACCATGACACATTGGCAACTATCCTTTCAAAAATCATGTCATTAATCATGACAAGAGGCATGAAGAGCTTGAAGAAAATGGCCACAATGAATCTCACCTGTGCTCAGAAGGATGAATAAACATACACCCCACACCAATGACCCTGCAGGAGACAGCACTGCTTTATTTGCCTGTGTTTCGGCTCAGTAGAGTCCCCTCTTCTCTACATCTATACATGGGATAAAAAAAGGAGCCCTGATTTTTGAAAAACCCACACTAAATCGATATACTTAGAACTTAAAATAACCATATTCAATATTCTGTGTGGCTCTTTGCCACTGTGAGGTGTGACCTTGTAGTGTGCTCTCCTGGCTACCATATCTGTAAAATTCCACTCTCAAATGCAGCTCCTTACCTCCCTCAGAACAGCCTCCACTGACCGGTTTATTGTATCTAGTTCTGTATGCTTAATTTCACATTCCTGACTGAAAAAAAGTCATCAACATTTCAAAATAAGATGGGGAAGCAAAAAATTCATTAATCAAAAATTTTCATAATTCTGGATTTTAAGACCTTCAGTATCTTCTGAGTGCCCCTTCAGCTGTACAGCTTTTCTCCTGAAGGTTTGCATTGACAATAAAGAGAACTGCACAATTACCTGTACATCTTTTATTTCTTTCTGCAAGGTTCAGTGGTTCTGTGGTTTACAAACACTGCAAAGATTTTTTTGTGACTGCTGACAACTGCAGCAACAAAAGGAGTGTTCACTGAAGATTTTTAGCAGTTGCTTTTGTTCTGAGCTTATTGCTTCAACTTTAGTATGCAACTACCTAAAAGATTTCTTATTACTTCCATTTCTTCACCTTGGCTCAGATTTTCTTCTTGGTTTTGCATTCAATCAGGCTAAACCTCCTTTGCTCTCACTGATCTGTTAAATTTCTCCCAACTTCATACTTGCTTTCAGCCACCCATGTTACATTTCTTAGTAAAAGACAATTAACAGTTAACCCTCTCTTGTCTCTTTCCTTTTTTCACTCAGATATCTTTAACTTGCTCTTCAGGATATGCACCCAACTTCTTTATTTCCTCTTATGATGAGCTTAGCCTGGCTGTTTGGCTTTCTGCAATCTCCATCTCCAATGTATTCTCACTATACTTCACTCTGGCAATTCTTTATGTCAGAAAAACAACTCCTTTCTGCCTTCTATTTCACTTCTGGCTGTCATGGAGACACCATGATTTTTCACCATCTGTCCCAATGCATTTGATGGATTGTCACCAGAGTTTCTCTCTCCTAAATGTCCTTGATATCTTTAATTACCTATTTCTCTCTGTTTACTTTGCACTCACTGGGACAGATTATATAAATCAGGAGTACGTGAACTGAAATTAACAGATTTGTACAGATGTAAAAGTGACAGAAATGAGAGCAGAATACAGACTAAGGAAATAAAACCTAATTTATTTCTATATATATCTAATGGAAAACCATGGCTGAGAATTTACAACACTTCTTCCTATGCTTAAGCATTACAGATTCCTTTCTGTTATCTGCAGCAACAGCACTGGCACAAACAGCAATTCATGACTTGCTCATGCTGTAGACTAAAACAAAGTTACATGTCTGTTTCTTACCTGTCTGTATAATAAAAGAAAATTTGAAGGAATTTCCTGAAAAATTATTATTTAGAGAGTACTCACACAAAACTTGCCTTTCCTCACCATCCTGCCATTTCCAGATTCTTCCCATTTTTTTGGTATTCTGATGAACACTGCTTATTTGTACCTATAGTACTTGACAACTAGACAATGGGTTGCTTCCTATTTTATATTTCAAAGACAGACAACATCAGTTTCTAGAGAATGCTGAAGTAGATTGTAGTTTATTTGGTTGAAATTTTAATCATCCAGTGGTTCTGTGAAAACTAAGCCAAAGAATTTTTTCCCTAGAAAGCTGGACATTGGCTACAGTCCATCCCCTGGACCTACCTCAACAACTTATTGTCAGTAAGCTCAAAACATAATAACCTTCTCAATTTATTACAATTCCAGCATTTCCACACTGAAATTATATATGAATCTACTTTCAGTCCATTCTAGCCAGGCAATAACATTGTATATTTCACATTAAAGGGATTAAAATTCCACTTCACTAAGAAGAAACCCTCCAAATGTTTCTAATCCACCATCACGTCCCATGTGTTGTTTAAACAGTCATGTTCCTCTTCTTTGATGGTGAAGGTTTCAGAAGTGCTTTGCTCCTTTGCTGCTTTGCAGGAGGCAGCTCAGATGTGGACACACACACACAGAGTCTCCAGCTCTCCTGGACAGCCTGGGCTGGGCTCTGCTGGTCCCAAGGGCAAGTGAAGTGGGAGCTCTGAGGGATGCAGTGGAGGAGGAAGGTCTCTGATCACTTATCCAGGTTTTTTGGCTACACAGTTTTGCAGGCTGTTCACACAGCTCTGATCTCGAGACTTGTTTTTCCACAGACAGCACGGTGAGATTCAAAGATCTTAAAACTGATCATTTTCCCTGAAAGGCAGCAGCTGCCCTTTGTTGGTTCCCTAACTCATCTACATGGCCCGTGCTCTGTCTGCTCCTCCTCTGCCTGATTTGCCTGACTGTTCTCCACACGTGGCTGACCAGACCATTCTCCTTCCCACATGAACAGTTTTCTTGCTTCTGAGAGTCACTTTCTCAGCTCTCTCCTCAAGCAATTAAAAATATTTCCTCCTTTTCCAGGCTTGCACTTGGGAAACAGTCCTTCAGGAGCAGCTAGTCCCCCTCCAAAAGTGACCTCGTCAAGTTTTAGCAGCTAAGATTATCAAATCCAAATGCTGATAAAACGTAACACCCCAAAATACCCTTCAAGTCCCCGAGATGACCCTTGGTTTTTTCTCAATATATCTCTTAAAATGTCAAAACTTGCTTGGCTCTTTGGAGTGCAGTGCTCTGAGCCATCTCTGAGCACTGAGCCACTCCAGGTATCTCTGCAGCTCAGCAGATTGATAGCTAAAGTATTTGCTTTATTTGTATACATCATATATATTCTCCTGGCTGCCATAGGGTATGCTTAGCTTTTCTGGAATGCACAGCAAAATAAAAAATCCCGAGATGGAAGATGGATGGAGCAGGGCTGGGTGTACAACTAAGAGAAAAATCTTTCCAAAGCAAGAATCATGCTACATTTGCTGCCTTATATATCAACGTTATTTATTTTAGCTCATCACTCAAAATAAAGTAATGTTTGGGGACCTCTCATCTCCTGTGTCAAATTCATATAAACACACAAAATACCCAATTCTACTTAAAACCATTTTCTTCCATTTGAAGTGTGATGACCTACACTTTTGTATGCTAAATAAGCTCTTAACATTGCTTGTTTACTGCAATATTCCCTTTAGCAACTGGAGCTGTGGAGTGGCATGATGATTGATGCTGCTCTTGAAAGTGATTTACAGATGAAAAAAATGTATTTTTTTATGTTTAACTGTATTCTAAATTGAGTTGTTGTGATGTAAGGAAGTCTGATTAGGCAAGGTAGAGTCTGCAAATTATTTAATGGGTACTTAATTTTTTACAATAAGCAATTTTTGCCTTATAGAACAACCAGAAATCTGAAAGTACATTTTCTTTCAATCTAAAACCTCCACGGGCTTTAATATGTGTGTTTGTTGGGGGTGGTTACTCCCCTAAAATGCCTCTGACTGCTTAAGCTCTAAAAGGACTTCTCATTTCAGTGCATTTCCAAGCCTACACAAAGCCACAGTCCAGGCTCTCCATCCCATCACAGCACTCCAGTGGGATGGGGCTGATTGTCTGTTCTCCTGCTGCTGCAGGAAAATGCTGCAGAGTGGCTGATGGATATACAGGGTGGGAATGGAGACAGCCTCTGCAGCCATCCATAAACTCCACTCATTTCAGAAGCTTGCTGTCTGCTATCGAGAGGAACACTGGACAAAAGGAAAAAAAAAGGCTATTTATTTATATTTTTTAAAAGATAATAATTCATCTTTATCATCTGGTATGGCAACGTGGATGACTGGATCTTATCATAACCTTGAGTATCACATCTGTTAACAACTAAGACATATATTTCCCAACAAAAATAATGTGACAGCATCATGTTCCCTTTCCTCTGGAGCATCCACTCCTGATCAACAAACATCAGAGATAATTTCTGATGATGACTAGCCTATCATAACCAAGAAAAGAGAATTTGTTTAAAATAAATAAACCAGGACAGAACAGTGAATATACTGCACTGCAGTGCTCAAGAGGCAACTAAATATTCCTGCAGAACAGTTTTGCTGAAATTCTGACACCCAGACGAGGAGAGGTGACTAAACCTTGAAAGCAGGTGAATTGAGACTGTTGTTATGTGCTGACTGAGGTGTCTGAGTTCACCATGGAACAGTGCAAAAGTATTTTTCAGAAACAAATATTTTCCTTTAGAAAAAAGAAAAAAAAAAGAAAAAATAGGCTAGAAGATTATATTTCTCAGGTATGTATGTTCAATATGTTCTGTATTTGTCTCAGCTTTGTTGTTTGAAACATTGTTTGAGTAAAACTACCCATGTAAAATGGAGCAGATAAAAATCTGGTCTGTGGGGTTGGGTTTTTTTGGGAAAAAAAAAGATAGCAAAAGGGTGTCTTTTGATAAAATGAAAAGGTACCTATAAGGTATTGGTCAAGGAAAATGTCTTTCTTTTGTAGAAGAGATTTGAGAGGAACAGTTAAACAGTTCTCCCCCACTGAGCTCTGGAACTCACCCTGTATCCACTGCTGGCTGACTGGGCTGGCACAGTGACATGCCCAGGGTATTCTGGAGCAGGCAGCACAATCAATACTGGTGTGGGAGATCTCTCCAGCACAGACATGAACACACAGCTCAGGAGCTCTGGAGATTCACTGCTCTGCTGTAGCCCGGCTGCTGAATGTGTGAGCAAGGGAGCTGCTTGCAAAAAGCTTTTCCAAATGGGCCCTCCTTTCCCTCTGAAATGGCTTTCAAGCTGAGCCCACTTCAGTTTTCCTTGTTAATTGAGTTCTGTAATGCTTCACACACAGCTTTATTTTGCTTTCAGACTTTTGCTCAAGCCTGATTCAAGTTGGGCATGGGGAGTGGGATCATTGCTAATAGATCATGTTCCAGAGGCAGTGACTGACATGTAATTTAAACCATTCCAACAAAACTGCACAAATAACAACCACCTGGATAACCTAATATATTTTGGCTTGAGACACAAAACTTTGGTATTTTGAGAAAAGGTCAGTTATTGTTTCATCTAATAATTACAAAAGCACCTTTTGCAGCTGTCTGCCAATTGAACTGAAGTCCTGCCTGCATACAACCAACTAATTGTTCAGGAAAACCTACTCAGGTATTCTTACTAGAATAACCTACCTCAGAGGTTTAGTGATGTTCTTACAGAACATCAACTTCCCCTACAGACAATCCCTTTGTGGAAGAAAGAAAAGCCCCAACAGGAACAGAAGTCTCAGTTTGCTGTGGAAGCTCTGCCACACAGGAGCAAGAACATTCCAGTTCTCCGAGGACAGGACATGTCCCAGGGATGTCCTGAAGTGAAGGACATTAATCTAGAAGTGAAAAGTTAATTCTGCTTCAAAATCCAGGCTATCTAAGCAAATTCTTACAGAAACTGCTGCCACAACACACACAACACAGGAGAGAGAGAGAGATCATGAATTAAAGTGTGGGGAAAACAGTCTCTTCATCCCAATAACACCCATTTAAGTCTCAGGATTTTCTCTTAATCAGTAATATTAAGTTGTAGACACCCAATGAAACAAACTCAGAAGAAGGTTTTTCAGTCACACTTCTGCTGTCTAGTTCACACTGCAGGGTGGTAACAACATCCCCAAAAGTAGAATTTGATCCATTTTCCTTAGACAATAGTTGTTTTTAAATCAAATACAAATTGCAGAGGCTTAGCCTTTCCATTATGTAATTTAATTGTCATCCTCTCCCTTCTCTACACAGAAAGAAGATAAATGCCTTTTTGGCTTCCAAATTTATACTCTTGAGACAGAGAAAGTGTGGATGAACATATTAAACACTAGAGCTGTAGTGTCCTGGTGAGAATGAGGGGATCATTTTCTTTGCATCTTCTGACCTGCTATAGAAATCTATAGCACATTAATCATGCCTAAACTCAATCTCAGTGTGAGGTGGGAGCAGGGTAATTTACTGTGTCTGCATCAGATTTTTCTTTCATCAGACTTTTATACAGCTCACTGGAAGAAGCTAAGCTTAACAGGACTGTATTTCTGGTGAGGCAATGTTACTGTTACCCAAATGTAGAAATGAAAAATTAAGTCTCTCTTAAGTAAGCATCCACTGTATAATAATTCCTAAACTCATTCATGCCATAAATTGAACTAATTAAATTAGAGATGTTTCTTCCCCAATATACAACAGATATGTAAGCACTGAGACAGCAGAATGATGCTCATAATATCAATACCCCCATAGATTAGCCAAAACCGACAGCCTAATTCCTGGATAACATCAGAGGTGAAATGGATTAACCATATGCTGTGACTTTTGGAATAAATCCTCCATCTTCTTTATTCACGATGCTTTGTACTTCTAAAAGCTGTATGCTAAAGCCTTGCTGCTGTTTTCTGTTTACTTCCCTCAGACCTGGGGGTCCCATCTCATACACAAGGAATGGGGCTGAAGACACTGCAAGACAATATTGCATTGGGAAGGATGGGAATACCTGCTTCCTTCCTGGCAGGAACACATTTTCACAGCTGCCTGAACCTGACATAGGCTGTAAAAGACCAGCCCCACCCTCTTTGTCATTATTTTTCCCTGTACCTGTTCTCCACTGTCTCAGCACAACACACAACTGAGTTCTTCTGGATAAGGATCTGCACTGATTAAACTTTTGGGTGGGCTAACTCTGCTCTTTGCCTCCTATCCCTATTCACCAACTGGACCTCCTTTGAGGGTGCTGAGAATCACTCAAGCCCAGGAGGCACTGAGCAGTACTGAGCCACTCCTGGTACCTGATCTCAGAGCCCTCTGCAAAACCTCTGAGAGCAGGAAGGACAAAGAGAAGAACCTAGCTTCCTCTCCATCTAAGACGACTGAAATCACAACAGTGTTTTCTTTGCTTAAAACTATGTTTTGGCTTACAATGAATAAAAATTCACTATTTCATAGAAAATGGCACCCAGCACAATACTTCTATATACTTAAAGGGCCAAGCTCATCAGAACAGTCTAGATGTTCAAATTGTTCAAATTGTAAACTACAGTCCCTGGCCAGAAGACACTGAGGAAACTGATCCTCTGCATTTCTCTCTAATTCTCCTTAACACATCATGAATTTTCACACTAGTCTTCTTTCACATTAGTCTTCTCTGCACACTGGATTCTACTCATGCCTCAGTGCTGCAGGGAACATACAGGAGTGACCATGCAGACTCTGGAAAATGGTCCTGAACAGGGACCTTTGATCCTCATGTTCTCATCTGTTTGGCTATGGAGCAGTAGTTATCAGCATCTATTGGAATATCCTCATATTCAAGGCAGAAAGGGACAAAATATCATTGTTCTACCTTTAAGGCAATGTGGTGTACATAAAATTCACAGGGATGTGGCATTCCTTGAATCTCTGCCACTTTTCATATTCACAACTTTTTATTTTGCTTAATGCTTATAATGGTTAGTTCAGTGCTTGCTGAGAGCAAGCATGTAATGATGCTGTAAAGGGTCAAGTCCTCATTAGACTTCTTAAATTATTGAAGATTCCAACCAGGAACACTGGAAAGGGATATCATGAGTGCCTATTCTTATTCTTACCTTCTCTTCCCTGAAAAAAAAAAAATAGCGTGAAGTGTTTCCACAGGAGGATTTCTGCATATTTCACCTCCTCTTACAAATCAAACCCAGATATCTGGGGGTGGGAGGAAGGCTGGGCAGAGACCAAGCATAAAAGCAATGCAATTTGATTTAA
Organism: Sterrhoptilus dennistouni; assembly: GCA_013397095.1. Lineage (NCBI taxonomy): Eukaryota > Metazoa > Chordata > Aves > Passeriformes > Zosteropidae > Sterrhoptilus > Sterrhoptilus dennistouni. The sequence goes on along the minus strand of VWZU01018340.1, from coordinate 2,631,904 downwards.
CTGTCAGAAAGCTGTGAAGGTAGAGGAGTGGGCTGAACTGGAAAGATTACAGCTTCAGCTCCAGATACCCTCCTTGATATAAACAATCCATTTATTTCTCATAGTTCAGCCTTTACATAAACAGGCAGGACAACTATTTCTGTACTTTTATTAATGTTGTCGTTGATACCTTTGGAAGCCAGGCGGTACCAGTGAGTGTTAGCATTAGCACATCAATATTCCATCAGTGACACTGGCACAAATCCAGGAGAGGAACAACACTGAACTTCTAAAGCACCATGGAAATAACCAGGCTTTCTAATGGTTTCCATATTCACTGCACACACCTTGGAGTGTAACAGACTTAATCACCAGCTCTAAACACTTTTTTCTACTGCTGCTTCCCTACTTTAGCAATTTTCTGTTATTTAAAATACTGAATGCAAGTGAAATAAATGCATGCATGAGCAACTAAACCAAAACCACAATGCCTCTTCCAGCTATCAATACACGCTGGCAAACACACAACTGCAATAATGGGCCCATTGTATATTACTAATGTTTCTCATTAATCAAATCTTGTTTGTATTAGAAGAAGGAAATAACTGTATCCAAATTAACTTGCCAATATGATAGCCATTAATAACACCAGAGTGAAGACTCATGAAATGCAATTATGGTACCAAAGTAATAGTGGTACAAACATGATATAGTTAACAATGTGCATTGTCAGTTGCACATATAAAGGTGCTTTTGCAGGTTCTTATTCCTCCAATTCCTTGGAACAGAAGCCATTCTCAGTCCACTCCACAGCTCAGACAGCTGTAAGATACAATTAGCAGAAAGTGGCTGCTTCTGGAAGTTATTCTGCAGGATGCTGAGAGATAGCAAATGTGTGGGTAAGAATGGGAGAATTTCATTGCCATAAACTAACAAAGAAGGAAGAAAAACTTGTAGGTAAGGCCATTATTCCAGGGGAAACACTAGAAAGGACTTGAAAACATTAGTTTTTGTCACTGTTAGGGACACAAAAAAACCACACACTCAACCAGTCAGGTTGAAGTGAGGAAAAGAAGGGCAGTTTATTATGATTTGGGGTTTAAATAGGATTTGGAATTTGATCAAGGATTGGAGGACAGGCGGAACACCTCTCTGACCCCAGTGGTCAATTCAGAAGTCCATCACAGAGAAATATGAAAACAATCTACTTTGTTTTGAGAAACTCCAGAAGAAATATGAGAACAATCATGAGAAGGCTGAAGATCAGGGCAACAAGGTTTACTTGGGCACTTTGCTGCAGCTCTTCAGTCCATCTATCACAGCTCAACATCCTGTGATCTGAGACCACATGCTGGGACTGCTGGGACTGCAGATGTCCCATCCTACAACACTTCAGCATAGAACAAAATCAGTGAATCAAAGCCCTCTAAAATCATAAAGCCCAACTGTCAACCCAGCACTGACAAGACCACCAATAAACCATGTCCCCAGCATGGGGGACATGTCACATCTACACATCCATTAAATCCCTCCAGGGACAGTGACTCCACCACTGTCCTGGGAAGCTGTTCCAATGTTTGACAGTCATCTCAGTGAAGGCTTTTCTCTAATACCTAATCTAAAATTCCCTCATTTTTCATAGCTACACTAAGTTTTAGTATATTTTCCTATATGGTGGTGTTCATACATTCTCTCTGTGCTGGGGTTTGTGCACAAGCCACCAAGTTCTGAATACACAGACTGATTTTAATTTAGGGTGGTGAAAGAGCGGGGGGCTTCCCATGTAACTATATCCCAACAGGAGAAATGGATGAGAAAAGAGCTTTTCTAACTGTCTCTACTAGAATACTAAGGGAGAGGCTGTGGTGTGAACACATATATTATTCATGTGCCTGATGCTCTATGAAAGCTTGAAAAGCTTTCACATGACACAAATCTGTAGGAAACCAAGCCTCATTAATTTGCTGCTCAGTGAATATTTGCTTATTCCAAGCCAGCTATCAGTGCAGACACTGTAGACTTATCTCTTTTCTCCAATTCCAAACCTGCGAGTCCAAGGTTTTGGCATTTGGCCCACAGCTGACAAGGGAGACAAGCAAGATGAACAAGCCTGATAAAACAGTAGGACTATTCCTCACTCTGTGACCAATTAGTTCACTTGACACAGTTAAAAAAAACCAAATAGAACAAAACAAAAATAACTCAAAAAACAAAAAAACACCAAACCAACAACAACAAAAAACCTACAAAACCCAAACCACAAGCAAACAAACAAAAAAAACAAGACAAAAGAAAAAGTAGCAAGCTTCTAGGAAGCCCAAATATCATAAAAGCACTTAGATTTTTACAAAGTATTTTAGGATTTAATTCTAACTACTCACATGATCCTCACTGGAGTTAATGCAGCACTTTTGTTACATTTCAGGAAGAAGATCATTCACTCTGTAGATATTCTCTGAAGAAAAACTGATTATCACAGCTGGGGAAAAGCCAGCCTGAGTCTCCTGTGCTACCCTGACACATGGTAATGAATGTCTCACACCCCCACGAAGGAGTATTCCAGAGGTCAGTACTCAAAACACTCAGCCAGGGAAGGATCTTGACCAACTGATGCTGAGATTTCTCTGAAGGCAAAGGTTATCACTTGACAGGCCTGTTATTGTGTGTCTATTTCTCATTCAGGCTGCCACAGTGGTAAGTGAGGAATGGCTGTGATGACAGGGAAATACTGCATCAGTTCCAGGCACTGCCAGTGAGCTGCTGCAGACACTGACAGCAGCACAGATCAGCACTATCAAAACTGGTCTGAAAAATTATTTCATTATAGGAATCGAAGATGCGATTTAAAAATTGTCTTACTTGAGTATATGAACTGAATTCTTACTATCAATCAGTCAGGAAGCTGTGTTGTTTAGAAATTCTTGAAGACAGAAGAAACTATAAACATGATGTTTTGGGATTTGGGGTTTTTTTTTTAAATATAAAATTAAAAAAGGAGGCAACAATTCAAAGCAGCCACTAAGAGGTGGATTTTCCCACCTTTACATATCCCAGAACCACACAAAAAGCAAAACACAATTAATCCTGAGCAAAATTCCAGTTAAAAAATCAAGCCAAAACAAACCCCCAAATTACATAATGATGTTTATGCCAGTAACTGAGATTGCAGAAGGCTTTATCTTTTCTGGTGGGGTGGCTGGGTAGGTGAAGCAGAGATGAGGGGTCAGCACTCAGGAGCAGGTGTATCCCCACTGGAGGTTAAAGGTGCTCTCTGACCAGTTGCAGATCCCTGCTTTGCCTTGGAATTGTTTATTTTCCTGTTGAAAATGTTCCAGTTTGCATGAGATACTTAAATATTGATTAATCCAAAAGGCCAGGCAGATACTTTTTCTATTACCAGCTAGATAGATAAGTTGGCAGACAGCCCAAAGGGACTGGAATGTGGGCTTTCATTAATATTTACGTATTTTTGTTGGAAGTTTAAGAATGTTAACCAAGGAGTCAGAGAGCACACAGCATAAAATACATCACAGGACATCTCACCATCTGGGGATATGAAGGTTAAATGTCCATAATTAGGTGAAAGATCTGGGCAGGGCACAACAAATCTTTGCTTAAGTGCATTCTCTGCTTTCAAACAGTAGCCCAGAAAATATTTGATTTCTCAATAAATAGTCTGGGCTTTACTGGTAAAAATGAAAATGTTGCTGCATAAAATATTTGCCCAAAACACTGTGCAGAAACACACAGTTCTATGATTAGCAGAAATATTACAGTTTGTTTATCTGTGCAGCTCATAGAAAATGGGGGTAAAAATGTGATGGAACAGAAAAACAGCACTTAATACACAGTATCAGATAATAGTCATGCAATCTAAATTTAAATATGGGCTATTTCTGTCTTAAAAATGGATTTATTTCCTCCACCACACCTTGCATGTAGACACCCATGGATGACCTCTAATCAAAATTAATAGGGTCATCTAGAGTTTTAAGTACTGAAGGAAGAGCTACTTTCAGTTATTGTTATCCTGGTTAATACAATTTAATATATTAATGTACTAAATGCATTAATGATACATGTAATATATAACTACAACTAATACACACTATTAAGGTACAGGCTAAAGTTAATATTTTATTGTGTTAGACCACCTGCATTTATAAAACTCTTCATCTCAGTCTATGAGCAGAGCCCACACTGACAACTCACAAGTACAGTCAATATAGAAATAACTCTGTGACTCTTTCACAGCTTTTAAGTTAGTAATTGAAATGTTAAACCAAAGAGTGAAAAAATGTTGAAAACCCCCATAAAATCTTTTCCTTCAGTAATGATGATATTCCTTCCAAGAGTCTGTAACAAAGGACTGGCTCAAGAAATTAGAAGTTTCAGTGATGAGGTGAGTTTTATTTGTCTTGGCCACTACATCCTTATCTTCAATTTATGAGTAACTGCTGGTTTGTTTGCTCCCAAGAGAACCCATCTATCTTGCTCAGCTCCTGCTGTTCTGGGATAAAAATGGAAGACTAGAGCAGAAAGAAGTTTTCCTCATGTTTTTAGACAAATAAATAAATAAAAACCACTTCAAAATCTAGGTTTGGGTATTAGAATTGAAGCACTTAGCTACTCATGGGACATGATATTTTTGAGGTTGCACATCTTGCTGATTTATTGTGGGGGATCTTCTGATCACAAAACCTCAGTGCACAGTCATGAGTCCCAGATGTAACAGGAAAGAGTTAATGCCAGTGTTGTCTGAAATACCCCAAGAGAAGACTCTCTGTAAATTTCACTCTCTGCTGTGCCCTCACACAAAACAAACAAAACCTGCTCTGAGTCAGTGGGAGTCTCCCTGGGCTAGAACATCCCACTTTGGGTCAGGAGCACAGGGCCATGTCCTGGTGGGCTGAAACATCTTCAGAATTCTGTTTGTTTCAGGATGTGGAAATGTGCCTGTTACACTCCTAAATCTTCATCCCAAAGCAGCGAGCAGGGGGACAGGGACACACCCGGACATGTCACATTTGTGTCACACAGGACACCAGTGGGGCATTTCCCACCCCACATTCTGCCCTGGGGACACAGGCAGGAGCTCTCCTGGGCACATCCACTGCATTTCCTTGGTCCTCTTTCTAGAAAACATGCTCATCTTCCCCTACAGAGGGTTAGATTGATGGCCTCTCCTGCCCACTATTTTTGCTTTGATCAATTCTGAATTATACAGCAAGAAAGCTCCAAGACAATTAATACAGGGATGGGTTTGAGCCCCTTTGTTAGGTCAGCACAGGAAGGAATGTTTCACCCTCTTCCCGGATGTCTCTAGAATTCAAATATGAATATAGAGCACCTTATCCAATTCTGCTGCTACATCTCCTTTTCAAGGGCTTTAAAATTAAATGTAAAATTAAATTATTTCAAATAATGACCTTTAATCCTGTGAAATGGGATTAAAGGGTTGAGCAGATTTTTCCCCATCAGGAATTACACATGGGACCTCTGGCCCTCTCTGGTGCTGATTACAGTGGATTTGCCTCATATCCTTCCCAAATTCCAGCCTTTTAGCTGTCCCTTGGGAGTTGCAGACTGAGGATATCCCACAGTGCATTTGTTTCCCATGTTGGATCTCCTCTAGGACCAAATTTGAAGATCAGCTCCAACAAAGCACCTTTCGAAGGGCCCAGCTTTTAACAATTCTGTGTTAAAGGGTCTGGTACATTAAATGGAATTCCCCAAGACAAATCCCTAATGCATTTTATTTAAGTAATTTAAAAAAAAAATCCAATAGGAACAATGTAAAATGAAAAGCCTTGAACTGAATTCTGAAAGTCCCGTCTCTATAACATGTTTGCTACATTCCCTGGGGGTACCAGTGTCCTGCACAGGAAACAAATATCAGAGAAAGTAACCTGCCTCACCAGAGCCTCCCACAGACTTTCACCTTGTATCTTAAATTCTCCAGGGCTTTTACTTTGAAAAATTATTTTACAGCCCAGAGAGAACAATCCTTCTGACTTGAAGTCCACTCCTACTGATACATCCCTTTTCTCCTAGAAAATAGAATTCAGTCCTGTATATGACTTTGTTTAAATGAACTGATTTCACCCGGATGATTTATCATCCTTCAGCAGAAGGCAGCACCAATCTTATCAGCACTCTTTGGGTGTCGAGAGTTCAATTAGAACAGTTTGTAGCTGGCTGTCTTATTGAAGCCAGGGGACCTGAGGTCAGCATTGATTGTATATTTTATTGATGTGGATCCTACCTTGACAGTTGTTTAGAGAAACACAAAAATACAAAACAGAGCTTTGAGAACAACCTGTAAAAGTGCTGCAAAATGAGCAATTACTCATCGTACCTGATCCCCTCTCAGGATGCTACTGGGGCTTGGAATCTCTCCCAAAAACAGGGTCTGGTGATCGAATTCCACATTTCTGCCAGCTGAGGTTTAGGGAATGTACACCCTTCGCTATATTAAAGCTTCCAAAGTATTAAAAGTTTCAAATGTTTGCCCACAGATTCCAATTCTGGAAGGACTGCTTTAAAATTGTGCTACTTTAGTATTAACAGCACAGCAAAATTAATTATAGTTTTCTTGAGTCTGTCTGATGTGTTTCTTACGCATAAGATGTGTAAGAAATATAAATATATTCAGAGCTCTTGTGAATTTCAAGATCAGTGATCTATTCAGAAGCTTCAGGGTGACAATGTAACACATTACAAATGCCGTGTGCTTCTGAAGCAATTCTAGATCTAAGGAAAACCTCAAAATCTCATTCACACACAAAGAAAAAATAAAGGTCCTACCAAAATCAAAAGTTTATTTTATGGTCTCAGAAATCATTTTCTAAAAAGAAATGGTTTTACTCAGGCATCTCTTGTACAACGTGGAATAAAATAACTCACTTGGTGGAAGGTGTCCCTACCCATGGCAAGGGGTTGGAACCAAATGAGCTTTAAGGTCCCTTTAAACCCAAACATTTCCATGATTCTATGATTTGGAGCAAAGCCATAGCTTTATCAAACATCCATTTCTAAAATTTGTTTTTATCTTTGATTTACAGGAAGTAAAGATGTCAGTGCAAATAACTATGCAAGAAACCTTTCCATAATTTATAGTCCATGGAAAAAAAAATAGCCTCAAAATACTTTTTTCTTGAGATGCAAAACAGTTTTCAGAAACAAGGTACTGTTCTCAGTGTTTTGTGAGCCCTCTTTTGTCCCAAAACCTTTTCTCTGAGTCAAGTCAGCTACTCTTAATGACAAAAATGAATAATCAGACTCCTGCCTGAAACATCACTTGGAGAGAATAATTCTTCTCATACTAAATATATACTGCAGTTAATATATAACAGGCTATCAATGCTCCCAAGATATATGTAAGCATTCCAACCTCAAAATGTCTTAATTTTGCCAATTAAACAAATAGTAAATGGAGGCTTATTCCACCACAAGCACAGTAGTAAGGAGATACGGAATAACCACATAGATACATGGTTATACAGGTATATAACTGCATTATAGATATAACAAGGTTTTCAGGAAATTGTTAGATACATTCTGTTCCAGTTTGTCTGCATAGTCAGAGAACACACTCCCAGATAAAGAGACTACACTTGAGTGAAACACAATCATAACCTTTAACCCCAGTGTTTGAGTTTTTCTGGTGGATTTTTTTTTAAATGGATTCTTGGAAACTAAAATGTCTTTAGCTTAAATGATTTGGGTGGATAATTAATTGTCTGTTGCTCCCACAAAGTGAGAATGCATCAGTATAGAATACAGACGTATTTTGAAGGACAACAAAGCAAATAATCTTTAAATCTTTCTTTAAAGCAAATAACTCTGACTTGACCAATTGATAAGACCAGTGATTTCAATATAATCAAACTGAAATAAAGCAGTTAAGCAGTCAAGACTTCAATAGCCTTCCTAAAAATCAATCTTTCTCTTAAACTAGGCTCCCAGCCATGCCTTAGCTTTCAAGCTTTAAAGAACAAAAAGTGCCTATAAAACACCTGTGTGGTGAAAAAAAAAAATTTAAGACATCATATTTGGGAAACGCTCTAAATAAATTTAACACAATCACCAAAACCCCCACACGTGTTCAAGACCAGCTGTTTCTCTGGGGAACTGGATGCCCCATGTGAATACTGCTCACATGCATATGTGTGACTGCGAGAGAGTGACTGATTGCCTCCTCTCATGGTGAAGATCAATACTTCCTTTAAAAGGAGACAGATTCATGGAAGCTATTGGATCCAAATAGTTTATTGCTTTGTGCTCATCCTTTTGTTTAATGGCAGCTCTCAGAGTCACCTCGGCAATTATTCCTTAAGTTGACTTTCAAGTAACTTCCTGGCACATCACATGGCCTTGTAAAGGTTGTGTTCAAAAGCAGCACCTCCCTGTCCCAAAGTGTTTAAAATAGAGGTGATGTCACATCCTTCAGCATCAGAGGGTGGCACTTAGTAGGAGTTATATACTAAGAAAACATTACAATTTACTTTCAGCCTCTGGAGCAATCCTTGATCTCTGGAATTAACTACCTATTGGAAATGTCTTAGATTTGTGTTGCGAATTTTAATGCCAAAGGAGTTCGTAACCAATTGTACTTCAGATAAACATCCAAACACCTGTGCGCTCATCTCAAAGTATGTGCCCTACCCAAATCTCTGAGTTTACTACATTGGTCTGGAAATCCATTTGTTTCTATGATTATTAGATCATAATCCAGCGAGTCATCAAGTGCAGTAGGTAGGTTTCATTACTCCATAGTTTGTGTAGTACCAAATACAGATTTTTTTTATTATTATTGTGTCATGTCTGCTTTTTCAGCTTCTGGCCAATCAAGTTATTCTCTCTACAGCATCCTAATAAATCTAACTGCCTGCCCTCACCTCCCTCCATTTTGTACGGAAAGAAATAATTTTTGAATAAAACATTAAATTATAAGAAACCTGAAGGAAGAAAACGCAACCTTTCATCCAAAAACCTGAAAAAATATCTGGTAACTCAGGGAACTGAAAGCCAGTTTGCTTTTTCTCCTCAACATGTGATGTGAGGATGAGAGGCCATACCTATGTCAGCTCTTTCTGCTCCAGCAGACTGGCCTGAGCATCAGCCTTGAAGTGAGTGACTTCTTCACAAGCTTTCTTCAAACTTATAATCATGTCTCAGAAATGTAGAATACACACAATCATGATTAAAAGAAAGCTAGGATTAAACACAGCAACCGAGGCTTGTCAAGGGTTTTTAGCTGGGAGGATTCAGCTATAGTGACTTGAAGCCATGGTGACTGCAGGATAGACAAGCCTGGACTTTCTTGGCAGGACAGAAATGGGCAGATCTGAGACACACAGTACCTTACTTTATCTGTTAGTTGTGGAAACAGTATCAAGAAAAGCAGAGAACATCTTGCAACTTAAAAAAAATCATAAAAATTTAAAAAGCAGCAGTAATTCCCAGCCAGCCTTTCTTTCTCCTTATCTGCTCAGGAGCCAGGCATACCTCCTGTGGGTGCCACATTACACTCTCTGCATCAATCATTGCTCTGAAACTGTCACTTTTTCTACCCAGTTATTTGTTTCACGCACCACTAAGAGCAAACCCAAGGTAAGGCCACACCACTAGGTCAGAAAAGTGAAATGCTCACTTGTCTGATCACTGTTTTACCAGACAAGAAGCAAGACACCACTGGGGAGGCTGCAGACAAGCTTCATGCACTGCTCCAAGGAGGGAAGACACAAATTTGGTAGCAGATATTAATTTGGTAGCAGATATTCCAGCCCTACTCTCCCCCATGGGCTGTGCACAGTACAGAGCACACACTCTGTGCAGCTGGGGAGATGCTGCTATCAAAGCCTCAACTTTCAGCAAAAATCCCCTCTCACCCTGCAAATCCCAAGGGGCTCCTTTCCCAGCTTGTCCTCTTTTCACTGAAGTATTCCAGTCCTGCTCCCTTCCACATTCAACCTCCCATCGTCTATTTATTTCTCCTCATCTGTACTGAGGACTGCGGATCTCGATGTGCCCCAGAACAAGTTTAGCTCTAGGCTCCAGATAAAACATTGTGTCTATTTGCACTTTAGAAGATTTACAATCTCATTCTACACTAAATCCCAAGTAAAGCCACCAAATTTAATGGTATGTGTTATTACACGGGTAGAATAGAGCTCAGATTGCTGGCTTTGCCCTGCTTATGTCATCAGGGTATCAGCTATTCCCTTATGCCAAGTAAATACCACAGATTAGGCTAAATTCCTTGCTCAAGCTATGTTTACTTGGTCACTTTAATTCAACATGAATCTCCATTGCCGCAGAAATAGAAAACGGGGATTTTATGTCTGTATTAGACTGAAAACTCACCTCTTCTTTCAGTCAGCCTGGTTCCTAGACAGAGGCTACAGAAACATATGGATTTGTATTTATTAATTAGGTTTCACAGTAAGTGTAATACACAAAATAAAGGACACGCCATTTCCAGAGGTTAGATTTAAAGATGAAGACTTGATTTCAATGCCATTCACCTCCTTTTATTAATATTCCACTTGGTAAGAAAGCCATGCCAATTTTCAAATTTTTTTTCCTTTTGTTATCTTTTTCTTTTCTTTTGAAATCCTATGAGAAATCTAAAAATAAAATTAGTATGATAATTTTTTCACTTTTTTTTTTCTTTTGTATTTTGCTTATGCTTCATCAATATGAATAAGCATCCAATCCTCAGAGAAATAAGTGCTTTGGCTCCTTCAAAGTGGATCAGACTGGCTCAGTAATCCTTCACTAAATCACTTAAAGTGGCACACTGGCACCACTGTCAGGGGCCCTTCCTGTGCCTGGAACAAATACTTCTCCCATCAGATAAAAGCAGTCCACTTCAACACAGGGGAAATATGCAATGTTTATTAAAATAGTATCAAGTATTCTCGACCAACCTCCAGTGAACAGCTTTATCATCTGAGTGACAAATATTGCTAACAGCTGCGAGGGAAAACCAGTCAGATATTCTCCAAGGGATGCACCTTCTATCAATCTGTCCACTTTTGTTATAAAAATTGTTTCAGACATTTATATACAGGACATGGCTTTTTCTTCCAAATAAAAAGGCAAAAAAAGGGTAAGAAAATAATGGGAAGAAAGACAATGGGTTCTGGAATCTATCTACTATCTGATTTCTTGACATTTATTCAATAAAATATTTCAAAACAAACATGCTAATATGCATTTTTATATAATTTCTTTTTGTTCCATTTTATGGCCTAAAACTGCTTTGATTTCTGTTCTGTCCCCTCAGTTTCTTGCCCCTAAATACTGCATCAGAAATCTGTTTTATTTGGACCTGATTTTTAAAATAATTGTTAGGTTGCTAAGAGATGCAAAAATTTAATTATTACAATCCAAAAGGAGAACACCACTGCCAAATTTGTATTAATTTCTCAAATAAAACTAAATTCATGAACTGGAGTTAATAAATGGGTAGGGAACTGGAAACTGGAACAGAAACAGATGGAGAAAGCTTCTGGGACTGTTTGGAAATATAGGTTGAGTTTTGAAATCCTGATAGGTGTTTGTCTGTGTATGTTGGCACCTAAGTTGCAGACCCAGACCTTTACTAAAAATAAGTAGTAACTGTTGTCTAGCCAATTTGCAAACTGGGACACATCTAGCATCATTTGTCTTAAAAAAAAAAAAAAAAAAAAAAGAAGAAAAAGAAGAAAAAGCTGATTTCCAGATACCTTTTCCTCACAACTACTGCTGAGCAAAGAGAATGCCAGCAGGAGACAGCATGTCAAGGACCCAGAACACTTAGCTGAGTGGGGAGCAGCAGGACAGAGTGTTCCGGCCCTAGATGGGAACTGCAGGGCAAGTGAAGCTGTTAGATAAGGAAACCAAGGTACAAAGTTGGGAACACATTTGACAAGGTCACCCAGCAGGCCCAACAGCACAGCTGAGGAAACAGCCCACACACTCCAGCCCAGTCCTCCCATTAGGCTGTTTACCCAGAATATGCATCTCCCATGGAGGCATTCTCCTACACCTTTTTCCTCCTATAATTTTGTTTAACAGCCTGCAGAAGTTACAGCGTATGTAATTCTCCCTAATATTTACAGCCTCTGGTTAAAACAATTGCAACCTATTAAAGTGTGTTATAACCTCACAAAAAATAACCTTGTACAAAAATCCTGCACAGCTCAGTATCCCTAAATCTTAACAAGGAAAGGTAATTGTTTGCAGTAGATTTCCATCTCTGCAGAGCATAAAAGAGTCAAACATCAGACAACTACATTTCAGAGTGCAGACAGACCAAGGCAGAGCGAGACTCCTGTACATCACTGCAGCATGAGTAAGATGAGGGTCAGGGACCCCAGACACAGCTGGAACACAGAGGCAGAGAACACACAGTGCCCAGGGAGATGCATCAGCCCAGCAAACATCCTCTCTGCTGGGAGAAAAGGTTTTCTCTTGTATCCAGTGAGTCGTGTTGTTGCCACCCCAGCAGTATCTGCTTGTTCACTCCTTCACAAACTTGTCACCATTAGGTTCTAGTCATAAGGATTTCCTTCTGATTACTTTGAAAATTCTGAAGGACAATGCACTACATGGTTCAGTGTACACAATTCAAGGAAGGACCATATAACATACCCTTAGATGTGAAAATGTTTAAGAAGTAGAATTTAATTCACTGTGGAAGATGGGTAAACCAGAAACCAACTTAGTCAGAGCAACCCCATCTACACTGTAATTATGGAGTTATATCTAACCTTGAAATTCTAAATCTGTTACTCTGCATTTCTTCTGCTTCACTTGCTTCCCACTGCCACCACCGTGTCTTATCTAATAACCTGCCTGTGTTCCTTGAATTGCTTTTTCCACACATATTGGCGGGATGTTTACAGAAGGCTCTCCATTTGTGAGAGCCATTTTCTATATGGGTTTTACTTTCTCAGTTTCTATTCACTGTTTACAGCTAGAGTTGTATACCCATTTTCCCCTGCTCAGTCTTGTCTATGCACTTCATTAATATGCTCTTTACCTGTTTGTTGGTCTTTTACTAATCTGGGTTTAGTCCCATTCTCTGGGAAAGCTCCCCAAGTCACTTCCTCACTCCATCTTGGAGAAACCTTCTTACCCAACTAAATGGGTTTTGCTAATGAGAGATGGCAAAACCCTAAATAAAAAACATCACTGAAATGTATCTGTCTGCCAAAAAGTGACTTTTTATGTATTCATCCTATTACAAGGACAAGAACCTGCCTGTTCAGGACTCTGTCTTGTGTCCTGGTAAGAAGCTGCAGGTACATAAACCTCATCTCAGAGATTTGATTACACTGGGGAAGAAACTTTGCTTTGCTATTTCATAACCTCCCTTCTTGCAGGAAGGTCAGAGTATGAAGATGAGCCTCCCACTGTGCTCCAAGTTTAATTACAGAGAGTGAAGAACAAGCTGATGGACGACCTTCTTGTGAAATCACTCATGCCTTGGCCTCCATGAGCTTTCATAATGGAGCTGAAAAAACTGTAGCAAGCGATAAAAGGAGGGTATGAAGAATTTTCTGAAGAGCAAAAATGGCTGCAAAACTTTGTGACAGCATTTCAGAACTTTAAAGCCTGTTTTTATTCCTAAAGGTCCAAAGCTGACCTGTTTTTTTCAACACTTTGTGATTTTCTTCCTTTGACATTTCTATTTAATAACTAAATAGTTTTTATTTCCACCAAACCCCACATTAAATAAGATTTTCACAAAATGAGAAGAGGAAAAAAAAAAGTCTTTCTATATTGACATTAAAATGCACTAGAATAAAATGGCTAGAGGAAGGATGCATTTTGACACAGAAATTTGAAAATTCATCAGTCCATCTCTGAGAGCCACTCTCCCTTGAGCAGCTCTGAGACAAAGGGGAACAAGTTTAACTGCTCAGGCAGCAGCTTTGGGTTCAGTTCTTGGCAAGAGGAAATATATTTGGCATTTAGGGCCCAACTTGAGAGGGATTTCTTTCTATGGCCATGTTTGCTTAGGCAGCTCAGCTCCTCCTGCCCCACTTGTTCTCCCCCCTGAACCAGATGCAGCTGTTGGCTATGGGAAAGAAAAACATCTTGGCTGGGCCATCACTATAGCCTGGTGGGCTGCAGAGAGGCAGATTTACACACACAAAATAAAAAGCATGGAACTGCCAAGACTTGAACTTCCACTGAGAAGGTTCTGGTTAAACAGCCTGAATCCTTTACCCCAATAAGTCACTGCAGCTAGACATGAAACATCTGAGCTGATACCAAACATTGCTCTTCTCTCACCTTCCTCAATACAGCTTGAGATGAAATCCCACCCTGTTCTGATAACAGTGCTATGGAAACAGATACCTTCCCATAAGAAGATTTTGGGTTAAATCAACTTCTGGTTTTCAAGAGGGAAATGTAAAAACTAAGATAAAGTTTAGAAAGCCAGTTACTTATAAAAGGAGTTAAAAACCGGTTCTTTCCCCTCATTTTCTGAAGCCTCTAGCTTATTCCATTATTAGAAAAAGGCAAGACAATTTGCCATTTAATCACTTGGGTTCAGTCTTCCATATAAGCCTTTTCTATTTATATATGCAGCAAATTTTGGTGGCAAAATTTTTACAGAAGACATTCGAGCTGATAGCAAAAGCAGAAATAATTCTGGGTGTTGACCCATATGAAAAATAATCCTTTTTCTTAACTCAACTGTTAAAAACCATAGTAAGATATGTTTTATTTAATACACTCCCTATGTGCTATACCGGTAAGAGAAATAAAATGTGTAACCTAATGTTGGAAACCTTCACAAAGCTGTCTTTCCTTTGTACTGTTTAGATTAGAATGATTTTTTCCCCTAATAGTCTTTCAACTTCTCAACATACATTCTCTCTTCCTCCCCTACAGTATGTTTTTATGTTGTAGCTAAATTTATCTGCAAGTGATGAAAAGGGTTTCCTTCCATTTGCTTCCTACAGCCACCCACCAATCAGAATGTGTTATGCCTCTGCAGATATCCTTCAAGAAAATTTGCCAGGGTAGATCAAGTATTTAAAACACATTTCTCCTTTATCTCCTGCCTCCTATCTAGCTACCTTGAACTCCAATTTAACAGGCACTTAGTGATACCACAGAAAAAACTAAATGACCTCCAAGTCCACAGAACAGGAAAACACAGGACTGCTTTTTCAGGTATTGATTCTGGAACTGTGGTCAGAAGAAATTCTCTGACAAGCCAGTTGGTCTCAAAGGAAGGTTACAGAAACTTAACTCGCTCAGGTGTCTTCAGTAATATATATATAAGAAATACTTGTTGGGGAAACGGCGTTTACAAATGAACACTTTCACCATTAGGTGGGCACATAACTCTACAGGAAACTAGCCCACTAGGTCCATTTCAGAAAGATGTGCTGTCCATCCTCCTTTTCTCAGCCACATCATGACTTGAGTTGCAAAGGAACAGACACATACCCTGTAACTCTTGGAAAATGGTGGGGGAGTAGGGGGAAAGTGAGAAGAATTAAAACAGACCTAATGAAGTACACGTAGGTGGTTTATATTAACACTTTTTGACATATCAATAGCATCTATTTTTGGTGGTGGTGGGATTTTCTTTTTATTGTACAAAAGCATGGAATAGCATGACTGTCTTGTAGGTTTAAAAATTCAGAACAGCTGGAGCAGAGTTTGAAAAGCGAGCTGGGTTTTCAGAGGGACTATTTTGTTGAATGTACAGGGTCTCTCATTTCTTCCTCATAGGGTTTTCAATCTGAGGAGACATTTGCACAGGATCAAACCTTCCCAAAAACATCACACCCAAACTTGCATTGAAATGTTAACGGGAAATTAAAAAAAAACCCCAAACTAAACACCTTCCTACTGTTTAGCAAGTGCAACTTATATATAACAGTAGATTCTCAGAATCCCACGTCAGCTGTCCCCAAGCCTTTATGGTGCTTCTTACTTTGAAAAAGCAACTTCCCCCACACTACCCCCAAGAAAAAAAAAAGACAAAGAAAATAGCATCTGCCATCTTGCCATTGATTCTCTTTAAGAAACTCTGCACTTTATTAATCTCTGTCAAGCATTTGGAAGCAGACGTTCATACATCCCAACAATTGAATCCAACTCCACAGGCAGTGCCAATTCTTCTCCAATGCAAGGGTGACATGCTACACTGCTCATAGGTCATCTAATCAGCAGTGAAATAAAGAACTGCCAGACCTCATAACATTTAAGCTGTCCACAGAATGAAGTGTGCTGGGAACTGGTGCATGAGACACACACTGCAACATTTAGAAACCTGACTCAAAACTCCTTCCAACTTAAAGGTTTCCATTTTAATTAACTGTCTTCTGTTACATTTTGCTTTGCCATCATACCACAGCATGGGAAAATACAGTGAGCTAAGCAATGGTTTGTAGTCATGCAATTTAATGTAAGAATTTAAAAAAGAGCAAAATACAAAGCTTTATTTGCCCTTAGATATGTGTGTACGACTGCTAGTTTGCAATAAGAGATTGTTTTGTGGGGTTGGGTTTTTTTGGGTTTTTTTTCTTAAGACAATGTGTATTTTTAACTCAGAGAAGGGCAAAAAGTGGGTCAGATAATTGGGTAAATGCAAACAACCAGAAATTAACTCAGATCTCCTCATGTTTTACAGAGCAGGCAGGGAAGGTACAGATCTGCTAACAGAGGGCAGAGGAGGAAGAGAACCAGCACCTGAAGAACTGCCAACACCACCTGTAACCTGTGGTGGCTGTAAAGAGACCCTGAGAGGCTCTGATCAAACCCACTGGCAGTTCCTTCCTGCACTGAGGAAGGGAACACACCTCAGAATGAGGGCAGACTTATTTCCTATCTGCATTTTTCTTCATGGTCCTCCTGCCTCAGCACAGCCAAAGGTCAATGCCTTCAGCAGGCAACGATTAAAAAGCAGAAGCTTTTGTCTTTTCAATAGCCTTAGAGTGAATGATTTTATTTGGGAGCAATCTGTGATGCAAGGAAAGGATTTAACTGCAGCTGCACTAGCAGCTACAGATTCTCTCTTTAACCTGATTCTTTTTTTTATTAGTTCTTCTTTATCTGTTTATTGGCCCAGGGAGTACAAGGGTGGAATTGAATGAGAAACCCAAGGGAGTTTCAGTCTCAGTCAATGCAATTTTCCTCTCTTTAGAGGCTAAGCACAAAGCCAATTGCTCTCCAGAGTTCCTTAAACTCTCATCCATCTATGAAACCACATTCATCATCCTCATCCCTACATTTTTCTCCCCAACATGCTGGTCCTCCAAGTCCTACAGACTTTTCACCCCAAAACTCATTGAGACTCAAGAAACTTCAGTGCTGTCCTTTCTTTCATTTTTTTTAATGCAGCAGAACACCTAGAAACAGTTTTTACATGAATTTCCCCTTAATTCTGCATATCAAAAGGATATGGGGAACACAATTAACAGGCAGTTTGAAGTGGAAGGAAGTTTAAGTGAACCAGAAGCCAGAAATACTAACTTGTTCATGGACACTGAATTCTTCAATGGCCCTTTGAAATTGCCCCAGGAGTGAAAGCTGGGGAATCTGGCAGTATCATGGAAACAGCCACTAAAGGAACAGCAGTGAGAGAAACTCACAGTGACTCTGGAAATGGAGAAAATTGGATACTGTGCCCTCTCAACCTGTAACACATGCAGTCTGCAGGTAAAATAAGAAACAGTCCCCAAAAGACTAATGCAGAGGAAGTATCTATTCTTTATAGTCTTGTAAATAGGACAAGAAACAATCACATCAAATTCCAGCAGAAATATTCTGACTAGAGACTAGAAAATTGTATTTATGTTAAGAAGAACAAAGCTCATGTGGAAGCTGTGGAACAACAGACAGTAGGAATATTCACTGTTTTAATAGATTAATATTTGCTGGGAAAAGCATAGGTACTGGAGAAAAAGGGTCAGCCAAATAACTTTAAGGTCTTGCCAGTCCTATTGTACTTTGATTTAAAACCTCTTCATAAAATAGTTTATCTAAGCACAACCTACATTTTAGCTGCACAAAGCCCATCCATCCTAGTCTGTGTCATCAGCTCAGGTTAGAAATCGGTTCTGTGACATCTGCAACTGCCTTTTCCTCACCAACGGGGTATTCCCTCCTCACTCTCTTCAAATGCCTGCTTAATCAGAACACTTAGTCAAAATACATGAGATTTTAAGTTTATTAATATAAAAATGTCTCTAGAGCTCAATTTATATCCCATTATAATTTACTGCATTTTGAGCATATGCAACAACTATTATTCATGCAATCAGAAATGTTTTCCTGATTGCATTTATGCAGTTTTCAAACATGTATTATCACTGACCTTATTAAATATGCTGAAGCACCACTTACACAAAATCATACAAAGGCACAGTTCCTCAACTGAACTCTCAAGTAGCACTCACAAGCATGAATCAGTGCTAATTGCTTCACATTTATCATCTCTGAAATTAGAGTATGGGCAAAAGTTCTCAAACAAACAGCTGTGTAGGTCACAGCTTGGCAACAACTTGCTAAGCAAGTTATTTACTCTGCCTTCACCCCAGACTTGTTTTTTAACCCCATCTTCAGCCAAATAATCTGAGAGAACATGCTCTTTCTCATCACCTATGAATATCTACTCTAAGTTTATAAATATTCTATCAAATATAGTAAAATAAAGTCATTGGTTTATGATGAACACTGAAGCTCAGGTTCTAAACAGTGCCATGTACTTCACAAGCAGAAACTCTTGTGCATTCTTGGTAATTTATTTTATGCCAAATAGTCTTCTGTCATGTTTTTCTCTGTATTTGTTCCAAAATAAAATGATTCCTTTAAAGTTTCTATGTTAAATAAAAATCAAGCCGATGAGAAGTCAAAAACTTCTGTAGAAACATGTGCCCTTTTTCTTCAGTAGGCAGAAACAAATTACAGAACTTGATTGCCCACACCTTTCATCCTTGTACAGTCAATGACCCTTTCAAAAGATTTGCCACAAACATCCTTCAAATTCAACTGGAGAGTGTTTTAAAAGTGCCTTTACAAAAGTGTCTAGTGGCTCCATGTAATTGTGTCTCCCAACCTCTAGCTATTAAGTTCAACCCATGTTGACTCCCAGCAGAAAAATTCTGAATTACACGTTTTCTGAGTGACATCAGTTTACATCAGGAAAAGATCTGATCCACAGTTGTGGACTTGGATTTTTTTTATCAGCATTCATTGAGCACTTGAGTATTACTTATGAAACGAATACTTGGCAACTTGGGTACATTTACTTGAGCACATAATCAACAGTTACACTTTGGGAATCAAGACGTGTAGAAACACCATAGTGTTAAAAGCTGCAAAGAAAACAGAAATAAATAATAACCATTCCAGACATAACCTTTCAGAGCACATAGGACCACAGAGACAGGTTATTTTTGCCTGAAGGCTGTACAAGAGTCTGAGGAAACCAACATGTGGATGTCAGTGTGATGTGCAAAGACCTTGGTTTGAGCAGCATGGGGCACCTGCTGCTCCTTTTCCCATTAAATGGCACCCACGAGCACAAGTGTTTGTACTAATCACATCCCC
Source organism: Sterrhoptilus dennistouni (assembly GCA_013397095.1). Lineage (NCBI taxonomy): Eukaryota > Metazoa > Chordata > Aves > Passeriformes > Zosteropidae > Sterrhoptilus > Sterrhoptilus dennistouni. The sequence continues at coordinate 2,612,350 of VWZU01018340.1, read as the reverse complement.
ACTGTGCAAAAACCCTCTCTCTCTCTCACGATGGAGACAACCTGTTAGGTTTGGACAAAACTAAAGGACTTGTATGAGAGCTTGGCAAGACAGAGAGGAGATGTCTAAGGCACTACCTTTGACAAGGGGCTAATTAAAAAAAAAAAAAAGTTACACCCCAAATTATCATGACAAGCTGACTACAGTGCCCCAGATCCCTCCATGGAAACCTTCACGGCTTTACAGTATACAATGAACTGAGAGAAATCAAATTGTGAGTGTGTTTATACAACGAATTTCACCTACTTGTGTTCCCTGTACCGGTCACACACACCTGAGCTGGACTGGGCACCAAACCATTACAAATGCATGAGGACAGTACCAGAGGCAGGATGAACTTGCATCTCTTTGGAGGCTGAAACTGTAGGGTGGTGACTGGGGTATTAAATCTGGGATACTTAACCCAGCTAATATTCCCTGTACGAGTCCATCCCAGTCTCAGCTCTTCCTAAGAGGAATAATTTACCTCCGCCTTAAAAAAGGTCCTTTCTTTGGTGCCAAACCCTGTAGAGCTGGCTCATGTCACAGCTGCCATCAGCATCACTGCACACTCCTGTAACGTGTCAGTGACTTCTTTGCTCCCACAGAGGTTTATTCATCTCTTCACAACACCAGCTTTCTTCACAAGAATCCTGCATGATTCAAGGGCAAGGCCAGAAAGGCTTCTGGAATTATTTCAGGCTAGAGTTGCTTTCAGAGTAGAATAAAGCCCCCTGTATATATTCATGAGCCCTGTGGCTCATCTGTGGTAGTGAAGAAAAAGCCACTTATCCCACATCTCTGCAGTCAGACAGGACAGAATGAGAGATGACCATGACTATGGTGTGAGTCCAAGAGAAGAGGACTGTCTTAATAAAGACACTTTTAAACAAAGAGCCATAATCACAAGCAAAGTCTAATGGCATTGGGGAGGAAACTGAATAGGGCTCAGATAGTTAATTTTACTTCTACTTCAGTTTCTCCTGATTTAAAAAATAGGAATAATACAGTGAAAGGCATATTGGAATGGATTGGTGAGCAGTAGTATTTTAAAACTGGGGATTACAACCCTGCTTTAAGATTAGAGGTAAAACATGGCTTAAAATGAAACATTAAGTTGATTGACAGAGTTATTAACACTCTCACACTTCTTAGACTTACATAATGTGATATGTAGCTCTTTTTGCAAACTAGGAGAATGATGCACACCTGATTTGTCTTCATAAATAATTTTATTTTTACCTATAACAGCAAGACAAACTCCCTAAGAGTAATGGAACAAGGCCTTCATGGTGCTGAATTTTCACTTTTAAGGCAATTTGATAATCAGATGCAAGTCCCAAAGTTTTCCCCAAGTTGCTAAAACGGCAATGAGCATTGCTTAACTAATGCTAACAAGGACATAAAAGAAACAAGAAAGCAAAAGATGAGGGCTGAGAATGACAACCTCAAAGCAAGATCAAGGTGAGGAAGAATGAATCAAGTGGTAAGAAAATGTTAAAAAAAAAGAGAAATGAAGAAAGAAGAATTCTACTCCAAAATGTTGGCTCTGCTCAATGGCACTTACTACAGAATATGCCAGGATAATGTGCTGCAGTAATACACAGGGTTCAGATCATGCATCTTTTTTGCCATTTTGCTGAAATGGTGAAGTCATTGGTGCATAGAGAGGCTTCAAATGAGCGATCCCATCCTTCTCCATCATACACACACCCGTTATATTCTTTTCGGTAATAATGAAATTCCTCTTATAATGATTTTTCCTCACTCTTGAGAGCATAATTTCTGTCTATGAAATGTTTCCCTGAAGAAACAAAGCTAATAGACTTTTGCCTTAGTTGCCTTTTACCCTGGTAATTTCCTAGGAAAGAATTTTTGATTAAATTAATAAGGATAAACAGTTGTCAAATATATTCAGTCCTCAGGAAACATGGAAAGAATATAATAAGCTGCCTCAAAGTTTGGGTAAGCTCTTTCCCCTCATATCCAAACTGCAGTCAGTGACATGCTTGAGGTGGTGCATTGTTAGACTGGTTGAAAATTTTCTATAAAAACACACTTTGATTGAAAGTAACATTTTTTATAAAACTCCATTTCTCAAAGATTACATCTGCTGTCCTTAAGAAAATTTGAATGTTTTGGTGTGCCAGAACACTTGGAAGAAGTCTTTGCATTCACAGTCAGACATGACTTGATTAAGAAAAAAGTTTTAGTCTTTCCACAAAGAAAGAGAAGAGTATATTCCACTTGGTTCTAAAAACCAACAAAGATGATTTAATGGTTGGAAATATCAGAAAAAGGTGGAAATTCTATTGAAACTTTATTGAAACAAGAGGTTGTTATCATATAAGAAGAAGATTTCCAGGTATATCACTTACCAGAGCTCAAAAAGGGGATTTCATAGCTATGGTATACAATGGGATTTTTTCAGCAGTCTGTAATTAAAGTTATATTCAGAGATTTAAACACAAAACTCTTTATGAAACTCTATCAGGATAGGGAGAAAGAAAAAATGCAAACTTCAGCAGTTGAAAATAAATAAATTACTAAATAAATATGTAGGTGGCACAAGGCCTTGACCTCAGAACTTTACAACTTATATCACAAAATCATGCTTTGAGTCCCTGTGTAGCAAAAGAAAATAAATAAGCATTATGTCTAAGTAAACTCCATCCCTCCAAAAAACAAAAGATACCAAAAATTACTGCAGCCCAAAATGGCAAGGAAGAAATTTGTTAACTCAGTGTAAGTCCAGAAGCACATCTCTGAGCTCTGTGAAATTCAAGAGCTCTGGTTTTGCAGACCTCAGCAGGAAGCTAACATCAGCCTTTCATGACAACAAAGATGCTCTGTGCATTTGAAATGGTTTTCATTATCCTGAATGTATGTTAATATCCTCAAACATGAAATAGATCAAAAAAGCATAGATTCATCCTTACCTCAAAGACAGAGAATTCCCAGACTATAAGGGAAAGTGATTCTGAGGTTTTAATGTACAAGAAGAGAGACTTACTGTTCAAAAGATGCTGCTAAAATGGCAATGTCTTTTTATGCTTACTTTTCATGAAGCTGTTTGCAGGGCAAAAAGCTTTCTTTGAAATGGTTTCTAACAGTTGTAGGATGTCTTAGAATTTTTTAACCCTGTAATGACACATGGGAAGGAAAATATTTTTGATTTTTTTTTCAGCTCCTTATTTTCCTTATTCTATTAATCATCTCTTATGTAAGACACTGCTGCAGAGGCCCCTTTTCAGAAAGTCAAATGAAGCCAAATAATTTTGGCATACAGAGATATCAGTCATTTATGCCTGACACATTTCAAATGGCTTGGTTTCTTTCAATTTTGCTCCCTCAGAGGATTCAGAAAATGAGCATGTTTCAAAAACTATTTGGAGATTTTCAGCAGTACTTGAGTGAGCCAAAACAAATACTATCATCTCACTCACTTAATGTTGAGTATCATTTTATTTGTCCTTTCATAATTTTGCATACAACTTTGATACTTACACAAAGTTTCAAGTCGTTAAATCACTTTCAAGAAGCATTAATCATTACTGCTGAAAAATCATATTATCCATCATATGGCAGAGTCACTTGTGCCTCCAAACTCCCACATATGCCCAGGAAGATTTGCCATAATCAAGGCCTGGTTCTTATGCACAAATTGAATTTACTCTTGTTTATGTCAAAAGCAAGGAAGAAGATCTCACTGCTGTGAATAACAGAGAATGAGGCATGGCTCAGCGCCTCCAGGAAAGCCAGCATGAAGTCAAGGGTCAGGGAAACAAAGTGTTTTGCAGTACAAAAGGATAAACGACATACTGCCTTCATTAGGAAAAAATTGCGACTCCTGACTCAGGGAGATCTTTCCTTCCTGAACCTCAATGAAACCACAGATCAAAGGTACACCTCAGCAGAAGGTAAGAAATTCAGGTAGGAAAACTCTTACCTTCATTGGGAGCTGAAGTTGTAAGTTTACACTGAAATACGTTGAAATTGCACATTGCCATAAGACATCTAGGTACAGGTGAGGATATAGATATGGATGTAAGACATGGAGCTCTCCTTCACTGGTCCATTTGTACATGTGCACACAAAGAAGAAATCAATTTTATTGCTTGTGTGGCGATTTCCTGAGTGAAAAGGTGTATGGCAAAGAAAATCTTCAAGTGCTGCAAGAGAGGGGAATCTGACAGGCCCTTAGAAGTGTTAGACTAGAAACACTAACTCTGGACATGGTGACTTCTGATGACCAGAGGCTGCTGTCTCTCAGTATTTCTGAAGCATCCTCAGATTTACTGTTCTGCCCTGTCATGGGAGGATTCCATATCCCATGGAGCTTGCAGCAATATGCTGATACTCAATGAGCAGTTTTCTAAATTCCTCCTTGAACAACACACACCAAGGTTGTTTTATGGGTTGCATGTAGCACAGGCTGCAGCTACATCAACATTTCAAGTTTAATTGCAAGCAAACATAAATACACTTTCAGAAATACTGCTTAGAAGTTATGTGACACATTCTACTGAAAAAACATGGAAATTATTTCAGCTTTCTTGATGGGCTCTAATGAAATTTTACTTTTTAAAAGCTACTTTATATATATACACCCCTCCTAGGTATTTTTACAACGACTTAATTATTCAGCTGCAGCTTCTATTCTCAGTTCCATCAGAGAAAGATTTAAGAGGGACTCTAATGATGATCTGGAGGAATGAGACTGGACTGCTAAGTCACTTTTCAAGAGCTGCCATTGAATTCTGGAAATTAGTTGAGAGCAGATCACTGAATTGCCTCTGGCCCCATTGAAATACACACAGTGAGACTGAACAGCTTGTCCATTTTACTGCATCAGCTAAATTCTGCATTTAACATATTAATTGCAGAAAAAAACCCAAACAAATTTGACTTCCAAATGGCTACTGGCCACTTACAAACACAGCAAAAAATACAGTTAATTATATTACTCTATAATTCTATGTTAATACTGTTCATCTGTTATCAAAGATGTTTATTTGGTCATAAATGATCTAATTTTCTTTTTCCAGGAACCATGCTAACAAATTGCTTTGGTAAAGATCATTCATCTTCAGTCAACAGTCAAGTTAGCAGGAATGTTATGTAGTGAACTTATGATGTACTTCTTAACATTATTTTGCAAGCTACTTTAAAATGTACTTTTGCTTCACACAACTTCAACATTAGATACAACAGTCCTGTTTCATCCCATTTTAACCGACCCACAAATTCATGAAAATTTTCATCCAACCTTTGTGCTCTTAGGTAATATTCCAGTAGTTCCAGGCAGAAGATAATGGGAAAAAAAAAAAAAAAGGCATAACTCAACCCCCCCTTTAGCACTTACTGTAAATACCAATATGATCAGCATACAATTAGGGACAAATATAAAAAATTTGATATTTTCTCATATCCTACCAGCCAAATGTAGGCCAGAAGCAATGAATGGAGGAGAGAAAAAAGATTAAACTGTAATAATCTGAGGTTTCTTATTATTTCACTTCACAGGCAGCCAGTCTTCCAAGCCTACCTTTTACCAGCCTGGCTGTACATGACTGAATTGCCTGAACAGCTGGTTAAATTTCAGCCACTAGAGAACACAAAGGCTCCGTTCTAAGGGTCGTTAGAGAAGGGGTTCCTGTGGTGCTGAGCTAAAGATACACAAGATGAGTGTCCTCATGGTCAGCACGTTTAGGGAGTTCAGTGGAAAATGCCCATCCCTGGCATTAATTCTCTCCCTCCTTCTGACAAGCTGTAAAACTTATCAGAACATAACCCACAGCAGACATAAGCACTGTGTTCATCAACTGGACCATGAGCCCTGCTGGACACTGCTAAACAATCCTTGTGCTCTTGGAGCAACCATTACAAACTCCACAAGACTCATCGATAGAAGTGGAAAAGTTTAGATAAAAGGCAAGACTAAAAAAAAAACAACAAAAAACCCCAACCCAAACCCAAAGAAACAAACTCCCAAACTACCACACAGAAAAAAACTACCACACAACCAAAGCAAAGCAGCTTTCCACAGAAAACATGAAATAGTGTTTTGTCAGTATGAGGGGTTTTGCATTTATGGTGTGTATTGATTTTCTAAAAAATAGAACAATGCCACCTACCAAGTTTTGGGTTCACTGAAACTGATTTCCCCTCTTCAAATTCAGAAACTGAACTAAGAAATTCACTTTTACTCAGTAAACTGACCCTGAGAAGTATTTACAATGATTGTGCTTTTTCTAGATTGAAATTATTGGAGTCTAGTGCTACTGCAGCAAGTGATCCGTAGAGAAGTCATTATGGAAAATGTAAGGGCAAGAACTGGTCATGAAGGAAGTGGAGTCAGTTACAGGTTCAGTTAACTCTTCTGAACAATACTTGAACAAATCCAGAGGGTATCTGGTGTCTACACCCCTAATTGTGAACTAGGATTGATGATTTTGTAACTCAAAACAGAAATCCATCACTTACAGCTGTTCAGATGGTCCAACAAAAATAGAACACAAGAAAAGTCTTCTAAGAGTCTTCAAACCAGAGCTATCAGCTGCCAGCAAAGTCTTCACTCCCTTCTCATTTTCATCATATCCACATCTGGTGACTAAGACTAACTTACTCATTCTGTTCAGCTCCCCAGTAAGTTTGGGGTTTCTGCCCTGGGAGAATTTGATTCCAGATGTAACGTCCTCAGAACTGCAAGGTTTCTAAAGCCTGTTCTGAAGCTGACCCTTTGCAGACACCATTCTTGTCCTGCTGGCCCTGGGTGCTCAAGGAGCACCAGCACAGCTCTCTCTGGGAGTGACTGAGCACCCAGCACAGAACTCTCAACATGTCTGACCTGTTATAAAGCTGCTTTTTTATCTCCACATTGCTTTTAAGTAAAATATTTAAACTATTGATACTCTTGGCCACAATCCAATTTTATTTAAGCAGAGAGCTGAGAGAGTGAGCCAAATCACTCTATTTGTTGACCACACAAACAAAGGTTTGCATCTGTGATGCTGGGAAAAAAAGGCTAGGTCCTGGTAGATTCCCCTCACTCACTGGTTATAATTCACTTGTCATTACACACAGCACTTTTAAAAATTTTTAATTCATACAATTGCAGCAGGCAAGAAAATAGGAAATCACACACAGCTTTTGGAGACATTCAAAGGCTATTTAAGATATTGAAGAGCTGCATAGAAGCAATTGGAATGTTTTTTTTACAAGTACTTTCTGGGGTTTTTTATCCATTACATTCAGCAGTAAGTAATCAGCTGCCAGCTTTAGTAAAACTGCTCACAGGGGTAAGAATGCTACTCTGGTGACTTAAAGAATCTGTTGAAGCAAATCTCTTGAATGTAGAGAGGAGAAAATAATCTACAGGAATGCTTCAGTGTGGTATGATGCAGTTAAAAAATAATCCAAAATGCAGATTCATTAAATTAATGTCATCTAATGTACTCTTTCAAACGGCTTTAAAAATAAATATTTTGATGAAAAAGATGAAAATTCTCAGAGAAGTTTCACACATCTATATTGTGTTTGGTTTACAGCAGCTATCAGATGCACAGTGTTGGGACACATATAGAACAGTCATTGCAGCTCAAGACAAAAGAGAGTAGAGCAGGAAGCTTCCAACTGTGAACCAGATGGTTCCCTAAGTAGGGAAGCCTCCTCCTCAAATTTTCCTCCAAGTCATTCTGTCCATTTAGAATGAGGTTTTCCTGTCAGAATAACAGAATTTGGAAACACGTATTGTGAGAAAAGGAGAAAACTCCAAGACATCCAAAAAAATGTCCATCGTCTTCAGTGAATTCTCTTCCCACCCGGTATAGCAGCTTCAGTCTGTTAATGGTCCTACTGAAACTGGTTTTTCAGATTATGTGATTTCCAACTTTCCCCACAGCTTCTGGGCTGTGGGTTTAAAATTTTAACTGCAATATGACATTACTCCCCACCTGGAGCCCTTTGCATTTGATATTAAGGAGAGTATAACAAATTTTTACAAAGCAGTCTTGCCCCAAACATGCTCTGATTGTCAGTACAAGGAGCATCTACCAAGACTTTTGCAAAAGACCTCGAAATCTTTAATTGCTTTGCCTCCTTATGCTGTAGGCAATAAAACAGATAAAGCAGTCCCACCATCTCCTGAAAAATATTGTGTGTGCCAGCAAAGAGTACTTTAAGCATTAATAACTCCAAACAGTCAGAGAATAAGAGAGTAGCTGCTGACTGTAGAGGCATCTGTGACTTACAGGGACAAGGTACTCTGCAAACCTGAGATATTCTAGAATATGTGGTTTTATTGCAAGGGTCGTGGGTAGAAAGGGCCTTCCCTTCAGCCGCCAGCCTCAGCTGAAGGGAAGTCCCAGAGAGAGAGAACGAGAGAGAGCAAGAGGGTAAGCTGGCAAGAAGAGGGGAGAGAGCTAGAGCAAGCTGGCAGGGGTCAGAGTGCAGGGGGAAGAGAACAGAGGTAAGAGCAGGGAAAGGAGAGTGAGGTCCAGAGAGAAAGAGAGAGCGAAGAGGAAAAACAAGAGAGTGAGAGAAGAGCGAGGGAAAGCCAAGAGAGAGAGAGAAGAGAGCGAACAGCTCGAGGTCCTGTTTACAATACATTACATCTCCTTTTGTGATGAATATTCTAATTTACAGTGACCAACCAATACAAGACACAAAATCCTATAGAATCTACATACAGCCTATAAGAACTACTACATTACCATGTGTTATATTTTAAACTCTAAAAACTACTCTTTAGACTTTTTTGTTTTGCTACATTGACCTTTGGATCCCTTAGCCAGCAGAAAGGTATTGTTCAATCAAAAGGGATTCTCCTTCAGCTGGCTAGGCTATTGTCTTTAGGTTATATAGTAACTAAGACTCGGTATCCTACAACTCAAAGTAAGCTTCCATTTCTATCTCAACTATAGGTTTCACATTTTCAGAATCTTTTGCTAAGCAATCATATTTATAAGGTTTCCCTGATTAATCTTTCCCAACAGCTACCAAATAAAAAAGCGATTCAGAAAGAATCACATAATAATAATAATAATAATAATAATAATAATAATAATAATAATAATAATAATAATAATAATAATAAATTACAGATGATGGTATTAAGGAAAACAAATGTGTGAGCCCAGCAGCTTCCACCTTGTGGCTTCCTAACTTATTCCACACAGTCTTGAAACACATAAAAGATGAGAGTCAAATGAAATGTAATAAGTAACTCTAGGACTAGGAGATTAAAAGGAAAATATTGACCTGAAAGGCAGGATCCCTCCTGCAAATCTCTGGTGCTGTTACATACCCAGTGAGTCCTCAGGCACCCAAGCTGACCCTGTGAAACTAACTTACCTCGAAAAATACTTTTAGATAGTTATGCTAATTATGAGGCATTGAACACACCTCAAAGACAAACCAGGTGACCTGTATACCCACTGATTTGGTTAGATTTAACTTTGGAATCTCTAAGTGTCCTTGGTTGTGTGGTGGAACGTGTTCAATTGAGCGTTTTCATTCCAGCACAATGCTCCCTGCTAATTCTTTGCTGGCCTCCTCCAGAAGAACAACTTCTGAATGGCTGTTTGTGATAAATTGTTCAATCTAACTTACATTAGAACACTAGCAAATTTTTTTTTTTTGCATTTTATATATATATATATATATTTAATACAAACATATAACCAGACATTCAGAAAAACTGAGAGTGGAATACACTAGAACAAATAATCTAGTTACAAATATTCTAAGCTATTACTGTTAAAGTGTTTTTCAGGTGGAATTTGAAATAGTGAAATAATTTGTTAAAGAGGATGTAATGTCCTAACTAGAAGTTAGCTACTTTTTAAATGCCATCCTGCACATTAGAACCCCAAATTTCTGAAATTCTCAGCAGCAATTGCATATAGTTTATTATGGAGCTGTACTTATTAGACAAATGGAGGACTCTGTCAAAACTCACTTTCAAGTTCATTATGTCAGAAAACTGCTCTTCCTGAAGCATTGAAAGCAAACTTCCGATGCACTGATGAAAATAAGAAAAAAACTTTTGCTCTGAAAGTCTTACTCTCCAGATGGTGCAGAAATATGGAACATAACCATAAAACTTCATGTTTACAAAGCATGTGAACAGAAAGATTATAACATTAATGAATTCTACTTTTCACTGTCCTTCACTGTCCTTTTTAAAGTATATTTTTCTAACCCAGCTTCTCATTTCTAATCTATTCTTTTAATTCTGCAAAAAATCCATAAAAATACCAAAGATTATTTTTTTCCCCCAAATGGCATTACCATATAAATGAGGAAAAGCCAGCAGGCACAGTCTTTAATTTTAGAGCTACTTTGCTTTTAGAATGAAATGCAGCATTATCTGAACAAAACCTGATATGTCCAGGAAGTAGCTTGACCATGAACAACACCTTCAAATTAGCAAAACAGGGGAGAACTGACAGTGAGAAAGGTGCAGTCCTGAAGTTTCATATTCAGAAAACTGTAGGAGCATCCGTGGATGGCAGGGAGAAGGAACTCTGCAGACCTGAGATATTCTAGAAACACGTGGTTTTATTGCAGGGTCATGGGTAAAGAGGGCTTTGCCTTCAGCCACCAGCCTGGGCTGGAGGAAGTCCCAAAGAGAGAAGGAGAGAGAGGGTGTGAGGTAAGGGAGGTAAAAGAGCAAAGAGAGGTAAGAGGGGTGAGAGAGGTAAGAAGAGTGCAGAGGTCAGAGCGGTAAGAGAGAGGTAAGAGAGAGCGAGGACCTTGTTACAGTACATTATATCTCCTTTTGTGTTGAATATTCTAATTTACAGTGACAACCGCGAGATACAAAACCTACAAACTTTACATGCAGCCTATGAGAACTGCTATATCACCATATTATCCTATATTCTAAACTCTAAAGACTGCTTTTCTTATCTACTTTTTCCCTGATGCCTTGGCAGGGTGGAGAGGGGCTGCATTCTTGGGTCCTTTTGTTTTCTGTCCTTCAACCTGACTCCAGCTAAACTGTCTTCCTGCCTGCCATGATCACATCTCAAAGCTGGCCTTCATTTCTATTTCACTCACAGGTTTTACATCTCCAGTATTTCTTACCTGGCAATCATATCTGCAAGCCCTTCCTGTCCCATCTTTCCCAACATCAACCCACTAGATAATCTTCCCATCAAGTGTAAGGCTGTGTCCTGCCCTCCCAGTCTGTGCTCTCCTTAGAGCAGCACTATCCCCTGGCCCTGCCATCTCAGCTCTGGACTTTGAGTCTCACTGAAGAACTCCACATTAACACTGCCTTCTCCACACCTGCAGTGTCTTTAGCTTTGCAGTTCTTGGGGACTCTCAGATTCTTGCTCCTTTGCTTCAGCCCCGCCATGGAAAGAGTTGCAGATAAGGTTATCAGCTGCCAGTGCTCACAGCAGCTCATCAACAGGTGAACCCCACACCTGATAGAATGTCATTTCCCTCTGTGCTCTAGAGTGGAAAATTAAGTCCATTTTTACATGCCAAGTTCCTGTGTATATCTGTATCAGAAAACCCATGGGTCACCAGGGCATAACAGAGGAGAAAATGTTTTATTTCTATTCCCTTCCCAATATATTTCCTCCTGTGGCCTACTTGTTAAAAATATCCTATTACTGTAAAGGGAAGGCCACATTCTTTCATTTTTCCCACTGGAGGTGTACATTTCTTTGTCCCCTTTTGCAAAATCAGTAAATTATTTATGTTTCAGAGAGACGATCACTACAGCATATTAAATACAAGATTTATTAGAATTATAACCTGGCACCAGTCTCTTCCGTGCTGCCAACTGCCTCGAGTACCCCAGCTGCATTCATTTATTTATATTCTATAATATCTATAGGAAAGTTAAAAACTCTGCAGCCCAAAGATACTGACTTGGTAAGATTTAGTGCTATTTTCATAAGAAAATCCTTGTTCTGTTCAGGACTATGTGTTGATTGAGCTTAAAGTATAGAAAGATTCTGTATCATAAGATACCTGAATATTGACCTGCAAGGCAGGATCCCCCTGAGCTGGTGTCTAGGTTTCCTGTAGCCAGAATAAGCTGAAGCAGGCCCCATTCATCTTATGCTAACACAGCTATCTAAATTAGGTCAGATGAACCACATCCAAAATTAATTGTCCGTTTCACTCCAGTGGCTGCAAAACAAGTGTAACCAGTTGGCTGAAGTACAGCTATAGTGCAGCCTGCTCAGGTTAGATCAGATGAATCACATTTAAAGTGTATATTTTGCTCTATTAAAGCCTGAAAGATCACCAGCCTGGCAGAATTCTGTAATGAAATAGCAAGACTGAAACATGATTGCATTGCTTGCCTAGCAGTATGGACGCTGCTGCCAGTTCCCTTTGGAGAGGGATTTTCACCACCATTCTATACAAGTTGCTTCCTCAAAGTAAGACCTGTTCTCCCTATCCAAAAAAAAAAAAAAAAAAAAAAAAAAAAAAAAAAAAAATTTAAAATAGTTTATAGGTGACTTTGCCCTGCTGAGCCAACATATGGCTCTTCAGTTAATCACTGCAGGTGTTCCTGCTGGAACCACAATTGTTTCAGCTAACTATGGAATGATAAACAGGGAATGCTGGAATAATGAGAAGCAAGTATGGAAAGGAAAGGTCAGGGAAAAGTCCTTGCACCTTTAACAGCTGATATTTTAGCTTATGGAAAAACTGAGTACTCCACAGAATTAGAGTCAATCACAGTCCGAGGAAACCATTTCCTAAAGTACTCTAAGTACATCTTAAGTCCACCTAAGGTACTTATGGGGCCACAGCATGGTAACCATTGCAAGCTGCACAAATGCCACTATATGGTCTGTACACCCTTGCAGGCAAGTTCCCACTCCAAGGGTGTTTGGCCAGGAAGCTGGGATATACTGTCATTTAGTGGCTTTGGGCATCCAGGAAACCTGAAGGGATGTACAATGAAAACAAGTTTTCTAAATCCCTGACTTGCACCTTCTTGATAAAACCACACCTCCTCTGTGAGCTGCTCAGTGTCATGACTGAAATGCTGCATATTTGCATGTTTGCCTTTGGGAAATCACCCCCACAACAGGTGCAAAACAGCCAAGAAGTGGAATTAAACTTGTGTCTATACTGACATGATGGATGGCTTTAACACAGCACAAGTCACACTCAAAACCTGCAGTTGCTACTCCAGTCCTTAGATAAAAACTAGGATATTCTTCAGTCCACTTATGGGTTAGGATGACACATTTTAGCTGCAGCCTGGTTTCAGTTTTGTGTACAGGCTGATTAATCAGGCTGTACGTGGGAGAAACTGATTTCACTTATATTGAAAACTCAGTAACACAGTAGCAGCTGTGCTGTACATCAAACAGCATGACTAGAAATGCATCTATGGGCACAGGAGAACAACCCTTTAGTTTGCACTATATAAATCAAATAGAGTCATCCAATTATTTGAGTAATATTAAAATGAGCTAGTTACATTTATTTCTTATTCTAAGTGCTATAATAAGGTGTTCTGAACAAAAAGCAATGCACTGCAATCTGAGAGACAGAACAACTGAAACTCCAGAATTCCAATGAGTTCAAGTATTTCCTCATTACAATTAAAATATTTATTTTTTACTTATAAGGTCTTTTACCCCATCAGAATTCTGAAATAGTGATAGGGAAGCAATATAAATCATTGCTGTTGAGTGGATGCTGAGCAGGTTCAATTACTGCACTGATTCACATCTGAAAGCAGATGAGGCTCTCATGTCTCTGTACACACTCATGGTAATGTAGCAACTTACTCCTCTGCCCTTTCATGGTCTCTGTGTCCTGCCTGTCTGAAGTGTTACAGCTGTTCCATTTCCCTGGTTTGCAAAAGCATTTAGCAATTCTCATACTCCTAATTCATGGATCTGAGAGAAATATCCTCAACAGGGCCATTTATTTTACTACAACCACATACAACAGAACCTGTACTCCTTCAAGGAGCCTGTGATCAGGGTTTGAAGTTACTGTTATCTTCTTAAACAGGTGCATTTCCCACTAAATAGAACAAAACATTACAGAACATTATTTCAGAATAACACATTGTAGTTCATCTAATCTTAGACTTCTCCGTTACCTAGCAAAGCTAGAGAACAATTTTAATTTATAGTCTTTTAGGAAATTCAGTGCTCCTGAGGCAGAGTTCTCACAGAAAGAGTATCTCTTGTCTGTCAGGGTTCACACCATTACCTTTGCCCAACGAACCGTGCTGGAAAGCAGCGTTTTGCCTTCCTCTCCCCTTCAATCCCATCCATCACCCAAACAGCCCATGTGAGCTTTCTTCCACGAGAATGCTGCTGTTTGATGGCTAAACTCAGCAAAACCACAGGACTTCTGATCAGGGTATTAGAGCATAGCCCCCCACCTGCCTGCCCTGACAGCCTGACACAGCCTCTTCAGCATCCCAGCACAGCAAACACTGGGCATGGAGTGATACCAGAGCTGACCACTGGCACACAGTCCAGTCTCCAATCCAAGAATACTCCTGACTCCCCTCAAAGAAACAACGACAAAGAAAAACCTCAACCAGCTTGAAATGGTTACATAAAGATGACAAACCATCAACCTGAAAGAACTGCACTAGTATCATACAAAGAGGGGAAAAAATAAAAAACCCACCCTAATATTTAAAAGCCATACTTTACATAAGCATCAAGCTTAGAAATTGACAGGCACATCCACTGAAAAAGAACACCATGTCTCAGCTCCCACAGAGCACAGCTCAGCAGGAGTCACAGGCATCACAACTGCTCATGCAGCTACTCAGCAAGGACAACAAATTTCAGCTATGAGGAACCATCAATAGTTCATGAAGCCTCTGCCTCTTGTCTCTCCCCTCCCCCATCTCACAAGAAGAATTTCTGTCTGAGGGTCCTCCAGGGCCCTGGCTTTTCCAGAGCCACCTTCTGTAAGAGACAACCTAAGTTTTCATTAGTCATAAATTGCTATTACATGAACCACCAAAATTCTCAACACTATCTGATCTCAATTTAGCAGTTGTAAAACACAATAAAAAAGAGGGAAAAAACCAAACAGACAAAAACAACAACAACAAAACAAAAAAACAAAACAAAACAAAAAAAACCAACCAAACAAACAAACAAAAAAAACCCAAAAAAACCACCTCAAATCCTTTTGGTTGAACACATCTGTATCAGGACATGAGTCATAAAATCACCACATCATTCAGGTGGGAAGGTTCCAACCTCCCAGGCAGAGCACAGACACACAGCTCTTCACATATGTGAATTATTAATGCCCAATATACACAGAAATAGACAACAGACATTTGTCAGATGAGTCTGTGATGTGCAACAAATTTCTGAGACTGCCCTCATGGCCCATTACTCCCAAGAATATTCCTTGCAGCCATTTGCCTGGACATCTGGGCTCAGTCACCCAGGAGCTCAATCACCCAACTGCTCCCAACAGGAGTCAGGAGCTGCCACTTCTTTAAGAGATGTTTGCCCCAGTTCCAAAAGAACTGGATCTCTTCTGGCTTCTTAGATGCAAAGGTGTTATTGCTGAACTGCATATAAACCAAACAACTTCTGAAATACACAGTAAATGGCACTGCCTGGTCAGAAGGCAGTGCTGTGTTTATACAGCACTACTGGGAATTTCCATATCACAAGCTTCTTTTCTATGCAAGCCCATCAATAAAATTGATTTTCTAATATTAAAGACAGGATATCTGAGACAACTCCCCTATCAATCAGCCCATCATCCTTATAAATTAACTGTATTGCAAACCTGGGCTTTGTTCAGGCGCAGCACAACAGATTACTTCACCCAAGAGAATAACATTTATTTCTAATGCTTTTATTGATCTTCATTTTTGTTATTTGCCTGAATGCTGCTAAAACCATGGCATAAGCAAAGGAGCCTAAAGCTTAGAACATGCCAAAAGTCTTAATATACAGCATTACATCATCCATGCTGATCAATATTTTCCTTTAAGCCACTGCTGGAAAAACATGCAGTTACCTTTCAGTAACTTCTGTAACAATTCATTAGGATTAAGAGATATAGGCTTAACTGTTATGGATGTTCTTTTCATGCCAGTGAACATCAGCTTTTTCCGTGCATTCAAAGGCTTTCCTACTTGCCAGGTGACATTGACATGAATTTTCATGATGTTATATGCTAACAGACAACCCATATTAACCATGAAAATTCTATGTGATTCCAGAAAATTCGGAAATATGCAACAATAATAAAGCGTATTACAATTTCAGGAAAACACACTCTCTGGGTCTTTTGAGCCCCTGAAAAATACCTGATTTACTTCATCCTGCAAATGCAGGATTATTGGAGTTTTATCAGCAGATTTTTTGCTAATAGCCAAGTCTAATTCAACAGAACAGCATTTTAGAATTATGCTTTGGAATTTTATTAATCTTGTTATTTTTACTGACTTAAAAATAACGAGAGTGAGTTAGGGTGAGAGTATTTTAATTCCTTCTGTATATTGGGTTCTATAGAATTGTGAGCAACAGAAGAAGAGAGAGTTAGAAGTTGAGTTGCTTACATAAAGAATAAAAAAATACTACAAAAATAAATCTGTAAATCATTAAATAAATGCCACAAGAGGAAAGAAGGAAAATTACACTTCTTAAGAAGCATCCCAAAACATAATAGTTTATTACCAACAAAAGCTACTATTCAATGGATAGACAAACTTACTCCTTGTATTCCAAACAATCTAGTCTTTGTCAGCTCCATAAATCACAATAAACCATATGCAACATATTTAAAATAAACAATGAAAGAATAAAATGACCTCTCAAAAGACAAATAATCCCTAGTTCAGATATGTTTTGGAAACTGCATACTTGTATATGCCTGATTCCACTCAATTCCCAGTGGTAACAATAGATTAATGCTAAATTCATTAATCACTGGAAAAGACAGAACTGATACAAAAGAACCATGTTGGGACTGCTGCACTAATGCTCCCCATGGTGTGAGATTAATGTGTGGCCTATACAATAAGAGCCAAGCCAGTGATATTGCCATTTATAAAACTGTCTGTCTTAACCTTTTTATTCAACAGCCTGCCCTGGAAATCAAAGCTATTGAGCACATTGGGGTTTTTGATCCCAGTGCACCTTTGTTTTGCTCACAAGTCATGAAACTGCAGAATCCAGTGCCAAGTTTCTATACTATAATCTGTATCTTGCCAAGTGTTTTACCAGCTTTGATCAGTTGGACACTCACAGTCTCCTCCACACACTGGAAGTGACTTCCAAGAGCTTTAGTGACAATTCTCAAGAGCTGGGCAGCTTTTCCTTATCTACAGTGTTTCTCAACTTGTCTGATTCCTTTTTTTATACCTATTCGGCATGTTCCCCATGCTTCCTAATTTTCCATTACAGCAAGGAATTTGTAATAAACACTCAATAAATGCAGCATTTCCCACAAGTATCACTGCAAATCTTCATTGCTTGACAGAATTGTCACGTAACAGTTCAATGCAAGTGTCGCGGCTTTCATTAACTGAAAGAAAAATGCATTAATTGCAGCTGCATGAAGAACATATACAAGTAAAGTAAAATATGTCTGTCCCCAAATTTGCTCGCAGCTGGGTCAGCAAAGCCTCTGTAACAGCAGGGTCGAGTAGAGAGCAGGATCACACTGCAGAGACCTGAATTCTATTCGTGGCTCTGCCCTTCACCCAGTAAAATGTCAAACGCAGAAGTTACATCACCTCTCTGCTCAGATTCCCAAAGTAGAAACACTCTTTGTGACTGCAGAGAAAGCACGAGGTGTAAGAGCAATGCCTTCCAGTACTCCAGCTTCATTAAGGGTGTTGAGTACATTTTCAGGTCTGTGGACATGTGAAGACATCTCAAGAACAGTGAGAAAGCTTTGTGGTCCTCTCCAAGAATGGGATCAAAGTGCCTGATCTTCCAATGACTCATTTTAAGGGCAGGGGCAACACCTGCAGCTCAGTGTCAGTGTAAAGGAAAATCTGGTCCCAGTTTTTAAATTTCATGTAGTGGCTTTATTAAAAAGATCACTCTCAAAAAAACAATAACAAAACCAAAAACAAACAAAATAAAACAAACAAAAACCCAAAAAAGGCCACAAAAAAAAAAAACAACAAAAAACCCCAAACAAACAAACAAACAAACAAACAAAAAAACTCAACTAAAACCAAAAAAACCAACATGCTAAGGCTCAAATTTCAGTGCTTGACCAAATAAACAACACAGTCAATAGATCTCTTCCACAGACTTCCGTGGTTTAACGTTGTTATTTTCAATGATACGAAATTAAATTCCATAAGCCAGGAAGTCACAGAAATCAGGAGATCAAACTGTCATCTAAGGAACTTCAAAATGATGTATAGATTTTATCTGGGAGTTGTTTGCCTTTTAGCTTTAGAACATCTAAATTACATCTTTCTTACATTTTCAACTATTTTCCAAAACTTTGAAGGTAGAAACCAAAATGAAATCTAGGTTAAATCTGCCTGGCACTGGTGCCCAGATTCTGGCAGCAGCTGCCATACAGTGAGACCCTCCAGAAGGTCACATTTGAATGCTTAAAGGATTCATCTATAAGCACTGAAAAACTCAACTATAAAACCAGCCCTTGAACCAGAGACAGAAATGCAGGTACCACCATCCCAGATATTGCCTATGTTGCTGTTTGAATTTTTAATTATTTTTTAAAATTAAACAGAGATTGTTATCCAGTGCCATGCATTTAGAAACTCCAGTTCCAGCACAAGCATGGAACACTCTGGGATGAACCCGACTCAACTTACATCTGGGTCACAACAGATCTGTTTCTGTTTTTTCTTCTCCTTTGATAAAGGAATAAGTCAGTTTAGGGAAAACATAAAATGTAACTGAAAAGAAAAAATAAGTAAGATACACCAGAAAAATAAAAAAATGTTTAGCTATAGGAAAGGGTAATTCAAACTGAACCAAATTATATAAAATTATTTACAAAGTTCTAATTGCTGAAAATGAAGGAGCAACTCATGACAGAAATTCCAATTACAAAAGGAATTATCTGCTCTGCAGCAACTAGATGTGTGACATTTATAATACACAAGAAATCACGAAGCTTAATTATTTGCATTTTCCACTGCTACAGATGCTGCATGGAAATCTAATTAAATAGATCCAGTAAGACTTACAGATGGTAGCCTACAAGTAGGGAATTTGCTGATCCATGCATTGTTTTAAAAGAAATTCATAATGACCTCTAAATAAAATGGGAATCAATCTTTATTTTAATGTGCTACAGTGTGAAAATACATTGCAAATCAAGGTAATATTTACACCTTGTTTCAACATATTTAAATTTATTAGGATGAAAAATGGGATATTTTCCTTAGTCTCAGAATACCTCAGCCAGAACATTATCACTGCTGTGGAGCATTTTTTACAAGCTTGACTACAAAAGATTGTTTCTTGCCTTAGGAGTTTTCCCAGAAATACAAAGGGAAGGTTATTTTTATGACAGACTTCCCTCTTCACTTTCCTTTCACCCACACCTCATATTCTTAAGTTTCTCAAATAATGCAGTGCAAGTGGCGCCATAGGTTTTAGAGAAGTCCATGGATTCCTCTGTGACTTCCTCTGCATTTTGAACTTCCCAAATACCTCTCAACAATTGTAATGAATGAACAGAAATTCCCAGCAACTTCGCAAAAATCAGCACAGTGTGATGAAACAGAATTTTATATGAAAGTCAAAAGGTATCAGGGAGGTGCCTTCTTTTAAGACTTAGAAAATTGTTGTTGCCGTGAAAAGCACAGCTCAGGAAAAAAACTCCTTATATTTCCCAGATTCACTTTCTAAACAATTCACAGTCCATCAGAATTTTCTGAGAGGTTCTTCTATGGGCAGATATATTGATGAACAAACAATACACAGTATTAACTCTGAACTAGAGCCCCTATCATCTTCTAAACGCTTGCACTCAATATGCTCTCTAGTAGATACAACGAACTTTGGAACTTCCCCTGGATGCACCCAGTGATAGTGCACATCACTTATCAAAAAGATACACCTCCAAGGTGTTATGTTCTATTTGGAACTCCTGCAGTCCAATCACAATTTAAAGGGACCTTAAGAAACAAAGAAAAAAAAACCCACAATACAACGCAAACAGAACAAACAAAACATAAAACAAAAAAGGAAGAAAGACAGGCCAGTGGTGATGGGTTGCAGATTTCAGCCCTTGAATTACAGGGGTCATTGCCTGAACAGTTACAAACACCATTAGAGCATTCAGGGTTGAGTGCAAACTGAATATTCATCTCCTAACTTCTTAATGCATGTGTAAAATGCTGTCACTTACCCAAACTCCTCGCAAAATTAAAGTAACTTTGTGGGTCCTTGCAGTTTCATTTATTGAGCCCCTGGGCTCAGAGTTGTGTCTTGCCAATCTGTCTCTGATTAGAAAAAATGATTACAGCTTTACTGCTCTCCTCTTGGAGCTCCATAACCTTGCAAAACACTTGCTGCTGTAGCAATCACAGTTGTATTTCTCTTCAGCTATCAGTCGTTGCAAATGATTTTAAATGTTGCTTCTTATGCTTTGAATTTGCATTTTTGATACATTTGATTTTCTGCCATAATACATGAGGCCACAAACAGTCTGTTGGTAGCAGTTTGGATCCTCTGTAGTGATGTATTTATTTTAACTGATTTAATATTTTCTTCATTTGGTGCCTCTAATATAAAAACACCATATTCCTTGAGTATGGGTAGATTTTTATCTGGACAAATGTTTGTTGCCCAGGACCAAATCTCTTGGATAAATTCTTTTGCCATCTCAGGCTTCAGCCAGAGACATTCAAGAGAAGGGATACAATGAGACTTTCTTTATGCCCCACACATCTCTGTTGCAATGCATTTTGAGTTTTCTAAAGTTCTGTATGATTTTTGTTATTGAATTTCTGTAACAGTTCATTCCTACATCTCCAGGCTGATTCAGTACTCTGCTGGACTAGAACAGGCCATTACAGGGGGCAGAAACCTCAACCTTGCTGACCTTGCACAGAATTGTCTCACAATCAAAGACCTAGAAAGGACGTTTTTAAGCCTTTATCCTGTAAATTCCAGTAAGCAATACTTGGATCTTGCTTCTGCTCCATTTACTGCTGCTCCTTTCATTATCTTCATTAAAAGCCGGCTCTAATTAAGTGGCTGGTATGTATTTCTAGCTGCACGGCAATAAAGGCGAAATATGATCCTGGATCAATTACTTGTGACACGCTCTGCAAAACTAGAAAATACGTGGCGTATTAATCAGCATTATGTTACGATTCCTGAGCATCAGAAAACGTTTAGCAGATGAGCCTGGATTTTTTTTCCAGGGTTTACTATTTTATCAAAGGTAACATTCCTTGGACTATGGACAGTAAGAGTTAAGTTTTACTGATGTGTTCCATTTGTTGTTGCAGGACGCTCACAAGGACAGACATGAAAGGGCATCTCTTCTGAGCATAGAAAACCTTGCCAATGACACCATCAGCCACCTAAAGCAGCAGCATCCATGCATGATGTGACAACCAGATCAGGCCTCAAAGGAGAAGCAAAATGTCTGTGAAAAATCCCTCCCAGGGAAAAGTTTTTCAGTAAGAATCTCAGTAAAAGAAGGAACTCTGCTATTTCCTCTGAAGGTCAGCAAGTACTAAGCATGTCAGACTAAAAGTGACAAACTTTGCAATGAGCTCTCAGTGAAAGCAGCCAGCTACACATCCCTTCTCCTTTTTCACTGAGAAGTGTTTCCGTGCCAATTGCAGCAGCACTGAGGCTCTCAGGGAACCAGTCAGTAAGTCACTGACTTGGACAGCAACTCCCTCTCCAGCTTCCCACTCACATATAACAAAACTACCTCCAGCAGCAGCCCTAACTGCAACAGGGGAACTTGCTGCGAGAGTTATTGTCCCCTGGAAATGCCAGGAAACACTGATCACTTCTGACAAGAATGTCCTATGGGAAAGCGAACCAGCTCCTCCTGTCTCAGGTCATCAGTGAAATCTCCTTACAAACCTCTGTGGCTTTCCAGAGGAACTTCAAAGCGGCAAGACTCTGATTTTACTTCGCAATAATGGGGCATTTCCCTTCCATTACCTCTTTCTAGAGCTGCACTCCTCCAGGTCCAGCCTCCTGCCAGGATTCACTTCACACCCTCATCTCCAGCAGTGACAAACATGCCAGCTGCCCTGGGGACAGGCTCCTCACTGTCTATTGATATAGAGAAGCATGCCAATTGTCATTAGTATTGTCAACAAATACCACAAAAGAGTTTCTGTAACGAAAGAAAATCCACTGGAGGATCTTTTCCAATGCAGGAAATGTTTCCTGGTAACTGACAGCAGGAGTTGTATAATGGGAAGCGTCACTCATGTCCTCTTGTCTGATGTTTAAGGGTTATCTATTTACACCAAGGACGAGTGTATAACAAATCAATAGCCACCTTAAATCAGAGAGTAATTACATGGAAAAGAAGGAAAAAAGGGAAAAAAATTAAGAAGTTAGGTGTTTCAAAATACTGTAGCATTATCCATTAATCAATGCTAATATTTAATAGGAAAATAAAAATCTTCTTCCATAAATTACTAAGTAACTACTTTAAAATAAAAATCTAATCTAGAGCAAGTGTGATATGGCCTATGGAGATAGATCTAGTTAAGATCAATAAATGAGGAACAGCTACTCTGTCCATTTTCTTAACATGATCCTCTCCTTCCCTAGGGCCCCCTCTCTCTCAGGGAAATCCCAGTGCTGTTATTTGGAGCCATCCACCAGATAGTGCCACACAGCCCAAAACCTGCCTTGATTCCACAGTGGGCAGTGACACACAGAGTAGGGAGAGAAGAAAACACTGCTGTTTCTTTTTTTACCATCCTTGATTCTGATGTCCAGTAAAATACAAGTGACTGAATTCAAGTTTTCTGACCATAAACCTCTCACCACTACGTTATTTTGCTCAACTGTTGAAATCAAATAAAGCTCCCTTGGTCCAGTGTAACAACTTCAGTCACACTGCCAAGCTCCTGTCACTGGCGACATCTTGCTCCTGTGGATAAGAATTCATATAAAGTAGAAGAAGGAAACTTGAGCAAGAGATTTTGATTTAAGTCCTTACAAATGAACCAAACACAAAAATACAAAAAGAAGAAACAAGAATGAAAAGCTTTTTACTTTATAGTGCTTTTTTTTACATTACTTTCCAGTCATACCCCCAACAAGATAGAAACAAAACAGTGTATTTGCACATTTCTCACAGTTAAAGTTCAAGAGAATGACTCTTGGTATGAATCACTGACATTACAAAACTATTTTTGTGGAATATGCCCCACACATCTGAATGTACATACATTTATTATTAACAAGGTTAAAAAGATAAACCTGTATTGTATATACCTGAGTATAACTCAACTTAAGGAAGGCTAGATGTAAAGCTGCAAATCTCCCATGCCAACCTTTTCCAAGGGAAGTCTGGGAGCTGATTATGAAGAATACCAATAGTTCAATCAAACTCTGACTTTAATATTTTAATCCAGTTTGTATGCAAACTGAAGCAGGGCAAAGTACTTTATCTGGGGCACATTCAGTGGGTTATCAGATGAAATGCTAGCAGGAAAAATTGCCATATCAAATGCAATATCACAGGGAATAAAATCAATACAGAAGACTGCCTGTATCTGAAGTGACTGAACAGACAAAACAGACACACAGATTGATTGAACAGAAATACCAGAAATCCTTTAGATCAGACCTGAAAATTTAAACAGATTTAAACTGCTAAATCATAATCCCAATATCCCCTTATACAGTTAGCACACATTATAAATGATAAACAAAGTGAGACAGTAAGGTAGCTCAGGGTTTGAATATCTTTTTCTCTCCCTCTTCTATTTAGAAGCTGTTACTATTTCCATTATTTTTTAGTTTATATTGTAACAATATTTGACATGACATATATGAGTGTGTGCTTTGGGACTCCTCTATTACCTGAATTGTGCTAGTGAACAAATTCTAAAGGCCATTTGCAACAGCTTTCTTGTGTTCTGACCTGAATTGATATTTTTTTGCCCTATACCTCTTTATTTTTTGCTTGAGGCTACTGACTTAGAAAGCAAAGTACAGACATGTTTCAGAAAAATTGGGCTCTTCTGACAGGATTGTTTTCTTGTCTTTCAAGGGAAAGAATCTTTAAATTAATGTGTAATGTTTGATATTTTCATGTGGAAAACATGACCCCACTAGAGGTAAATTTAACCAACTTGAGTGGGACCACAATTTCAACTTTAAACAACAGGCACTTGAAAATTACAAATAACTAACATCTATAAGTGGGTAAAAATTGAAAAACGCTGTGAGAGGTTCAAGTTCGGGAATAAGCATTTGATTTGATTTTGATCAGCAGCTGAGGACAGAGAGCTGCACATCAGCTACAGAAGTGTTCAACCACGAAACAAGAGCAAAGACAACCACAAAGGTGGGTTTAGTTTTGTTTAAAGTGAAAGCTTCAGAGCACCAATATGTCACCAGACTGCTTGAAAATAATGGCAAATCTGTCCCAGTGACTAATCTTTGAGCCCTGCCAGCACTCAGAATTTAACAACACCGAAATAGGGAAAGAAAATAATGTCACCTTGTCATTCTGAAATGGACCTATAATCAAACCCTTGAAGTGGGTTCATAGAGAAGTATCAACCCCACTAAAACAGAAGGCAAGTTCAGCTTGGAAAGAATAAAATACATTTTGTGATCTCACAAAACACAAAATGGCACATTCCATATCTCCTACCACACTTAGCCATTTATTTGGAATTGTCAGTAATTTATACTGCTTATATGCAGCTCTGCCTGCAGCCTTACAGCCTCCCACTGTGATTTTGTCAGATTTCCAAGCCTAGTGGGGTCGGGGTGGGTTAACTCTGGTGTGTAAGACCAGCTGCTACATTTTACCCTGCAGACAGCTGCCTTCAAAGGCAGGTAAAGCATTTCACAATTTTATGAAGTCTTAGGAATAAATCAGTCACTAGAAAACCTTCCTCAATACTCTTTGCAGGATTCAGACACACCTATTCTTTTGTGCAAGGTATTTGTGACTTTATGGCATCAACATAAGGCCACCACACCAAACACAGCATTTCTGGTTGCTTATTACCAAAGTCTTCTTACCAGGACTGAGTGATTAAATTACTTTTGCAAAATAAATAGATTTCCAGTGAAGGCAAACAGGTTTTGAAACTTGTAACTATGCAGCTACATATTTGGGCTCAAAATTCAACCATAAGCTATTGAAATGCATCACTAAACATAAATCCTGCAAACAGCTATAGAAGACCCTAATTAGGAGAAGGCAAACCAGCCCACTGAATTCATCATTGTTCTCTAATGTCGAACACCTACTTAAACATTTGCAGATTTGGCAACTCTAAGCATTATGTCTGCATATTTAACAGAACTGATAGTTAACATATTTGTTACAGCTACCAGAATTCATACTGAATTTATGAATAATCAGTTTTCTTTATTTTAAACTCCTTTGAAAGGAAGGCATTCTCCTCACCTCCTTCCCAAAGCTAGCCTTTTTTCCTCTAGGTTTCCTCACATCAGAAAGAGCACCATGCAGAAAGAAATATGGATAACTAGACATATTTGAAGAGACTGCTGTGAGGAATCTGGTTATAAAACTTCACTTGATGTCACAGATTGCTACACCTTATTGTATCATACACAAGAATCATAAGCAAAATTGTCAGAAGGCAACTGAAGAGGAAGATAACTTGTACTCAGCTGGCTGATAAAACCAGTAAAAAAGAAAAGGGAAGGTTATGTATTTCTTTTACTTCAAAGTGTGAGGAGGCCAATTGCTTGAACACCTTACTGGGGTCTACAAAACTCTGCTGGTTGCACTGGGGCTAAGCACAAACGTGAAAATGAGGATTCACTGATATTACATGAAATATGACTGACTTTCATCCCTGTGGTTACACAATGTGCATACAGGTAGAGTGGAAGGATGCCACCAATTTCAGCACATCTGTCAGAAAAATGGAGTGGGACTCAGAGAGGCAGTGATCTGCCTCACACTGAATTTTCTCAGGCTCTCCAGGAAACTGCTGTGACACACACAAGGGATCAGATAAGTAGAAACCATGGTTTGCCATGGAGATAAGAGAACCAGGTGGGGGGGTTATTCTGCATTTCTGAAATATGCTGAAGCAGTATCTTCAATCTGAACATGATAAAGCTTTATCAGGGTGAGGACTTCACAGCTTCATTATAACACCAATTTGTTTGAAGCTTCCAGCAAGGTATCAAAACCATAGCATAGCCATGCTGTCTGCTTAGTACTTCTGGCTAGAGAAATGAGATAACATTATACTGACTTAATCAAAATAATGCAATTAAATTCCATGGTATTTTACATAATAATGGTCAGGCTACAGTTTTCCTGAAAGAGAGCACGACATTTACAAACTAAATTAATTTTTGTAGCACCTATAAAATGGTAAATACTCAATATAAAACATTAACCTTGGGTTTCAAATGGATCTTTCATATAATGCAACTTGCTTTATACAATACCTTTATTTCCTGTGTTAAATGGCTATATCTGCTTTACATTAGTGTTTATCTCTTATGCAGTGTTCCAAGAGGCTCTGTTCAATTTATTTGCAGGACAGACAAAATTACACTTGTTAATGACCTCCTGTCTAACGGGAAAATTAATGTTTTTAGCTGGGCTTTAAACTCAAGATTGTACTGATCTGGTAGCTATACAGCACTTCCTCAGGAATCCAAACTCTTTCTAATCTGGTATCTCTAAATGACTTCCCTTCCACTGCATTCCAAAGCATGAGCGGCATTCAAACTATACCTTTTGGAGAGAGATAGATCTCAGAAAAGAAGCTTACCCTGTTGATTAGGGGTAAATGAGGGAAAAATGTGATAGTGCAGCCTGCAAGTCACAGTGGAGAGTGCTGTACTTGGGCTTAGCCTCAAAGCTTAAGTGACATAAATTCCATCTTCCAGAGTATAAGGAAATGATCCTGTAGGGTTATAGAAGCAGGAATATCACTGTTTTCTTCTTTTAATATTTTGAGATCACTGTAATAGATTTCAAAATTACTACACTTAAAAGAGACTATGGCACTTAGCTTTAATGTGGGTCCTAGAACAAAACATGAAGTGCCTAAAAACTGGACATCTAAGCCCTCCAGTTCATGTGAGATTTGTATTATTAGATTCCTTAGGTAAGAAATTATTTGTTTCAGGGGTATTAAAATAATAATAATAGTAATTTAGTCAGTAATGTTACGTTTTATGGTAGACAAAGCAATGAAGAGAAGCTGCATCTCCATCTCCTATCTAGTCTCTTGAACTGGAAGTAGAGATTTTCTTTCACTTAGGCAGTTTTGAAAAACTCCACCTTTTTTTGTGAAGCCATGATGAGGGAGCTTAAATAAATGCTTACAATTACAGTTGGACAGACTGCTAGAGAAATTAGGACTCTGAAGTAGTCTCTGCACTTCTGCCAAGTTTGTATCATTTTTCAGCACTGCTTCACTCTTTCAAGTACTGTAGGCCCAGAGGGCAGGAATTCCTGGGCAGGTATCTATGCCAGTTTTCTGTGTGCCAGGTTTAAGATGAAAATCAGACTGATCACATCATCATCAGCTTGGATAAAATAGCTCTGTTCTGCTATGACTTACTGCCTAGCAATATCTGGTAGCAAACTCACAGGACTTGGAAGAACTTGGACTTAATGGAAGAAAATATTAAAGGCATCTGTTATAAAAGGAGAGGAGAAAGATTAACTCTAGAAAAAAAGAAAGAGGATGGACAACAGAGATGATAGAGTGAAGAAAGAGTAGAGGGTGATGCAGAGTCAACTACAAGAGGTAAAGAAAGATAAACCAAGAGAGAACAAGAAGGGAGGAGGGAAAGGAAAGTGAAAGCAAAAGCAGAACCACATGAACCTGAGGATCAACTGTCAGACATCAGGGTGAGAGCATGGGCAGCCCAGAGATGAGTGAATCATTTCAGGCAGCACAGGCTGGGCAGGAGAAGGTGTTTGTACAAGCCCAGACATTTTGAAGGAAAGGTCTGTTTGTACAGTGCCTCACAGAGCTTGTGTACAGCTGCAAAAAAAGCCAGACTTTTGAGCTGACAGATGCTCTGAGGTGGAAGATTTCTGTAAAGCTTTTTTAGCAGCAGAGTTTATAGCCGTAAAAATGACACATGGCTTCATTGTAATTTTCCATGTGAAAGGAGGCAAAAAAGATTTAAAAAACCCCACAAAAAAACCAACCTAACAAAAACTCTTCCCTTCACTGGACAAGTGAGTCAAGTATAAAAATATTCCCAAGCAAATGACAGCTTTTTAGTTCATCTTTACATCAAACAATGACAGCAGTTTGCATGACTCAGACAGATGATTCAGCTGTTGTCCTCTCAGCTGACTCCAGAAGGGAGGGAAGGAGAGAAGCAGTTTATTTTTAAGCATGCCTTACTAGCAAGATTATTATAAGAAACCCATTAAAATGTTTTCTTTCCTTGAGAGCTGAGTTCTCGCTTAATATCAACTTCAGAGATAAATCAGAGTATGAAGGTTCCTGGGAACTTGGAGACAAAGCAGGAAGCCTTAAAGAACAGAAAGAACCTATTTTGAAAATCTGAGAAGCTTTAATTCTACTAAAATCTCTTTATCCAGGACATGAACCAAAATATTTTATAACTAAATCTCTTTCAGCAAGCACATCACCCATCCCTATATTGTTGATGAATATGTCAAATACAGGATTTTAAATGTCAGTGCAGAGCTCCAAAGGGAGAGAGCACTGCCTGAAGGATAATCTATACTAGCTACAGCCCTTTCAAAAATACTGACTTAACCTTGTGTGAGGCAGAAAGATATTCTATCTGGTTTTCAGGGACTTAGCTTGAGGCTAAAATAGTCACCAAATGGGCAAAAGTCAGAAAACTGGTCGCCAGAAGGAAAAAGGAAGGGCACTTAATTATTTTTACTTTCTCTACACCACTCTTCAAAATGGAGATAAGGAAACATCAAATTTTCATTTTCAAAGACTCTTTTCAGCTCTAGTATCACATTAAAATTCATAACTCCAGAAATCATGAAAGTTTGGCCCCCGTTATCACAGTCTATTATTTCCATGGGAGAGTTCAACATGTTATAAGGGAATCCTACACAGCTTAACTCACTGCAAAATACAGAAGAGGAGCAGATGGAATATCAGTTATTTCTGAACAGAAACTGTAACAACATCACAGAATCACAGAACATATCTACTCTAGTTGATACCAAAGAGAATAGTAAAAAAAGCTGCCTGTTTTGCTTCTGAATATATCTTTGTTGACAAAGAAACTGTTAGAAAACATGGTAAATTCATTATAAAGATGACTTCTTTAAAAAATATGCATACAGGTTCAGTGGAAAAGGCTACAGATTTTTCTCTGAAAATAAACAGCAAAAGTTATCTAAACAGGTTTATATTTAGGCATAAAACTCTGAATTTTAAACAATACTTTGTGTAATTGTAAATAAGTGTGTGAATAACTTTCATATAAACAAACTGCCAAAGACAGTTTTAATGTGGGTTGGTTTATTGTTGTTGTCGTTTTTTTAACTCAGACTTTTTTACCCTCAGAACCTCAGTAATAGGGGCATTAGTGCTTTGTGCTGCCAGAACATCTCAAAATGTTAGTGGATCCTTTCCACAGAGATCTCAAGCACATTAGGATTCCTCCTCCAGAGCAGCCATCCTGCTCGCTGCAGACTCACAGGAATCCCAGGGCTCTCTTGGAAGAAAATTGCCAGAAGTGCCAAATGATTTAGTGGCCTCTCTTATGTGCAGCCAGATCCTGGCCAATTATCAATGCTCTCCCAGGCTCCAATCTAGGAGCCTTGCCAGTGGTACAGGGATAAAAGCAGAGACTGGATATTGGATATTCTTTTTAACTCTGGCTGGTAGCTTGTCATTTCATTTGTTAAGTGAGGCTGGACATGACTTTTAGTTTGGCATTTTCTTATTGTTTTTATTATCCAAATTACAGCGACAGCTTCACGTCTGGGAATTTGTCATGAAATTATGAAACATGAACTAAGGTCTATCTCTGAAAAACAGACTTATTTTTCTCATATTCAGTAGGGTAAAAACAAGACTGTAGAGATTAAAAAGCCATATATTTTGCTTTGCTTTTCCAAATGTGGAAGCTGGAAAAAAAATAAAACCATTTATGTAACAGGAATGATGAGGCTGAAATGAAGGAGGAGCTATTCCCACAACACTCCAGCATTTGCTATTTGTGTGCTGTGTTCATGTGAAAGCAAAAGATAAAAGAAGTGCTCTTAACTAAGCACAAAAGTGAAATCAGTGTCAGATTCACAAGGAGTGATGAACTGGAAGACATGGAGGGAAGGCTGGGTAGTTGCTGTGCTCTGTGCAGGAATATAAAGGAAAGCAGCAACCATACCCTGGCTCTTGGTGTCTGTGTACAGGCCCAGTAAAAAGGATTTGCAGTGCTCAGGAAGGGTAAGCAGGCAAAGGCTGAGCACTGCTGCTGACATATGGAAAGGAGGTGGGAGGAGAAAGAGCTGCATGATCACAGCAGGGTGCAAATCTGCCATGGTTTGATTTAACACCGCACTTGTTTTAAAGTTTGGAAAGGCAGCATTGCCCCCAAATCAGGAATTCACTCTGTAAACAGTGTTTTGGACAAAAGTGAGCAACAATTTGCATTCTGCCTTTCCCCAGAAAGAAACACTCCGTAGGCAGCAAATGAAAATGTGCTTTACGGAATTCCTTTTTATTTTCCCTCCTGTCACTCCTCCCAATTGTTAACAACATGCTGTTTACTCACTGACATTGGATTTCACTGGTTTTCTCTAGCACCACACACATTTTTCATGTTGTGTTGCTGAGCAGTCACTTAATGATCTTTTCCAAAACAAAAGTCAAGTCTCCCACTCTCTGAACATCCCTGAGGTATATCCCCCACGCTTTCCTCAAACCATCCACGGCCACCCAACACACAGCCCTAACTACTGGGTGGCACTAGCAGAAGGGATTAGGTGGCCTTAATTTCTTCCTCAGCTTTTTGCACAGTCACGTTAGTGCAAGTTACAGTCTAAGCTGGGAGGAACAATTCCCAACTCAGCAGGTGGCTGCAAGCCCTGTCATTATGGGGAACACCATGTAATTCCTCAGCTCCTGAAGGCAGTTGGAGTTTCGAGCAGCACAGCTGCATTAACTTATTGTCAGGTGATAGATAAGGCATTTTGTCTATTAGATAAGTCATTCTGTCTATTCCATACTTTCAGCAATTCAGAAGCATCTCCTGAAGCCATGAACATGCAACTAAGGCCCTTTGAGGTGGAGTTCAGCAATCACTGTGAGAAAAGGCATCTTAAAAATCCACTGAAAGCCTCAAAAACAAGGGAGAAAGGGGAACTCTACAGCCAAGTTCCTACGACTCGTGGGCCTGTTGGCTCAAGTGGTTGTAATAAGTTTCTGGAAATTCTTGGTGAGGGAAGTGTTTCTGACTAAAGTTTCAAACAGCTTGGGCTTAATTCTGCTATGGGGCAACTGAAATTATATTGCTTTTGTAGCTCTTGTAACTGAATACTAAGATGGTTGTGACTGTTTTGATAACCCCTAAAGTGAAAATACTTCATTAACTTAGAAAAGGCTATTTCTGAACCTGAACTGGTTTTATGGGATTTGCAAAAGGAAAGGGAGGTACGGGAGCCCCAGGAAAAGTCAAACCCTGTGCAAGTGTTGTTCTTTCAATAAACTTAGCTGAAGTTTGTCTGTAGTCTGAGTAAACTGCTCTTAACAAGAGCAGCACACTGAGAAATCAGAGATTGTCAACACAAAAAGACCCCATATTGACATGGTTGTATTAATTCAGTTCTACTACTGACCACATCATTTGGGGATAAAGATTAATTATTTGTATTTTAAAATTTATACTGGTCAGCAGTGCTTGCAAAGATGACAGGCCCCAGTCTCAGCTTTTGCACAATCAACACAGAAGTGTTTCCATCCCAAGAGTTTTATGATCTAAATATACTCAAGAATTAAAAAAAAATCCCCATCGGCTGAACTGAATAAGCACTAACAATTCATTCAATATTGTCAATGCAGAAACTGGCGCAATTGGAAACTTTAATTTTCACAGTGAAAGAATTTTGACTCAGTTTTGCATGGAAACTGAAGATGAAAATTTTAGAAAGATGTTAGGCAAACACAAAACTAGTATATTCTGTTAACTATTTACTGTGAGGAGATATAGGGAGCTCATGAAAGAAAAAGAAAACACAACTCACAATATATTTTAAAAAAAGGAGAAAAAATAGGAGCCATCAAAGATCATTTCATTGGCTATTACAGATATCCTCCAAAATATTACATAGATAAAGGAAATGGCATCACTTTTTTCACAGAAATATTTTTTGTCTGCATCCATAGAGTCTGCAAGGAGAAAGAGTGATACAGTTTCACAGAGAAAGAGAATATCCAGTTCATTGTGACTTGAAGGTAAATACAGGTCATCTCACAGAGATAAATATCTCAACATGGGTTCATTTATCTTTTTTTAAGAAAAGATAAAAGCAGAAAAGAAAACGTGATCTCGACTAGATTGGATGGTTGCAATATTCCATTCAGCTCCTTTGGGATGGAGAATACCACACTTCTGCTTTATCGATGAAAAACAGATTTAGCTTATTTTTCTCTTCAGCAATCTTCTCCTTGCTCCTACCTCTCCTTAAAATCAAGTATTTCTAAGTTCTGAATTTGGAACATGGAATCACACAAATAATCAATCAGCCCTTACATCCAGAATCTCATCATTGTGAACATTACCTCATACATATCTCAGTGATTGTGCCTGCCGGGCTACCACTGCCTTCTAAAAACATTACATGGACCAAAAGAAACTACTCTGTTTTGCCCTCTGGCTTTCTAAGTGAAACAAGTGTCATGGTGAAATGCTGACAAAATCCTCTCATGTTTTCCAGCTTTGAAAAATTGCAGCACCATGTTAATGTTGGAAGCACAGAAGTGAAATATATACCCAGGGTTTTTTGATTTGTTTTGTTGGGGGTGTTTTTTTGATTAAGCTGCAGTACAATAGTTACTGAAATCTGAGCACAGAACAACTGAATTGTTCCCTGCTGTGCAGATATAGGTCAGGGGAATGGGGAAAACTTAGGGACATTTTGCTGTACTTCCCCTGTATGTAAATTCATACATAACGGGTTTCAGCTTTGCAGAACAGTAAAGCTGAAATTCATCTTTTTACAGCACAAGACATGAGAATCCAGGAGATATTTTATATGTTTAAATGTTTTCCATGCTTTATATATGTCCTACACACTGAATTACACCAACTGTTAGAAATTATCTTCCTACTTTACTCCTGCACCACTGTGTTGGAGCATCATCCAAGGGAACAAACTCCTTCCCAAACAAGCTTGCAGCACCACATGATCACTCGATGGATGCTCTGTTTTAAACCAAGCTTTTGCCATCTGTTCCTCTGCTAATTATGAATGCTACAAATATCCACAACATTGCAAGGAAAAAGAGTAATTAAAGTGCATATATTCTTTCTGCCATGCATCTTCGTTGTTTGTCTCAAATGAAAAGAAATACCACCCACCACACAAGCCCCACAGTAGGAAGACCACAGAAGGGCAGATGTTTAGAGCTTCTCATCTGGCAATAGGCCATTGGAGATTGCTCAGAGTCCAAAATGTGTTGTGTATACTCAGCAGGACAAGCTTAAAACCGTGCAGAATCACACACACATCTGAAGTGGGGCTTGCCAGCAGCTTTGCTCACAAGAACTCTTTGCTGACCAAGTCGGGGTCACCCAGGATGATGCTCAGCAGGTAAATAATTTTCAGCTGCATCCTTCCTAAATCCCCTCCTGTTCTCCTCTCCCTCTAACCCTAACACCATCACTGTCATTTTGGAATTCCCTATAATGAAGTGAAACATGGTTTTCCTCATTTACTTTTTTTCTATTCTCTCTGTGTTTATAGATTCATTACTGCTATACATGCAGACACATGTCTTGTTCTCATTTCCTCTTTCTGCCAGGTATTTTCCATGAGGAGAAATCACTGGGCTTTAGGAAAGATTGTTCCAGACATGATTTCTTACCTAATGGAGCATGTCTCCATTTCAGTCATGACTCCTCTATCTGGATCCACTAAATTATCCAGCATTTATTTGCCTCTGACACAGATTGTATGCTTTGGGGCTTTGGGATTTATTATGAAGCCTTTTGTTTGGTTTGGGTTTTTTTAGTTTTATTTTCTTTTATTTCCTTGCACCTAT
Organism: Sterrhoptilus dennistouni; assembly: GCA_013397095.1. Lineage (NCBI taxonomy): Eukaryota > Metazoa > Chordata > Aves > Passeriformes > Zosteropidae > Sterrhoptilus > Sterrhoptilus dennistouni. The sequence continues at coordinate 2,577,948 of VWZU01018340.1, read as the reverse complement.
AGAAATAACTGAAGAAAACACATTTATTCCGTCATTGCTGTTTCAGTAACTCCTAATTTCAGGGAGCTTCAGCTTTAAAATCAGCCATGCCTTAAGGATCTTATAGCATCTTATTTTATATCCACATTTCTCCTTAGTGAGTTCAAATTTTATAGACAACTTTGCGTCATTCTGGAGGGAACACATCAACTGCACCATCCCTGATATATCAGTAATGGGTTTGCAATTATGGTGGCAGGTTTCAAAATTGCTTCCTATTTGCAGCTTCTTTTTTTTTGCTAATGGAAACTGCAGCACATGCCACATCTGTCTGTATTTGTACATTGCCCTGCTGTAATAGAATATTGCTCGTTCTTGATTACACAGGGACATATTCTACCATTAAAGTGTGGATGCAGTAGCTCAACAGAAACTGATGCTAAGGTTGTGCAGTTACTTTTAAAAAATACTGATAGCAAAATATGGCCCATAAGAAGTTGTTTGGATTTCTTTTTCCTTTACATACTGGGATAGGACTATTTGTGATGCCATATGTTACTTTACAAGGGGAAATTTTAATATCTTTTACCACAGTTCTAAAATCGTTTATAGGAGCTTTTCGTGAATGCTTCAAAATTGTTGATCTATACCCATTAAAGTTTCTTGTACTTGTGTTCAGCCTTTTCTCTTTTACAGGGAGTACACATGGATAGGAAATGTTTGCTCACAATCTCCAACAGCACAATCTCCAGGGGAAAAGGATTACATTTCATCTCACATTGTAAGTTCATTACAAGTCACAGAACCTTTGCTCTGCTGAGCATTTTAACTTATTAAGATAAGACACATGCATAAGAAAGAAATCACAGAAGAGACAAAGGCTTTACAAAAAGGGGACTAAATATAAAACCAGACATTTGTGTCACATAAGAATCCCCATTTCGGTCCATCTTGCCTCATACTCCAATGAAAATAAACCCTTAAGTGTCTTGTTATATCCAACTTAACTTTGTTATATAAGCATGAAGAGACTAATAAATCTGTGGTCACTGATCTGAATCACTATATGCCTCCTTATGAGCAAATATATCTGGTTTATCAGCTTCCTTCACGCTGCATAACTGCAGTTCTACGCATAACTGGCAGTATGCAGTATTTTAACAGTTTATATTTATTCTAATTAACTGTAGCACAATTTCTTTTTGGATGCTGCTGTCCTGAGTGAATCATAATGTAGAGATTCATGGTTATGCTTAAGGAATACTGCAGACAATTCTGTATTTAAACCATTAATTATCATATGTTTATAGATATCCTTGCTGAATGAAGCACTCCGATGTACTTTTATTGAAAAAATGGGTTTTTTAGACAATTTTTTTAAAGATCAGTAGATATAAAAGAGCCTCATGTGTTTCACTACATTTAGTGTAACATGAAAATAAAATAAATACAGGAAATCCACTCTGCCTAATATCTGCTTTAACAGAAGTCCCTCTCCAATATGCTATTCACCTGGCATTAAATAAATAATAAATAATATTTAGCTAGCATAGAATATTGCTTACCCTGACTTCACTTAAAAAAAAAAAAAAGGGAACAAAACTTATCCCTTATATACCTTGAGTGAAGTTAATGTTATCAAACAAGAAATGAATCTGGGCCAATAAACACTGCTGTCAGATAGTGGCACATATATCCACCCAGCCCTGTTAAGCTTTGTCTCTCTGTATTCCAGCACAGTTCATCGCTCTGCAGAAGAGCACTGTCCTGGGACTTGCACGACATAAATTTTGTTGTTATATCTGGCATTAGCTTGATGGATAACTCTGAACCAGCTTTATCCTCTGCTTTCACATCTGTCTAATCTAGATATACATTCCCATGTGCCTAAACCATGTCAGAAAAGTGCTTTCCCACGTAGTACAGGATGCCACAAAAAGCTTCAGGACTCTCAAGCGAGAGGAAGGATCCTCACTGTGTACTGTGCAGTTCCCTGAGCGGCTCCAGCCCCGCACAGGCACAGCCTGTTCCCTGAGCAGCTCCAGCCCTCCTGCACAGGCACAGCCGGGCCCTGAGCGGCTCCAGTCCCAGACAGCTCGGGGCAGGGCACGCGCAATCATCTGAGATGCTTCAGCCACAAGCAGGGCATGGCCGACCACTTGAGCAGCTCTAGCACTGGACAGCTCCGGACAGCATGGCCAGTTCACTGAGATGCTTCAGCCCCGGACAGCTCCAGGGAGGACGCGGCTTATGATCTGAGATGCTCCAGCCCCGGACAGCTCCAGGCAGGGCACGCCCTATAGCTGAGATGCTAAAGCCCCGGACAGCTCCGGGGAGGACACGGCCCGTTCACTGAGATGCTCCAGCCCCAGCTCCGGCACGCCCTGTGATCTGAGATGCTCCAGCCCCGGACAGCTCCGGGCAGCCCGGCCGGCCCCCCCGCCTGGGATGGACACTCAGCAAACCCCGCAAGAGCCAGGGCTACACTCTGCTCTGCCAGCAAAGTGGGCACCGGTGCACCTACACGGACAGAAGGACCGACAGAGTTGTTCTAGAAAACAAGTGTTCAAAGTACAACGCTTTTGTAATTCACCAAGAAATGACAGGGAATTCTGAATACTCTCAAACTGATTTTTATAAATATTTACCAATTGTAATCAAATCCTACCAAGAACTTCAACACCCCTAGTACACAAAGAAACACTATTCTAAAAGCAATGTTTTCTACTCCCTTGAAGAAACGATTTAGCTTAATTTCTTCTTAATCCTACAAGTATAATTTCCCGCCTCTCTCCCATGCTCTAAAATTTAAGCATCCCTCCATTGAGTTCAGTGACTGCAGCTGCCTCTATCTTTCTACCTCAGTCCCTTGTCCAGGTTCAAGTTCCCTAACTGCTACCACTTAAAGCCAGAAAGGCCAATACACAAACACTGCTGGAATAAACTTCTGCCTGGACAATGGAACCCAGGCAAGGAAGGATGAAGACAGATCTCCAAGCTAAAAACCACATAAAATTTATGCTGTGCAATCTCAAATGAAATTGTGTACACAGCTGAATTTCCTGATTAGACAATTTCAAAGCAACCTGAAGAGACAGACAACTATCACTTACCTCTATCAATCCCCGTGCTTAGTCAGAACTCAACTCTAAGCTGTGATATATTGAAACCTTTTTTAAAAACTAATCTGAAAATAGTTACTCTGACAGTAATTTTTAATAAAATATTTTTCTATCAACCTGGGAGAAAGCAATCAGTGAAGTAAATTTATGACACAAAGTTCATTAAGAGGACAGCTAAGATCACAGAATTAATTGATGCCCCGTGTACCTATTTAATGAGAATGATTTTCTGTTACCCAGGATTACAAGCCAAGTCACAGAAGTGACAGACAAAGACCAATCTACTCCCTGCCAAAGCCACTATTGAGTAGCTTAGCAATTTATCTGTAAACTGAATTTTGAATCATATCTTAGCCTTGAAAGTCATTAGACATTAACTGTTCAGTCCAAACCTGTAATTCAATTTTAGCTGCCAACCTGCTATAGCAAATCCCCCAATGATAACTGCTGGAGTTATCTAGCTGATGACAGACTGCTTACTCAGAGTTGGGACTTGGGAACTCTGCAGCAATCAGTCCCTTTCTAAGGCTGGAAGAGTTAAGTGGTGGAAGTACAGAAAAATCACACTGGAGGCAGCAGCATCACCTTAATTTTACTCTGTGTCAACTCTGCTTTCTTGTTTTGGTTGAAATCTATAAAGTGTGTACTTTGTAGACTGCAGATGTTTGATTTTCAGATAGTTTGATTCTTCCAGGGACTTTGAGGGAGCTTCTTCTATTTATGCTGGCCAGACACCTGATCTTTCAGGCTTTTCCAATTCTACAGTGTCCTCCAAAAGGCAAAAAGAACTGTTTAATCTAACTGGTCTGTCATGTACTGTTCTTTGTCTAAGAGAAAAGGTAGATAAGCAATTACAACAATCAAACTCAAGCCTCACTAAAGTCTTTGACAATTTGGTCATCAGCTTCAACATAACCAAGACTTCACTACATCTCCTTTGGACAAGTCTCAATTTTGGTTACTTAAGGAAAGGAATAATGAAACAGTCCTTGCATAAGTAGATGTTATCTAAAAGAAAAAGGTTTTCACATTCCAGATGTAATATTTGAGCTGCACTTTCCTCATGAAGTCCTACTTCTTGCAAAAGCAGCTCAGCTGCTCCACCCCAAATTCAGACAGGCTTGCATTTTACCCTCAAAACACGTTGGTAAAGACACACTGACTGGAATTACACATCTCTAGCATCATTGTTAAAACCATAAGTATAAAATTAAAATTTCTGAGAAACCCCATCCCCACCTCCTGTCCCCCTCACACACACCCCACCTCCCCCCAAAAAAAGGTGATAATCTCCCTGATGATCAAAACAAGGTATCATAAATAGGCTTTAACTGTAACTTCTGCCCCTTGAGAATAATGGACCTGTTTTCCCAATCCTAACCCTGGACAACTCACCTAAAATAAAACTGGTATTATTTACCCATAGTAGCCTGAGCTTGATAGCAGCTCTTACACTAACTGACATCAGAACTCAGCTTCCTATAATGATTTTCAATCCACCCATTTTGTATTACACTGACATATGGCTCATTTGTGTGGCATTTTTTTCCTTTTGTGAATTTCTCAGGCATCTGACAAAAATACAATTTAAATTTGTAAACAAGCCCCTATGGAAAAGAAATCCACCTGGGTATTGGGGAGGACAGGACAGGGGCAAGCAGTAGAATACAAGAATGGTTACTCGAAAAATGCATAATACATGTTGGAGAAAACTTTACATCTACAGAATTTCATGGTAGGGATAAGATTTGTGACTGCAGTCTACAGAACCCTTCTGTAAGTGAGGAAACTATTGAAGTTATAATTCGAAACATAATACAGAAACTAACACCCTAGTTTTGTACTGACCTACTTAACTTTAGAGTCTTAGGTAATTCCTAGGGAAGCTGGATAAGTGTCAGTTAATTAGAAAAAGCTGGCTCTCTGTACTTTCCAAGTTAATTATTCTGACATAAATGCCATTATTTTTCCCCTTGTCCACTGCAAAAGGAAAGTGTCAAGTTTGAGAAGGGCTTTTTTAGAAAGCATATCTCCTCTGTTGTAAGAAGATGATTATGCATTAAACTTGCACAGATTCAGCCTCATGTTTTCCTATTCTTTTAAATTTCATGCAAGTACATCTCAGCTGTACTTTTCGATCACATTTATATTCCAGCCTTGTCCCTGTGTTGAGTAAGAATTGCTCTAAGAGACAACCTATGCTAGGAGTGCCTGGGTAGACTTATAAATCACATTTCAACCCTGTTGTACAGCATATCCACTGGAATACACACACACTGAGTCTTCACCTTCAATTAAATCTCAAGGTGGGCTTGGAATGATAATCTCCTGGGAAGCCAGCCTGAGGTGCCTGTGTCCTGTCACAACCCAGCCACTTGGCACATCCATTACCCAGCCAGCAGACATTCCTCAAGTGTACTGTAACCTTCCTTATGACTAAATTCAGTACAAATAATTAGCAGGACCTGAAGCGTTTCTCCAGGAACGTATTTATTGAATGTACCAGTAAGTGCATCACATAAAAACCTGTGCTTACGTTTGAGGTAAAGAAAGAAAAAAAGAAATGTCCTGTTAATAAATTGTTGGCAGAAAAATACTTCATTCTTCCTGTAGACCTAAACACAACATAGAAAAAAAAAAAAAAAGTGATATCAAATCTCTGGTAGTGTTGCCGTTTAATTCAATAAACTGTATTTAGATAATAGTAAACCTTAATAGTTGACATTTAATTGACATTAGTAGTAGTAGTCATGCTAAGGCTTGGTAGGCCGCATATAACCTGTAGATGAACTGTTATAGCAGATGTTGTCAGATTTTGCAATATAAACAGCGTAGCTAAGAGATAATCATTTATCTTAAGAAGTGTATCCATTTATCTAGGGAATGTACCTTTTGGAAGAGAATGTACCTTTGACCGAAACTTAAAATGTCAGGGAGTTTTGGAAAGGAATGTACCTGAAGCAAGAATTAGTTATGATTTATGATGAAGAAATCATGTAAAGAAACATATAAAAACTCTGTGATTTTTCTGTGAGATGGGGCTCTGTCTCTGGACACTAGTCCACAGGCTCCCGGGCCCTCAATAAAGCACCGCATAAACGACTTCGGTTGTTTGTGTTTTCTTCAAGTCAGGCAACAGTAGTGAGACACAGAGAAGGCAAGTGTCTGCCAGGGAAGGGACAGCAGAAAGAACCCAATCTACAGAAATTACCTCTTACCTCAAAAATCCCACCAGAGCAGGAGATATTTGGGTGTCACAGATCAAGTTCCACCACACTGTGTGGATAAGGAGCGAGACAACATCCAGCAAGGGGCTTTAAAACTCATAGACACATGATATAAAAACCCAAGGCCTCTAGAATCCCCAAATCCATGTTCATTTATTGCTCATCACTCCATCATAATCTTTTTTTGTTAAGATACAAGCTACATGTTGAAAATGAAGTGCTCATTTAGATAACTTTTTAAAACATAACTGTGGGTGGAGTAATAACCTTATTGCTAAATTTATCAGTGAGATTATTTTTGTTACCAATTATCTATTGATTTATCTCACCTTGACACAATGCTGGATTTGGTGTCCTTTTCTCAATAAACATTCTGAAGAAAATCCACTCTTTTGTAATGACTTTTGTGTGAGTAAATTAATATATTATATTATTTTAAAACAGGGTCTTTTCTCCTATGATGCTGGAAGGCCTTTGGATCTCCAATTCCATAAAAAACTTTCATGAATTTTACTGATCAGAAGTGCTCACAATATTCATAACTAAGTGGTCCCTTCTATACATTGTACATTTTTACTTCTTCAGCAGAAGCAGAAATCTTTCATTTTCTGCACTCTTACAATATATTTTCTCTCCTCAGAGTAGCATTACTTTTGTAACTTAGAATAACTCTGCAAATCAATGAAAGTACACAGGTTTTCCTTCTCATCTATTTCAAGCTGAGCTGCCAGGACCCAGAATAAATTTGTGTTAGCTCTCTATTCCACGACCTTCCACTTTGTACTTTTAAATTTCATTTCATTTCTATTACCTGAGTTCCCAAGGTCTTCCAATTCTGCCTGCTTGGTATTCCAACCCTTCTCAGTACTGGTCACGTTTTCCAACTCTCTGCTATCAAGTTTCACTACCACACTTCTAATTTGGGGCTACAAAAATCAGAGAAAGATAAGTGCCAACAAGGGGAAATGCAGTGAAGAAGTGTGAAGAGCCAGCCCAAATGACAAAAATCATCAGTGGCAAAGCTGGAACAATAAAAATCCTCCAGTTCCTAATCCTGTATTTATTTTGTCACCCAACACTTACACTTCTGATCAGGTGTGAGGAGAAATTTGCAGGCTCAGAAAGGTGATGTACATTAATAGCTGACAAAATTGTCCCTTCAGTGGTTTGTATCAGTATCAGAAGTCTAATATCTATCTAATCTACTGATAACCATCCTCACTGTGAATAGTTATGTGTAACTATTTATCCCCAGTAAGTCTGAGCAACGTACACACACAGATGATGACATTTCATGCCTTGCTTCTTAAGCTTGCACAGACTCAAGGCATCTCCAGGCATAAAATGCATGGGGTTTTTAACATGATAGCCTGAGCTGAAACTCTGTAAGCAATAAAATTTAGAGAAACAGCTTAGTTAATGCTCAGAACGTGGTCTGGCAGCCTGCCATGCATAAACACGCACTGAAACCAGAGTTCATGCCAAGATTCTTAGCTTTCAACTTCATAGAAATTCCTTGTGTGGTTTATACTAGATCCTCTTAGTTCATTTAACTTTTTTCTTCCTTTTTGCAGTTTAATCCATGGCTAGTTTAACTTATTACCTTTTTATATACAAGCATTAATAATTTAATAGACATAACTCCAAGTAGAAGTATTAGAAATAGTCCATTTGTATAATTGTGATGAAAGGCAGATCTAAGACTAAAATGACACTTATTCTGTGCCTTCTGCGCCAAGCCTCTATGAACACAATGAGATGCTGCAGTGTGACCTGTTACAATAACATGTATGCCTATTCCCATAACAATAAATGCTTCCTAAGGCTCATAAGAATTCACTTCACATTCACCTATCAAACCTATTCTGAAGCTCCTCTCAAGCCAAAGGATCCCTCTCAACAGGTTTGATCAAAAGATGGAAGCCTTCATATTAGGGTTCATGGTATCAGAAGGTCTAATTTGACTTTCATAATCCTGATGTCTGCTTTCCAAGCCTCAGATCTGCACAGGGGAAATAGCTGGAGGTCCTCCCTAGAGGGTGCACCTTGCTTACTTTTTTCTTTTTCCAGTAATAATTACATTGATTTAGTTTTTATGTTTTAGAAACTTACTAGTTAGTTATTTAAGTATGTACCAAGACACATTCAATATATGGATTAGGTGAATAATAAATTCCATATTACCACAGATTCTGAGCTCTGTCCTCTCTTATTTACAGCTTCAACACACAGTTGTGAGGAAGATAAACACTATTATCCTCAGCTAAAATATGCAACTTAAGACACAGCTAAGATTTTGTCATGTATCACACAAAGTCCATGGCAGACAAGGAAAAGGGAGTGAAAGACAGACTGGAATAACAGGTTCAGATTGCATTGAAACCTCATTAATACCACAGACATTACACTGTTATTGATGCTGGGCAGATGTAAAATATACAAGATTTTCAACAGCAAATGTTTCACAACAGATCAGTCACATTGGTCTTACTATTTATTTACAGTTGTTTGTTTTTAAAAGGGAGAACTTAATAAACAAATTGTGTTCAAACCACATGAAAAGATTGTGTTGTAAACTGTTGTTTTAGACACATCCCTTGAGGCCTTTGGAAAATGATGACATATTTCACACTATTGAATTCAGTCACGTTTAAAAACTTAACATGATTCTGTGGCTGTAATGCAGATTTCAAATGAGGTGTACTTCTTGTGCTCTTTTCACAGAGACAATAAGTGGAACTACCATGCTGTCCTTGCCTAAAAGAAATACGGATCATCCTAAAAAAAAAAAAAAATCAATCAAAAGCTTCTCCTCAAATTAGGCCATATTGGCCCATAGCTCAGTAAGGCTGACCAACCAATTGATTTTGAAAAGAATAACTCAAAAAGTTAAGAAAAGCTTAATTTTAAAATTTTATATTCGATTACACATCATCTGGGTAAACAACCCACCCAGTGCTGCCACATTTTGACAGATTTATGTGCACATCTGTGTGTGCAGATGTTTGTGCTGATGCACATAAAGTGGCCACACCCAAACACACGAAATCCCAGCTCCACACCTTCAGTGTTTCCCCCCACCCGACAGAAGGGCACAGAAATGTAAATATTTGTGCAAATGTTTATATAATATGACAGATTTCAGAGAGCAGCTAAAGGTAATTGTGCTAATTACTGCAACCTTGCCTCTGCTGATTTACGGGATGCAAAGCTGGGCTTCTGCCCTGGAGTAACTGCACTGTCAGATCCAAGAAAGTTTTAACTGCAACACCACTTCTGTACTCCAGCCTCCTGTGCAAAGCCTACACTGAGAAGCTCATGGAGATATGAGTCTATAAAATTAGTTTATTAGTTTGGCAATGAGGGAAAGAGGGAAGATTATTTGCCTAGAAATCAACATTTATCCACAAAATGCTGGTCTAGTCCATTCACAGCAATTAATACTGTAATGATACGTCTCATCAGGCAGTCTTTTAGGAAATGTTTTAACAAATATTTTAACAATCTGTCCCCAACAGCACAGTCATGAAGCAGGTTTCTTCTAACCACACCTCTGCATGCAAGAAGTGTGCTGTGCCCGCTATACCTGCTGTGCTAGCAGCAACTCCACCTCTGCATGTCTTCATCTGTGGACACAGAACCTCTCATGGAAGATTATGATCCACTAAATCAATTTGGTTGAAGACAAGTAATTAAGAGCTTAATTACATATGTAAGCTTTTTATATTTTCTTTTTGGAAAAGGCTTAGTAGGAGATGATTAGTAGTCTCTGTTAATTCACTCCATAAAAGGTTTCATGAATAATCATATGTAACATGCTAGTTTTGAAGTAATTAAATAGAACCACTAAGATGGCCAGACAGAAAGATACCTAAGCTTTGCATGAACTTTATACTATTTGCTTTTGCTTGGTAGACCACTGGTTAAGGTTGGGTTTACTTTTCCATATAATTATTTTTCCTATATAAAAGATTTTGAGGCTTTATGGGGTTTTTTAGCATTTTCAGAAGGTCTACAAAAGCATTTGGAGCTATGAAATCTTGAAATATGAGAGGTGTTCTTCATGAATATTTTCCACAGGAAGATGAATAGTTTCTCTGGACTTGTGAGACTGTGTCTTGGAAAAGAGGACAAGAAAAGAAGTTGCAAGGACTCGGTTTTAAAGAGAAAAGTAAGACGGAAGTGGAAAACATAAAAATTACATAAATTTAAATAAAACCTTTAAGCCTTGTGATTAACATGAGGCCTCCATTTGGAAGCAGACTGTTGAAAGATTGCTTGCTACAAATCTGTCTCTAGTTAGAAGTGTTTTCAGATTAATGTGTCAGTCCTTCATTCGATTTACCATTTCCAAATGCTGCTCAGTTCTCACGTCAAGTGAGATGTAGAAATTAACAAGTGAAATCCTTAACTTCTGTTCCCCAGACGACTAAACCAGATATTAACAAAGATTCCCTTGAAGTCTGGTAAATCTGAGAATCCATGTTTACTGTGGAATCCCCTTTTCTGTAGGAGAACTCAGCAGTCCCAGCAGGTGGATGTGATCGGTGCCTGCACGTGAAGACACACTCCAGGACAGCTGCTAATTGATACCACTGCTAAGGCCACACTTTGTTATGCTGAGATTCCCAGCAGCCTTTCTCACACAGAGATGCCCAAAACTATACAAAAACACAGGGAGAATAAGCTAAGCAGGGACACACCACGTCTAAGTCCAACACTTGTACTTCCCCTTTGCAAAATCAGATACAGTTTTAGGATCACAGAGATAAAAGCAGAGCATAAAAGTCTGACTTGTTAATATCCTATGAAAGGCCAGGATTCCTAAATAAACAAACAAATTCTTATGGAAGGGTACGAACAGAACAGCTAGCCAGCTCTAGTCTTCCCTTTCCTAGAGTCTCACTGTGGCCATGGTGCACAAATCCCAGGCAATAAAGAACATTTAACCTCACTGGGCTCATGATCAACATGAACAGTAAAGCTTCCATCACACAGTCTTCGGGAGACTGAAGGAGGGTTTTCTGTGTGTGCGCCAAAAAAGCTTTTTCAGTGTACAGACAGCAGAAGTAAAAGGAACTACTTAAATACCACTTTTATTTAAAAAAAGTTGCATTTCCCTTTGTGCTGTCATTGACTTAATACACGATTATATTCAAACTAGGGGAAGTCTAGAATTAATTTTGAGCTTTAGAAATTAATTTGTTTTATACATCATAACACATCTTGAAGATATCCCTTTCTTCCAGACTGCAGAGAAAAAAAAAAAAAAAAGAGCCAAAGCACTGCTTCCTTCAACGCTATACCAGCCTCAAAGATCTCTACAAGCAGAATTGACAATAAAATCCTTTCCACAAAAAAAAAAAAAAAAAAAAAAAGAGCCAAAGCACTGCTTCCTTCAACGCTATACCAGCCTCAAAGATCTCTACAAGCAGAATTGACAATAAAATCCTTTCCACAAAAAAAAAAGAGAAACCTGCAGGCACAAAAAGCTTCGCTGTTTACCACCTTGTGGCTTGAACTGGTAAGTGTTCCTTTTTACACACACACCATTCCATCATTTTTCACTTAACCAGACTCTTAAGCAGCTAAGCACCGAAACTTCACTCAAAGTTCCTCCCCAGAGCAAAATCGAAGGACTGTAAGAACAGAGAGACCGACAAGGGAGCCCAGGCTGCCCCAATCGCTGGGGTAAATCAGAAATGCCAGGACTGTCTGTCCAGCTCCCAAACAGCTCTGAGCATCCTTCACACAGGCAGCAACCGGTTGCCCGAGCTGCATTTCTCTTCTGCCCACAGCAGCCCCCTGAAAGGATGCCACGGCCAGCGGAACGAGAAACACGCGTTAAAGGCAGAAGTACTCACATCCCGGAATTTGTTCCAGTACTTGTCTTTATCGTACTGCGAAACGGTGCTCAGCCATTTGTCGTTGTCCAGGAAATTGCCGTGATTGCTGTTGCCCGTGATGATTTCAGGGTGCCGGCTCTCCACTTGCAGGAAGCACCAGGCAGCGATCACCAGCACCCCCGACATCTGCGAGGAGAGAGAGGAGAGGAGAGGAGCGGGGAGAGGAGGGACAGAGGGGGGCCAGGGGCCAGGGGCAGCAGCGGCTCCTGGGCACGGAACTTTCCAGGGGACCCAACTTGGGGCCACTCGCCCCTTTACAGCCCTCGGCAACTTCTGCCCGCGGAGACCCCCCGCCCAGCCCGGAGGGGCGGGGAACAAACAGCATCAATAGCAACAATAATAACAACAATAAAACCAAAACCGGGGCCGGGCGGAGACCAGCCGGGGACAATCAGCGCGGGTTACGGAGCCGCAACCGGGTCCCCGCGGGCGCAGCCAGCGAAGTTTGGCTGCCAGGGCGGAGAGGAAGCTCCTACCTCCGGGCAGCGCCGCCGGCCGGGGCTCGCAGCACCGTGCGATGCTCTTGTCCTTCTCCCGCTGCTGCCGCCGGAGCCGCGCTGCTCTGTGGCTGAGCCCCGCGCGATGGGCTGAGCTGTGCGCGGTTCCGCTGCGCTCTGTGTGTGTGCTGTGTGCTGTGTGCTGTGGCGGTGCCGGGGTGATCTCTGTGTGTGTGTGTGTGCTGTG
>VWZU01018340.1:2502570-2564895 GCA_013397095.1 Sterrhoptilus dennistouni | reverse complement strand
CGGGCCGGGCCGGGGGCTCTGAGCGGTGGGAGGCCTGGACACGGACAGGAGGAGATAGTGTTTAAATATCGCACTGACAGCTGCCGAGAGGATGGTGGAGCCTTTTCGGTGGTGCCTACCCAAGCACAAGGAGCAATGGGCATAAATTAAACTCAAGTTTCACCTGAATTATGAGGAAGAACTTCACGTGGAGGATGCCTGGAACGGGCTACCCGGGCAGGGTGTGGAGTGTCCCTGTATGGAGACATTCAAAACTCATCTGGACACCTGCCTGTCTCACTTGCTCCAAGTGACCCTGGCCTGGCATCGGAGTTGGATTCGGTGATCTCCAGAGGTCGCTTCCAATCCCGACAATTTGGGGATTCAGTGAAGGCTGGGGAGGGTGTCTGTGAGAATACCAGGAGAGGAGGGCTGTGGGGAATCCTGAGAGGAAGGTCTGTAAGGAGTCTTGGGGAGGAGGTCTGTGAGAATACCATGAGAGGAGGGGTGTGAGGAATCCTGTAGAGGGTGCCTGTGATCATATCTGGGGACAATCTCTTGGCAGAAATCATCAGTGAAGTCTTCACTAGCAGTGCAGTCTGAAGAGACATAAAAATGGCCTTAAAAACACAAACCCTCCCATCAAACACCAGCTTTCATAAGCCCTGGGGCGGATATGACTGTCGTGAGTCAATGGTTTTGCAATGTACAGAAGCAGTGACATTTCCAAAGCCCAGAGGTCACCCCGGGTTTCTCCAGGGAAGGAGCTCCCTCCCGGGGTCAGCACATCCCACACTGTGAAGAGGTTTTGCTCCTGCACTGGAGAATGTCAGACACTGCCCAGGTCAGAAGGGTGTAGTGAGAACCAGCTCCTGTTGTTAAAAACGGGGAGGAAACACAAGGGGAGCTACATCAGTCTGGGAACTGGGTGAAAGGAGGAGACCTTCTCCAAGGATGATAAAGAAAATTCTCCATTGCCAGTGGAGGAAGTGGGAGGGAGGGACTGGCTGGTTTCCTACATCAAGGAACTCATCCCCTGATATATCAGATTATGCCCAAAAATGATGACATATACTTTTGATGGTCATTTTAAATACAGCTGTGACTGCTGTTCCATATGACATTTTCCAAATATAGTTCATTAAACTGTCTTGTAAATAATGCCTTTTCTCTCCAAAAAACTGTCAACAAGGTTAATTCCACATTCCTGACAGACACATTAGGCATTTCTTTAGTAATACAGAAAAGGGTCATGTTTATTTATTTTTTTTAATGCTACATCTGAGCACTGAATACAGGATACAGATCTATTCCTAAATTTGATTTTAAATACAGTTCCCAAATATGACATTACCTCAACAAAATCATCTGAGATTTAAAAAAACCTGAAGTTTTATTAATTTTAACAGCAGAGAACAAACACAGGCACGTAAGTGCCCCGCATTGAATCCTCCCCTTGGTGCACATAGAATCTAATGAAAACTACATGCCTGCAGGAGGGCAAAATATAACCCAATAAAAGCAACAAATAGAAGAAATCCAAACCAAAGCCCTGCAGATTTGGATGTAAATCCTTACCTAAAAGCCTTGCTCTGTCCTCCCTTCTACAATGGACTGTAGTGTTTTGCTGAAGGTGGCCCAGGGCACATATTCCTGTCAAATCTCTCTCTGTTGTTCACCAGCCATCCTATAAACTGTTCATTTCAGTGGGACATAAGTTTTATATAACTTCCACCTGACAGGGTCAACACAAGCTTCCTCCCTTCCTACTTAGATTAACAGGATACTGTTCAGTTTGTTCTATATGGGTATTTTCTGCAAGGCTTTTAACAACAGAGAATTTTTCTCTTCTGCACAGACATTAAAGATCTTTCACCATTTTAAACGTGATGGTTAAGAGATTTTCTCCGTGACCTGACAGAAATCCATGGCCATTCAGCTTCACACAGTTCCATTTGACTCGTGTGTCACCCCAGATACCGCTGCATTTCAGCACCCAGGCACAAACCCCTTTACCTGCTAAATATTTTATGCACCATGACAGTTTTGCATAGATGCTCTAATTACTGCTTTTTTTGATCCCATAGGAGATCTGACCAACTCAATTCTCCCTTGACCAATTCTTCAACTCATGAATTCCTAGGCTTGGCTGGTAAAAAGCAGATGAATATTGTTTCCCCCCAAACCTTGCAGGAGTTCTACCCATTATATATTTATAGGAGCAGTTAGTTCACCCCTGGAAAACACACTTGTTAGCACAGTGAGCCAGGCTCAGTCCTTTGGTGACCTGAGTGCTGTTGACTTCACTGAGTATGAAACAGACTGCTCTGCTTGCCAGTCAAAGACCTGAATGATAAATTACAGAAACATTGTATATAAAGTGAGGAATTACTTTCTTACGTGTAGAATTTGTGTCAGAAATGTGTCTTCATTTATTTAATTACTTCATAATCCCATATTCAACACATGGCTAATCTTTCTTGATCCTGTAAAACACAGCCTTCCTGTTTAATCCTGATAGGAATCTCTATCAGCAGCTGCAGCATTTCACCTCCACACTGTTTATCATCCATGACTAGAATTGAAACACCCTTGTCAGCTGGTTTTTACCTTGGGACAGTGCTATAATAGACTCTAATTCTCATCCAAAATTACAATATTGCAGATCTCCATGTTGTGGATGACTCAAGTATTTGGTATTTTGGATGTAAACAGCTCCTTTTTTCCAAGTTAGAAGAAATACTGAAGAGGTAAAAACCTTTTTTTGTTTTTTCTCTTTTTTTATTTATAGCTGTAAAAAGGGCCACAGTATTGATTTTGGATAATATTTGATAATTCAGCTGGATAAAGTTTTTGGTCAGAAGTTGTATTAACAACCATTCCCTGCCAGCTCCTCCATGCTGTGGTCTGTCCAGGTTTGTTTTGGAAGCAGAACCCTCTGGTGCCGAAAGGGTTTCACACACACAAGAATCAAGGGACAGCTCTCGACTAAGACTAAACTTCCCATTCAGAGGAATGTCTTCCTTGTCTTAATTGGGCACTGTGGAACTCTCAGTTAACAAGCAGAGCCTTCAGCACCAGCCTTGCCAGCAGCAGAAACACAGACCAAGGATGACTGGAAAACTAAGCCAGGCAGTCCTGCTTTCCCTGCAGCTCTCCTCCCCTGGTCTCACATCAGAGCCCACAGCCAGCAGCTCTGTACCCAGCAAGGTAAAGTTCATAGCAATAACACAGAAGCCTTAGTGGGTGCAGGATTTTATTTCCCCCATTTATATTTGGCAGCAAGATTCTCTTTTTCACCACCTTGATTGCTTCCATAGTTCTTGAGGGGGAGGCTGCAGGCTTTGTAGTGATGCCTGAAAGCTTCTGTGGACTTTTATTTATGGTTTCCTCCTTCTCTTGTGTGCCACAATTTCACTCACTTAATTTTTTTAAAACATTCACTAAGGAAAGAAAATCTTTGCAGTGACAAATGTTTAAAGTGTATTTCTTTCCTGTACCAGAGTCCTTCCCGACTGGATTAGGAAAATTCAACTCTGGTAATTTAAAGGGTTTTAAAAATATATCACTACAAAGGTGCATGCAGTGGGACAGACCTTTATTTAACAACCCTTTGTGTCTTCCATATACTGCTGTATCCTTTTAATAGACAGGAGTTTTATTTCCTCCTGTGAGTCTCAGAACTGCAGATTCAGCTTTGTTAGCTCTGCTGGGCAATTGTGCAGAAAAAAACCTGAGTTTAACCTGTGCAAAAAGTGATCAGTGGCTTACACAAAGTTCCTGAGACATTTTTACAACAGGCCATAATTCTTCTTCAAAAATACTGCAAATACAGGTTCTGATTTGACCTCTTTATCTGCCTCTGCTCCTGGCCCCTGCTCCCTGTGACAGCTACATTTTATTGCAACAGTGCCTGGAATTTTGCAAGAATTTGCTAAGTGCTTGCCACCAGAGGAGGTGTGAGTATGTCCCATGGCAGGAGAGTTATGGATTTCTAGCAGGCAAAGTGTCCCCAGTTACTTTGGTGACATTGCAGTTGGTGCAATCCCCCATGTTCTCAACCTTCTGAAGCACTTAACCCCCGTGTCAGTGATTTCACTGAAAGAGAAAACATCCAATGACCTGGAAAGATCATCATGTTCTGCCTTGCATTTGCTAGTGTGTGTTAGCTGTAATAACCCAGATTAACGTGAGTTGAAATAATGGCAAGTCCTGGAGAATATAAAAGCTGAACACAGTTTATGGTAGAGAGTATGAGAAACAAAATAATTCAAGGAAAAGAACAGTAAAAAAATTAATAAATAAAGTTATTTATCACATTAAAAAGTGGCAGGTGGTTTTCTAGGTAAGCCTTTCTCAAGCTGCAAAGCTGTCTTGCCCACGTCTGTCTAGAAGTAGGAAGGGAAAAATACATTTAAAATTGAAAAGACTCACGTTCACATAAAATATATAATCAAATGCAATGTTACACTTAAGCTGAAAAATGAGTTTGAGGCAGGTATTCGCAATGTTTAACTTGTGTCTTCTGAGGCTAATCCTCAATTTCCTCTGTCATAAGGAAAAAGAAACAAGTCTTTCTGAATGATGCCTTAGAGCTGAAGTCTGTCCTAGCCATTGTGGATTGTTTTGTGAAGGATGTTATCAACTCCAGAAAGAGCCTACAAAACCAGAGGTACACTTAGGTGTAAGGTAGGCCTTGTGATTGCTGTCCTCAGGACCTGCAGACTAACATTAAAAAATAATTTAACTGACATGAATCAGTCTTTTTGGGTCACATCAGAACATTCATCAATTTAAAGAGTAAGTATTTAATGGGGAGATAATCCCTGCATATTTGACAAATGGTTTCAATTTTTTATCTTTCTAGCAGGTACGGTGATCATGACTAAAGTAATTTTATAGTATTTCACAAAGTCTCGTGAAATGGCAACTGTATTTTATAGTGGCTTTTATTACTACTGGAACTTTTACTAGGAATTACATCACAAGAATCGGTTAACATAAATATTGCAGTGAAGAGGTTTCACCATTTAATGCCAGAGTTAACTCTGCCAATGCAGCCTTCATTTTCAGATGGAAAAGGTCATTAGAATTAAATTTATTCTCAGACTTTTTACTTAGCTGGAATGAAACACTGGTATGAAGTTTTGTAGTTCTCTTCAACCTGGAAAATATCATGCCACTGTCAAACTGTCTTACAGGGTTGCCTTAAGCCTTTCTATAATATATGAACAGAAACAGAGATTTGGAGATTAACATGTGGAATATAAAATGGGTTTGTTCAATATTTACCACGGTAAGATCTGTTTTGAACATCTGCCAGGCACCACAGCAGAAAACAATAATAAATAACACCACTTACATTAACAGTCAGCTTTCAGAAATTAAATTTGCATGGAAGATGGAGCATCATTAATGGCAGAACTATATACATTAAATTTGCATTCATGTAAATGTTAAAGAAGACTCAAGTGTGCTTGTACTTTCTTTTCTCCTCATTAAACTTCTTCATATTTTCCCATTTCTTCTGCAATTTTTCTTTGATCTTTAATGTGACCTTATACAGCCTTCACATTTTGAGCTCTTTATGGTTCTTTACAATAATTTCTTCCATTCTTCCCTTTCTCCTTTTGTTTACTTCACTCTTCCAATTCCCCCTTTTCTCTTGTTCATATAACCACATGCTAAAATCCTTACAAAAGCAGCAGCTTTTCACTAGCTCATCGAGCTAGTGATGCCTAATGGACAAGGAGTCCCAGAACATCTTGCAGCTCAGAGGCCAGGCTTGGCATCAGCCCAGCTGCATCTGGTTATCATCAGATTTGAATCTGCTGAGTAATGTGGAAACAACTGGAACTTGGGATTTATTGTACCAAATATTCTGGCTCTTGCTGAACCTTCTTTTCATTAAAGAAAATAAAATAGAAGTATTGATGTCTATAGATGAGAACAATAAAGATGAGCCACAGCTGAGCCATAATGGTTTGCACACTCATAAAGTTTTTGTGGCTTCAGTGCTGTCCTATGGGGGATAATGTGAAGATGTGCTTGATTGAAATACTCTCAGATAATGCAGGGAAACAAATTTCTTTCTGCCTGTCACTACATTTTAGGTGTGAACTCTCTAGGGAAGCTGACAATTCTCTTTGCCAAAAACTGGGACCCTTATGGAAAACCAAATGCTTTTTTACATAACCACTGAATCCCTTGAAGCCCAAGTGCTTGAGAGGAAGAGTTTGGGAAGGGAGGGAAGAGAGGTACTGGGTGTGGCATTAGCTGGAAGAGGTGAAGAGATGCAGGTAGGATCGACCTCAGTTCTGCTGGGAGCCAGGGGAGCTCTAAGAAATTTGGGGATTCTGGACCTGATGTCCCAGGTGTGCCATGAGGTTCTGAAAATCTGATTCTCAGAGGCAGCTGCAGGCCTTGGGGTAGGAATAGGAAAAGGAGAAAAAGGAAAAAGAGGCTGGTCAGTTCTCTTGCTCTGGAGACCATTATGTCTGCAGAAACCTAACAATGATTTTCCAATAGAAAAGTAATTATTTTATCTCAATCAAAGTGAATGTTTTTCTTAGGTACTTTGCCAGCTCAAACTGAATATAGAAAATTCATTACCATTGCCAGAGGACCTGAAAAATAATATTTTGAGATTGTTTTTCCTCATCTACAAGTGCAGGGCTCTTGGTTGCATGCACACACTTGAGAATATTGGACAGAAGTGCATGAGAACAAAGTGTACCATTGATTATATACATTTTTTCTGAATCCAGTTCATAAAACTAGCCTGTCTGACCTCAGATGGAGTAAAAACTGCAAATTCCAAATATACAGCTGAGAGCCCCCTGAAGAAAAAAATTAATATTATTAGCACAAGTCAGCTCTGCATGTTCCTGGCCCACATACTTTTAAAAATGAGATTATTAAATTGTTAAAGAGGCAAAGATAGTGACTCCCCAAGGCTTCATAGAAAAATGTATGAAGATATACACAAAGGTGACTTTAGACATTAAAAACTCTAAGAAAATGTCTGAAGTCCTGCCTCAAATGAAGCATGTGTTATTAAATATTGTCACCTAGGCCAGCAAGAGAGACCACACGGAGTAAAAGAGCACATTAGGAGACAATCACCAGCACACTGATGCCACATAAAAAGTATTGCCTGTCCTCTGCAACAGAAGAATTTAACAACAATGTCTAGAAACAAGTATATAAAAGTTATTTTATTCTGTCCCCCTCAGCAGCATTCTTGCAAAAAACTACAATTAAATAGATAATCCTATGTCTCAGTTTATTTTTCTAAATATGTAAATGAGCTTAAACAAGCTCAATAAGCTGTATTTGTAGCTTGGTATATGTGGCTTCAGATTAAGCCATTAATTTGAAATATGGCTTCAGATTCTTGCCCAGTATTTCTCATCATTCATAGTCCAAAGGGTTGCTGTGAGAAACTGTCAAAAGAACAAATAGCCTGCCCAGACAGACTGGACTTGTTTCCAGACTTCATATTAAAATTAAGAAAGAAAAAAAAATAGTTTAATGACTTGCTGATGTTTTATTCAACAGAATATGGAAAACCTGTTGGATGTTCAAAAGCTAAAGCTGCACTCCTTAGGGACACAGAGCTACACAAGAAGATGGAAAGCACCATGGTTTGAGTCCCAGATGCATCCCACAGCTCTCACCTGAGGCTTCCCTGCCTCTGAAACCCAGACAGGACAGAAGGGTAACCCACACCTGACTCTTGCTGTCTTACTGTGACAGCTTCCCTCTTCTTCTTAGGGGTAGATGCAAACTCTTGTGCTCCCTGTAAAATACAAGGACTCTACAAATCCTGGTTTATGCCTAATGAATACACAGTGATAGGGAAGCATATGGGGTACAATTCAGCAAAAGCAAAATGTCATTTAAGATCTTATGGGAAAGCACTGAGTAATGAATTATTCTCAACTGCACAGAAAAAATATAACTCCTTCCCTCTTTAAGTCACAGCATAAAGTTTTACACTGATAAAGACAAATAAGAAAACTCCAGATAAGGACATGGTATGTTTTGGTTAATTTTACCAAAAAAATTCTCTCAGGCAAATGATACATAACTTATATTTTCTATTCATTTAAACAACTCGTACACTTCCTAAATGCAAAGTACATTTTCTTGGAAGAGCCTTCGGTTAAAGTTCCTCACATCAGTCCCAGGTGTTGGGATACTGGACACTTTGATGAAGACTGAAAGAGCATAAGCAAAAATAATAAGAGATGTCAGTAAATTAACCCTTTTTCTGGATCCTGTTGGGGGTTATATTTCAGATTTAGTTCCTATTGAATGAAGAGTGAGATAATGAAAATAAAATCAATTCATATTCTCTAGGGTTCAACTTTTAGAATTTTAAGAGGAGCTAATAATTCCATGGAAGTGGAGTCATACATATTTATCCCAACCCCTACACCTTCAGTAATCACTTCTTGCACTCTCTCTTGCACTGGTGTAGCAGGGGCTTGGAAGGATAGAGACAGGAAGGACTTTGGCTTAATAAATGCAGGATGGATATAAATAAGCACTGTCTAGCACTAATAGGCTGTGCAGAGAACTCCCAAAGGAGACGTTGCTTGAGACTCTTAAGAAGAGGATGATTAAGGCATTGGTGAATATACTCAGGGGAACTACCCTGCAGTAGCAGAGAAATGGGCTAGTAGACAAAACAGGTAGTTTCTAGCAACTTCGAGGCATGGAATTCTATCCCCAGCAGCCATTCACACAACTCTAGAGAGGCAAGGTTATTTCCTATGTACATAAAATTCGTGTATGGGAATCACAAACTCCTCTATTCAGCATATAAATGCACACGGTTGTGTAATCTTAATACAGAATATAAATAAACAGTGACAGAGATTCTTAAGATGTACACACAAAAACTGACAAGGTATTGCCCTGGATGTGTCAGAATGCAAAATGGGATATGGCTGCTCTGTATTACACTGCCTTCTGTTTTTCCATATTCTTCAAGGGTTGAACAATTTTTTTGCAATTTATTTACTCTTAGCATTAAAGAGTACAAACTGTGAATTTGCATCCAATCCTTAATCCAAATGGACTTTCCCAGCAATTAAAATCTGTATTTAAAATGCAGTTTTAATATTGTAACATTCAAAAAGCAACCAGAGGTTTTCTCTGATTTTAAGTAGAAAGAGGAAATAATGTATTATTCAAGCTCCAGAGCTTGCTTAATGCAAGATCAATTTTGTTAAGTGTTGCTTAGCAATGGATTATGAGTGCAGATTCTGAATATTAATGTAGGATGGGTATGGCAGCAATTTCTGTGAAAGTACACTTTAAAAGGGAAGGATTCTCCTGGTGAACCACAAACAGATAAATAAATACCCCCAGAGTTCCCTACACAAAAGGAGGTCACATCTTCTTCACCTCTCTTGCTTCATTTATTGGCCACTAAATCAAATAGCAGAAACTTTTGGATGATCTTTGTTGTTTTCCAGATATGTACCCAAAGTGCTGAGAGTCTGCTCCCAAACTCTAGGCAGAGCCAAACTTTACAATGGCACAGGGTTATGTCAAAGCAATGGGATCAAAAAGCCTGGGTCATAGTTTTCTTGTGATATTTTCTATCTACAATCCAATACATTGAGTTGTTTAATTATATATATAAGTAAGACTTCTCATGATGGTGTAGTTCTCCCTTATAATCAGAGCAAAGATCTTTGGCATTTAGCTACTTTTGGTTTTGGTATAAAAGAAAGTACCCATCACCTCATACAGAAAAAAATTCCTATTTATCCTGGTTTTATTTTTATATGGTCTGTAGAAGAGAGGACATGTGGGCCCTGCTGTGCTGGGAGGGTGACAGACCTCTGGGGGAACAGGAGCTACAAAGCCACGCAAGAGTTGCAGCTGAGATGGAAATTCCAGGGTAGGTTTGCTTTGATTGAGATTCCTCACACAAACTGTGTCTGCCTCACCCATCTACAAGCAGCCTGCTCTGATAACACTTGCAAACAACGGCCTTGCACTAAGTATAGACCCCTCCATGGGGCTGCAGTAGAGTTGGTTATGAGGATTGCAACATCTAACACAACTTTGGCAAACTCTAAAGATGGCAGAATGTCAATTTTATTTTTTTTAATTAAACTGAAACAATGTACAGATTTTTGTCTTATGCCATCACTAAATACTCCTACATGTATATTCTACATTGCTCTTTTTAGCTAAAATTTTTCTGTTATTTCACGGGCTTCATCATACAGGATGAAGTCTGAAGCACACTAAGATCATTGTTCTAGAAGATTTCCTAGCATCTGTCTACATGAGTCTTTTGGGACTTTGATGTTAATTTACTAAGTCTATCTTTGCTAAAGATGGAAATTTATAACAAAGTAAAAGTTCTTATATCCCTCTCACTGATTATTGTCTAATTTGTATGAACAGGTCCTGCCTAATAAAAGAATAACTTTTCAAGTATATTTTTTCTTCATTCTCCACTTTCCAGGCAACTTGGGAAATCCTACTTGTGTGTTTTTCTCCCCTCAGACTCAGCTTTATTTATAAGATCTAATTTTCTTTAAATGTAGATTTAAATGAAGTGTGGATTTGGTTTTATGCATTTCTTTGGGGAACTGAGAACAATATATATGTATGCAGATGTGTGACTGTTCATCCTCAGACCACTTTCAACTCCTAATTAGATTGTAAACTTTTCAGGACAAGGGCAGCCTCATAGTCTGCATCCAGTTGCTTACTGCTACCTTCAGCCTTAATATTAAAAATAATTACTAGTGTTTATATTATAACATCAACCAGGGGTTTCAGAATTCATACATAAAATATGAGACAGTCCTTGCCAGAGCCCTAATAGCAGAAGTTATTTCAGCAAAGCACTTAAACATAGATGTGACCTTGTGGGTAAACTTAGAGTCAACTTCAGGGATTTTCTCTTGCTTCTGTTTTTTCTTCCCATTTGTTTTTTTTTGTTTGTTTTTTTTTTTTTTTCTTCTTCCCCTCCCACTGTGGCAGGGTATTTAAGAGAAGCAGAGCATTAAAAGAAACTCAGGAGACACAACCATCTTCCATCTTCATAGCAACTTTGTACCTTGGCAGGAGGGAGAATTACTTGCCTTTTTATTTTGAAAATGTTATGCTAAGGTTGAATATCAGAGAAGCATGATACAGTATCTCAGCCTGACCATTAGCGACTTCCTTCTTCCAGATTCTGCTGCACAGCTAAAATTTTAGCTAATTCAGGCTCAGAAATTCAGTGAAGACCTTCAGAGATATCTTCAGAGAAAACTTACTGCTTGAATTGGATAGCCTGACTGCTTAGGGCTCAGATAAGCAGCAGAAATGCTGATGGCCTGTTTTTTCCTGCACTTTTCTTGATTGGTAAACCCTAGATAGCATTTTTTTACTCTTCCACTCTCATGAGATAACATATGGGGCTTTTTTATTTTCTTAGTCTTGCTTTTAGGAAGCTGCATTAATTGCCTGTTACTTCAGACATTTGTCTTGAATTGCAGTCCTTGGTTAGATGGCATTTTCCTTGTGTCTCACCCCATGGGAAGGAAGTGGGACTGGCTGTCAGTCTGTAATGTGAGAGTAGCAGCTTTGCTGAGGAATTCCAGTAGGTCTGTTCAGGCTCCCCTAATGACCAAGTCAGGTGTGCTCTGCTGTGTCCAAGGCTTGCCAAGGTAGGAAGTGAATAATTATTTTATGGAAGGTTCTGCCTCAGGAAGCATGGCCTGCAGAACCACAGTTTTCTGCAACAGGAGCTCAGGTTTCATGGGTTTGAGTTCTCACCACCATGTGTAAAGAAGAGGAGTTTTCACCTCAAAGTATCCTGTGACTTTCTTTACCACAGCAACACTGCATTTATTCATTCCCAGTGCACATCTGCACATTCTGGCAGTGCTCAGCAGGCACCTGCCACATCCATCCAGCTGTGCATCACTCCCCACACACACTGACTTGTTAAATGGCAAAGCTGCTCTGAGAAATCAACATCTGCCTAAACACAGTTCCTGTCTTCAAAATTCAGCTCTGCTGGACAGTTTAGCATTCACCATTCCCTGTCTTCAGCCCCAGCAGTAATTGCTGTGATGCAGCTATGTATGATAAATTTAATAAACCTGGGTCAAAGCAAGTGCTGAATATCATTATGGATGGGACTGTGCATTTACAAAAATTGCCAGTCAGGTCTAATTCCAGAATTCATATTTACAAGGTGCAATCTTACTCATAAGAACAGCCTCCCTGAAGTCATTGTTTATACTCTTTTCGGTCAACATTGCTCTGCAAATATGAATATGAAAAGCAGTTTCAGAATGATGTGATTGTTCTTCTAGATAAAATTTTCCTTAAAATGTATCTGAGTAGCTGAGTTAGGGTAGGAAAAAAAAAATCAATCTCTGAAACTAGGAAATGCTGCTATGGCCTTTAATTATACATTTCAAATTAGGACTGTGTCACATTGAATTTGCACATAATCAGACTGGATTGCAGAATTTAACTTATTATTCAGTCTGTAGTCTATAACAATTAGGCTCAGAATTTGATCCCAGTTTATGGGGTTCCTATTCCATGGCAGGCATTGACCAGAGAGAACAGAACACAGCTTTCACTTCGTCATCGAGAGGTGCCAATCTAAGTACTCCCTCATCTTACTCTCTCTTTTCATCACTTTTCAGTCACAAACTGCTTTAAGAACTGGCTTAAAGAACTGACAGTTCAACTCTACTTGGCTTTCATGAGAGAGAAACAAAGTTCTCTTTTATTCATTTTGTCTATGAATTTTGTTTGAAGAAGAGAGTTTCATTTAAATTTGTTTCTTTAGTTTTGTTTATTTTAATCAAGACTGCAAGTTGTTAGTAATTGCCATCTCAAACTGTATAAACAATTTTACCTGATGAATTTTGCTAACACTTACATTGTTGCATCCTTCCTCTAGCTAAAAGCATCAAACTTAACTGGAGTTTTGGTATTTTTTCCCCTTTTAGTCTTTTCAGATGGAGAACCACAGCAATCTTTTGGTAGTTAGTTGTTTTTAACTTTAATGTATTTTTATGCTCTTGAGTGTCTGTTCCTGTGTGTAAACATCAGATTTAGCAACTAAATCAGGTGTGTTTTGCACAGCAGCTAAGAAAGATTTTGACTCTTTTCTGGAGAACACAATTCCTGTCTCAGGCTGGCTGATGAAGAGTGTATAATTAACAGATAAATCTCATTAAATATACTGGCATGCTTTTCTTCTGTCAGAGCAGGGATTTAGAACCAGCCCTTTATTCAATCATGTCCAAATCCACAGTGCTTCTTTGCTATTAAGGAAGAAATATTAAGCAATTCTTCATCAAGTCCTCACGTCTTCATCATGGCTTGAAGAGAAGGGACCAAGCTGAATCCCAGAGACGCTGGTTAGCAGAAAGGCTTTTGCTTTATCTGGGAAGCTCAGATCTACCACTGTGTGAATACAGATTTGACAGCTTATGACAGTATCTTGAACCGGGGAAGGTTAGTTCTGGAAGAAGCTCTCCTGTATCACAAAAAAACCCTCTTCCCTTAAAGGATGAGATTTAGAAGACTCTCATTAGCCCTGTGCAGAGTTGCTGTTGGAGAAAATGGTACAAGAAACACAGCAGGATGCTTCCAATGAGTCTCCTTCCTTGAAATGCACAAGGTATCTACTGTACTGTAATTCCAGGCTGGATCATCTGCCGGTATAAGAAGACATCGCGCATAATTAAAATTAATCGTGATGTGTTGATTTACACCTGCTGGAGAGCTAGCTCTCTACTTCAAGCATCCAAACCCCAGAAGGAATTTGGAGGCAATTTAGATAAGAAACACCAACTATAGTTGTGTTCTGAGCTGCTTTACCAGCTAGCTAGCTCTCTGACAACTATATAAGGAAGGTTTGGTGGGTCTGAACCTCAGGCTGGAGCGTGGTTGGCAGCATGGAAGAAAGAGTGGACTCTTCACATGGGTTTCACCAGGCTTTATTCCACCCAGGGGCTGCCCACTTGCGGAAGTGAGCTCTGGGCCTCGGTCCTCACCTTAAAAACCCAGGGGATATCTCTGAGGAGGGGAGAACCCAGAACCAACAGAAGTGAAGGGAGGATGTGACCCAGAACAGGGAAACTTAACAGAACAATAAGAAAGCTGGTACCAGAGTACTTTTCCGAACCCCAGGGCTTTTTCCCCAGAATCTTCNACAAACCATTATAGATATATAAGAAAAACATACAGAACTTTAGAAAACCCAAAGTGCACATTGCAACAACCAACTTCACTAAGAGCCAACATAACTAATTTCTGAGCAAAGGTATGCAGAGCATTCCTAAAGAATGGATCAATACATATGAAGGTGCAAGATGATAGGAAGACCTTGTTGCATATAGGAATGTGTTTTCTTAAAAAGGAAGTGCGTCCGAAGGGAAGAACAGGATGAAACAGTGTTGGACATAATTCAGAAGGGTAAAATTAAAATGAATAAGAGAAAATATCTTCAATGGCTTTGGTAATTGAACATGGCACATATCCTTTGTTAAGGCTAATGATAAAGATATTCAGCTATGATACCATGAAACTAGAGGCAGATAAGTCTCTAAAAATATTCCGTGTACACTCAACTTTAATGGGATTTTTTCACCTTTTATCATCTGAAAGTTTTGTGTGATACAGCATTTTATTTATATTGTTTTATTCTATCCAGTAAGAGCAGATGATAATCTGTTGGAAGATCATTTATCTGTTTTTTCTTGGATTCTTTTGCAGACCAGCTCTGTGGGTGAGCTCCAGAGAGGACACATAGACAAGTATCACCTAATGCCCATTAATCTCCCTTTGTGGAGCTGCTTCATCATCGTTAGACAAAGAAAAATACTTAGAAGGTGAGCAGGGCACGTGGTATAGAACAAAAGGAAAGAGTGTGAGCCCACTCCAGGATCCTTCCAGCAGACATCCATAATGCTGAACCCTATTTGTTAGAAAGCTTGAGCAGAAAAACAATAGTCTGGTTTTTGCTGTATGGTGCAAGTGCTGAGGAAAGGGAAGGAAAAGTAGAAACGTGTCTCTGTGCCTCCCACAGCACCCTACCATTCAGAGCCAGAAAACAAAGAGAAGTGTGATATCTCACCTCAGTCATTCCCCACTGTTACTTCTCCTCAGAATCAAATCTGGATTAGATTGATACAGAATAGGATAGAAAGTCCCAGGAGCACTGTAATTAAACAATTGAAACAGCAACATCCGAACAGCAGTAGCAACTGAATTTTCATGATTTCATGATGGCAAGCGTGGAGTTATACATAAAAGACCAATTATAAAGAGAGATGGACAAAAGCCAGAAAGCAAAAATTTTAAAACCAAAAATTGAGATTGTGCTAGAAGTGCTGAGATAAAAGCAAGAGGAGCACCTGGCTCTATAAATGCAGTAGTTACTTGAAAGAGAATGCCTGTGAGTGTTTTATTAAAATTGGTCTTTTATTACAAAAGCAGGGGCTTATTTAATAAGTATTCCTCCTAAAGACTTAAAGTGTCCTCTGTCCATGCAGTCTGCATTCCAAGGTTATCAGAAGAACTGTTGCTATGGGCTGAACTCAATTTAGCACATGCTTTTTTTGTGTGGTGAGTGGATGTGAAAAGGATTCAGCAACACAAATCTGTCTGTGTTCTGAATGAGAAATGAACTTTTGTTAAAGATCTTGCAAACCTCAACTACAGCTGCACAATACTGATACTGCCAGGCAAGAGAGGATGACCTATTTGTGTCTGTCTGAACTTTGTATTCATCTTTTGATCACAAGCAATGAAACCTGAGGCAATACACCAAACAGTAAAATGTAAGGAAGTGAGAACTGTGTATTTAACTGTCCTTATATGCTGTTTAACTTCAGATTTTAATCTAAGATTTTCCTCTTATAAAATCTTTTAACATCCAAAAATACTAAATTCTCGGGAGATTTTTTAATCATTACTATGAACAAGGAAAGTTGGAACACTGCAGGCAGAAGGTTAGAAAGGCCATGCATTGTAATGTAAATTTCATTGTTAGGATCCGCAGAAATATATTTCATTTTTCTAAAGAGGAAAAAAAATACCCTGAACCCATCATTATCTGGATCCATGGCACAACAGCATCGAATAAGACATTTTGCAAAAAGACTTATCTATCATCTCTCCTCCCCAAGTATTTGTGCCCTACAGCATTTGTACACAATTCTTTGTCAGGTGATAAACCTGTTCTATTGGCTTATGTGCAGATTATTCAAGAACTAGAGAATAAGGAGAATGCTCATTGAAATGCTACAATATGGTCAGCACAATCCAACAGTATCTAATGATAGCCTTGCTCCAGTTCAAACTTCTACCCCACAGACAAGTTCTGAGAGCCACCATCCCTGGCATCATTTCAACCAAAACAGGGGACACAGAGCAGGATGTCTTCTCTAGGCCCAATGCATGAGATACCCCATAACACTGGGATTAAAAATATGCTTCTCTCTTCATATAGGCTGCCATTAGCAAACCAAAGAGCAGCTTTGGTGTTATCTAAAATACCCTGCTTAAAAAAAAAATAGAAAACTAAAAGTAAAATTTGAGTTGCTTAAAATTTTTTGCCACTCTTATTCCTACTTCCAGGTATTTTAAACAATGCTCAGTCCTCTGCTCTCAGAAACTCTCAGAACACTGATTGTATCCTTCATTTGCCAGAAAGTGTAAAGGGCAAGATGGATGCAGTTCACCTAACTAGGCAGCAAAAGATAGTCTGAACCTGTTAGCTCATCTCACAACTCTGGTTATTATTTACTTAGATCAGTGAGGTCTAGAGATTATTACCATTACAGTCTCTTGTTCACCTCAGGCACAAATTCTCATCAACTCTTGTTGTTGTCAAATAAGTGGCTTGAGACAGTTCCCCCCAAAATTCATTGCTTTTAAATCAGTGCCTGTATAATCAGAGCTCCTGCATGAGCATTCACAGGAGGATTGCTGCAGCAGCCAGCCTGTTACAGAGATGGTATTTTGCTTGCTGGTTGTGTGTCAGAATTCCCGAGGTCTCCCAGTGGGCAAGGAGTGACCATGTGGGAAACCATGAGTACAGAGCTGTTCAGCTTGCAGGTCCAGCCCCAGTGCTACTCCTGAGCCTGGCTCTCACTTTGGGGCTACTGGGTAATATTCTCCAGCCTTTAACTTGATAAATACTCCAGTCCAATTGCGTAAAACAGTTGGAATGAGCCCTGAAAGGCACAACACCTGGAGTCAACAAGGATCAACATCTCAGTGTATGAGGTAAGACCTGTATGTGCTGGATCAACCATGGCAAGAGCTGGCTCTTTTCCTCTCTAGGCAGAGCAGAGCTGAGATCCTTTTCCCTGTGGGCTCTCCAGCTCGCTCTTTTAATAGCTTTGTTTTGTGCCAAGTCCTATAAAACACAGCCTAGACTCACTGCAGTGTGAGGCAAACTGTGTACATAAGTCATACAGCAGCTCATCAGTATTTTGGTTAGCTGTATAGAGAGTGCCATGTTATCACAAGGTAGTCACATTCATGATCATTAAAACAGTTCCCTGTAATGGCCATATTTCGTTGTGGTATTCCGTTACACTTCTGAGCACACACCCATCTCAGAGTTAACATGCCTGAAGATATTTTCTGTAAGGCAGGTACACCTCAATGTTTAGATCAATAAAAAGACTCTTTAATTTGGTACTTGTGTCTTTTTATGCATGAAATTATACTGAGTTTCTCTCTCAATATACGTGTAACCAAGAGAGCTAACACAGTTGCTGGAATTTTAAGTACTGCATTCACTAAAGTTAACTTTTGGAAGTCAAAACTATGTAGCACCAGGGGAAAAGAATTTAAATTCTGAGAATTTCAAATCAAAAGATCTCTGTACTAGGATTCTGCTAGAAAAATTCAGTTGTGAGAACAGAATGAAGCTCCTTCCTGAGAAAACAAGTGGCACAAAGAGTAGGAATATTTGGCAAGATAATTCTGTCTCCAGCTCAGGAGTAACCTGTTACTGGAGTCACCATATTGCACTCCGAATATTAAGGACCAGCCTAGATGCCAACACTCAACTGTCACGTTAAATAGAAATGCAAGGGCATGAGGTAATGACATGAAGGTGGGGAATTCAAATCCCCAAGAAGCAGGCAGGAGACTGGATTCAATTACAAGAAAAGTGCAGCAGCACAGTGAGAGGAGTAGGGAAGGCTGGCTCAGACCCTCCCAGCTAGAGGGAGAGCACATAAGAGGATATAAATCTTCCAAATGCCATGTAGGGAAATCATTGATTCAAAGCATCATTTGGTTTGTACGTAACACATAAGCAAGAGGGTTTAAAAGAAAAGCCGGTGTGATTAGTAGGAATGAACATCAGGAAGGAAACAGACAGGTTTTAGAGCCTCTGATTTGTCTTTCCTGGCTTGTCTGACTCACCTTTCCCAAGAACAATTCAGAGCCAACTGAACATGTCAGCAGTAGACTTTGGAATTCCCTCCCAACCATCACTGGTGTCACACTGTACAATTGTTCTTTTTGTCTCTTTGAGCTCCAGGTCAATCCAGGAAGTTTAAATCACTCATCACTTAAGCAGCCCTTTCTCATTTAAGGTTACTGTGAGCCACCCAGGAGTCTGAGTGAGGGGTAGTGCCAGGAGGGAGCTTGCAGCTACACAGGCACCCAGCCCCCAAATTATTCAAAGGCCCACTCTGAGTCTAAAAGCCACATATTTAAAGAATATGGTATGAAACTGTATGATAACCAGAGGGTGAAAGGGGATAAAGGTGAGGATAAGTGAGGACAAAAGCCTGAAGGAAAATGTAGAGGGAAGGTTTACCCTTTCATCTCTCTGCTTTGTTTCACCCTGTATGTAGCATGGAAATAATCATGTCAATGACAGGCAAAGCTGCTGGGAGGATGCACATTCTTGTTCTGTGGCAGCTTTCAAGATTTGACATTTTTATTTCACAGTGAGCAGCAAAGGGACCAAAACCCTGTGAGACCTATCATGAAAAAAAGCAGTGTCAAAGCAGTCAGTTGCTGATCAAAACCTGAACATTTCAGCTCTGGACCATGTAAAAATGCAGTCTTCCTGTAGGGCTTTCTTTTCCTGTAGGAGTCTGAGAATTGAATTCCTGGCCTCTTTATTCACAGTAAAGCTCTTTTGTTTGTTTGTTTGTTTGGTTGGTTGTTTGGTTGGTTGGTTGGTTGGTTGGTTGGGTTTTTGTGGGGTTTTTTTGAGTTTTTTCCTTGTTTTTTTCTATAGTGTACAATAATCTGTCAGAAGAGGAACCCAAATCTTTTCCTTGGCATCCCATGGTGACCTAACAAGTTCTTCTTTGAGCTTCCCCATAGCACAGGTTTCCCTCCACTGTGTACTATTCAGAGTTTCTGTCATGTTTAGATGATCTTATTTGTTCAAGATTCTCTGAACAGAGCCTGGATTGACAGGGACAGGTTACTCAGCATCCTTATGCATTTACTTATCCATTTTCTCTGTGTCTCTGGCAGTGGGTGCAGCAGGCAGAATATTCCTATCCGTGGGGTAGCGAGAGTGCTTTGAAACAGGAATCACACCCACAGGCTCACAGTGGGAATTGACCTCTTACCTGCTGGAAACCTCGAAGTCTTTTTGTGTCCACTTTGGAGCAAAGGAGGGAACTACAAAGTCTCAGCAATGCAAGCAATGCAAGCTGTTTCCTCAGAAATGTGCAAATCTTGATTAGGAAAATAAAAAATTAAGTAATGCACCCAAAGTTAACAGGCTCAGGCTACTTGGCAAGTTATAAATATTCTTGGAGAGTCGTCAGCATCTTTCAAAAGCACAAGAAGTTTTGCTTTGTTAGGGTTGCTATTGCGCACATATTGCAAAGCTTCAAAAAGAAAGTGGCCTGGCATGGTTTCTTAGAGCTGAATTATTTACATGAAAGGCTTGTGAAATTAGATCCTTTCTCCATAATCAAAAGACTTTTTACAATGATATGAAACAAAATGCTTTCATGGAGCATATAAGTCATTCCTGTGTTTTATCTTTCTACCCCATTCCTTTAATCTCATGGCGTGATGTGGACCTCAGTTGAATCTAGAAGCCTTTTAGCTCTGCAGAAACACTGCCTGGAAAAAGTATATATCTGTGATGATGTGCACATAAGAAGAAGAAAGAGATAGACTGGTTTAGAACTCTTCATTCCTTTGACCATTTTCTTTGTTTCACCACTATTTTGTCTCCATTTCTAGACAGTGGCATAACACAGTATGGAAATATAACTTGAACGTTTGTAAGTTCAAGAAATAAAAACTTGAGTTTATTATCTGTAATCCCTTGGTATAATTCCAAAATTATAGCACTGAGTAGATGTATAGCTGAAGGTTGATGGTTGTCATTAAAAGAGCACCCTTTTGATCATTATTTGATCTCAGTCCAAATCATGTATAAAAGATGCAGCAAACAGTAAAGAATATTGACCTAGAGCATTTGGTTTTCTATGAATTAACATGATCAGGAATCAGAGAAAGTTTCCCATAAGTAAACTTACAGTCTTTCATTTATTCTTATTTATGCCAGATTTGTAGGACTTTGGATCAACTTGGTTTGCATTTTTAAGTATTTTTCTCCTCCTCACACACCTTTGCAAGCTTCTGTCTCATTTTTCAATAGTCCTGGTGCTGCTTAGCTCCCAGGAATCTGAATGTGAGCAAATTCAACCCATAAACTAGAAAAAGGGATTTGACCATCAAAACACTGATCTTTCTAAAGTGAAATCTCTTCAGAAGAGGAGGGTACTGAATGCCCAGAACATTCCATTTTTCCAGGCACAGGCTGCAGTGGCTTTACACAGAGACTGTACATGGATGTGGTGATGTGGACTTCAAAAAGCAATGTGATGCAGCCTGTGGAGAATCTTCCACTGCTGTGCAGTGTCTCGAAGTTTATTGTATGGCTACTCAGAACTAGAGCAAGGTTATTCTCTTTTTAAATGTAGTTTAATAATATATTGAAGTTTTTCTGAATCTTGGAAGCTGTCAGAAAAACTCTTCGTGCTTGGTCAAGCAAAACATTTTAAGTAGAATAGCTAAGATGTATAACATGATTATTCAGAAGTTTTGCTTTTATTTTAGTCTTTAGTCACAAGATCTGACAATTTACTACAGAAGATTTACTTGAGAATTAAACAGATAAATTTGTGGTGACAAACAGTTTATGAAAGCTTCTGCTAAACTGGGACATCCCTGTGCTGGAGTGTTGTGGTTTGGGAATTTTTAAATAATTTGTGGGACTTTCTAAAGAGCATGAAAGTCTGCTTTGTTCATCTTCTGCAGATTCATCAGAGTTGCACATATAGTTTGCACATTTGTCATCTTATTTATGACAACTCCAAACATTTTTTTTTAACATCTAATGAATCATATAGTGAGTTATGGCTCTGGTGAATTACCCAGAAGTCATGCCTGTGAATATATAAAAGATCAGGATGGAATGTCTTCTGTCTCATACGTTTCCAAGGGCAATTGCTCATTAGCTGTTTTCAGATCTGCTCTGCAGGTATTTGCATTTTAAGAAAGTGAGCGGTCTTTTCAATGGGCCACCATCAGTCTTCATGTCAGCTGCAGCAAGCAACATTTCCCTGCATTGTTTTGTGGTGATAACTAAAGGGAACACTTGGGACTGCATTTATTTAAAATTGTATTATTTCTGAAAGAATGATGACAACTGGCTTGAGTGCAGCCTGCCTAACTTTATGATGCTCAGAAAGTTATAAATTTCGTTCACATTGCTGTAATGGAGAATGCCTGGTAGAACAGAAGGAAGGTGTTATATTCTCTATAAGCAAAGGTGAAGGCACTAAAAAAATAATTTCCCTGGTCCAAAAGACAGTGATGGGTGTTCAGCCAAAGACAATTAAAAACCTTCCCTCAAGAACAGCTCTTCCAGTGCTGGGATATTTCTGCCCACTCTCTCTACTGTGGATGAAATATCCTCTTTCTGAGTAGCTGAACCATGGACTGATTACTAACAAAGGAAAGTAATTTTCCCATCCTAGCACTTTCACAGGCATAAGAAGTAGTCTCTTAACGTTTCTGTTCATCTTCCACTTAATTTTCTTCTGTCAGAAACAGAAGCTCAACACAGTTTGAAATTTCAACATTTAATTCAACCTGTTTTGAAAAGCTGTTATCACCTGTTTAATGGGTTTTACTACAGAAGGTCTCTTAAACAGGCAAAGAGGGACTATTAACACTGAACATAAAGATTGCTTTTCATTCCCCCAGTAGTCAGATTCACTTCAACCTCCTGTTTTTTGACTCCCTGGTACAGCATTTCATATGTTGGTTTATCTTCTAGGAATAGAAGATACTTAATGCTTACTAAGCTGCCCTTCAAGAAGAATAAAAAAATTAATTGGGACTGAGCTAAAATATAAAGACATTTGTATTTAAAGAGTCCAATTTAGTCTTAAGGCTCCAATAGTGACTAATAAATCCTCAGTTAGAGGCAACTGTTAGCTGTGAGTTTTGTCTTATGTTTTCCATACAAATGAAAACTTTCAGTATTTATATATGGATAATCAGCTCCTATTGTGCTCTAAAATAACACAATTTTGTAAAACTTCATGAAATTTTGCTTGCTATGCTCAGAATAATCCATGGTTACTGCAGCAGGAGGAGTATGTGCAGAGTGACAGTTTGGTCACTGGGTGCTGAGGGTCTTAAACCCGGGCTCAGCATCAGTGGGCTTTAGGTCAGTAACTAAGGCCTGAGATTTAGCAGTGAGTATTTCATGTGCCATTAATTTTGTGTTGGATGAAATGAAAGGTCAGGCCCCAAAGCTGCAAATAATTAAGCAAATGAAACACTAATATCTGCTTCAACACATCAGCTCTGGTACCAGTGGGGGAATTATAGTTAACTTACGTGTGAAGAGAAAAGTACCTTACCTTCTTCTTCAGTGGCCCACCTTGCTGAGAGAGAGGAGATAACAAACTGAGGACTTACTCTTGCTACATTTCAGTCTCTTTTGACATTTTCAATAGAAGTACTTTTCCCTTGGCACAGTGTCATGCCATGTCTCCTCTGAACCCCAGGCTGTGTTTTTGTGTGACCTGGGAGGGGCTGAGGGGGTCCTTGTGGACTCACAGGAGGCACCCTGTGGCACACAGGCAGCTGGAACCTGGCAGCTGGAGCTCACCTGTTACCTGCTTGAGGGGGCATCATTTGCACTGGGTTGAATTAAGTTTGTACATTCCTCACTGAAATGGTGCAATGATAGAATATAAATAGAAGGTTATAGATCTAATTTTCTATAAATTTGTTTTCATGCCCTTTGTAAATCCAAACTCTGAAAACAGTAGTTGTGAATGCTACAACATGGACAGAACATCTAAAGCAGCCTAACAGCACTGTGATGTCTTTGGCTGAGTCAAGCACGTTCTTGACAGAAACATCAACTCTACCTTCTCTTCCCTATTAAAATAAAAATAAAATAGCTTTAGCAGTGGAGGCACATCCAGAGATTAAACTCAAACTCTTGTGTTTACTTGAGATGTCTCAGTGAATTAATCATCTCACTTTGTTAATTAACCTTGCTAGTACCATTAAATAACAATGTGGTTTCTGTTCATCCATGGAGCCAAGGCTGCTTGGTACTCATTTGACTACAAAGACTCCTGCAATCACTCCCCAGAGCTGTTTTATGAGAGGGACCGTGAAAGAGCTTAATCTTAGCAAGGTGATTTATATTGGTCTGTTTACCATTGCTAATTTCGAGGTCAATAAAGCAAAGCAAAGAAACTTGAGT
Source organism: Sterrhoptilus dennistouni (assembly GCA_013397095.1). Classification (NCBI taxonomy): domain Eukaryota; kingdom Metazoa; phylum Chordata; class Aves; order Passeriformes; family Zosteropidae; genus Sterrhoptilus; species Sterrhoptilus dennistouni. Next base: position 2,541,116 of record VWZU01018340.1, on the reverse strand, counting down.
CTGGACTCAGAAAACAGATTAGGAAAACAAAGAGCTAAACCTTCTTGTGCTCTTGAAGCATTTGTTCCCTTTATAAAAGTTTGAACTTAGCTTAGTGAGACTCAAGTACTCTTGTGAGCTCTTTTGTTCTCAGCAACATATGAAAACACTAAATTGTGAAATATTGGTCTTCCTTCACTGTCCAGCTCCTTCTTACAAACCAGGAAAAAGAGGCAGAATTAATCAAGTATCAGCTTTTTTACCCAGAATCCATTATTATTTTTTTTAATAATTGCTCCTCTAGAAGTGATTTGTTAGGTACCAGAATCTCCTGTGTAGGAATCAAACAAGGAGGATGTTTTTCTCTTTAAATACACAGCCTCAGACAAAAGAAATGCTCAAGCCCTCACGCTTTTAACCAAAGCTTTTCAAAGAGAATCCTTGGGTGCAGGATCAGGAGGATGCCCAGATTTACACCTTTAGCAGGTCTGAGACAGGAATGCCAGGAGAAGTCAGGTTCCACAATGAAAATGTCTGCAAGATATTATAGTACTTCAGTCTCCAAAAAAATGGCAAAGCAATCCCTGCTGTTTCCTGTAAGACTCTTGCTACTCTCAGACACAGCACTGATCACAGCATCAATGGCCCTGCTGATAATCTTGCCTTTCAACCAAGTATTGGAGCTGCAACTCAGACCAAATCAGAGCAAAGCTCCAGTTTGCCTGGGTCAGATTGTACCAATCCTGAAAGAGCAGCATCCTGATTAGGTCTGCAATTTAGTGTCATCTTCCTCCTCAAGAAGAAACCACGGGATTTGTATCTGAATGCTCTGGTTCTGGTTCTGCACCTTTCTGTCTTTATTACCAATGGTTTTGCATTTCTCTGTTGAAAATTTAAGTTTTTAGATTTTGTTTGTTTTCACATGGCTGCAAAGCCTCTAAGTAATTATTTTTGAAAGAAGCTTTTCTGCTTCACCTCCTTTAAATGGACTTTTTTAGCAAAGAAAAAAGAATATAAAAAAAAAAAAATAGAGCAATTAGTGGGGATCCAATCTGTTTTATTTGTAACACAGGCAAGAGGAGGCCATAATACATCTGTACCACTTCCTTCCTGGCAAAATCAGCTAAAAACCACAAAAAGAAAGGGAAAAAAAAAAAAAAAAAAAAAAAAAAAAAAAAAAAAAAAGAAGAATGATTGGTAGGAAATCCATTAATCTATTTTAAGAGAGGAAAAGATTGGGTCACATTGAATAGTCAACAAAACAAAAGTCAAATTGAAACGATCCGCTTGAGGTTCTATTGAGAAGTTTGCTCGGGATAATCCTCATCTCACTCTGCAAATACAGGGACGGTTCCTCTCCTCCTGGGTCAGTGGGATGCATCTGTAGCTGTCACAGCTGTGCCTGCCACAGAACCTCCTTGGACCTGCTCTGTGTCAGTGCCAAGGAATTCAGGTGCCGGTAGGATCTAGCAGAGAGAAGAGGGCAGGATATTCAAATCTCAAATAATCTTGGCTGAAGAATCAACAACAAGGCCGTTTCAATAAGCTGGAAGAGCCATGAATATCTTGGCACCATGATAGTTCCTTAGCAAGTCAGAAGGGAAGCTTAAAGTAGGGATTATCTGGTACCAGCTGAACTGAAACAGGATCTTTTTATTACCTCCACGACAGGACTTCCTGCTCGGCACAGATGGCTTTGTCAGTCCCACTATAACAGAGCTTTTCTTCCAGCTCTGCAGCAACCCATCTGCCAGGGTTATTATTCTTTTGTCACAAAGGAAATAATGTTTCTTTCCCAGGCACAGCCACGGATAACTATTTTTTAAAGCCAGCTCCTCGTTTTTAATTACAATACATTTCCCAACCTAACACCCTAGAAAGGCTGCAAGAGTAATGAAAGATAATGCAGCTTTATACACAGTGACTGTAAATACACATTATTCATTCAGACTTAAGGAGCAAACAAAAGTCCAAGACATTACCTTGAAAAGCAAACAATGGCTCTTTTAAATAAATATATATCTTCTTCAGCAAGGAATATTATGTTTATTAGAAAGTCATAGTTCTTGGGTGAAAAACAACACCTCCAGCAGTTCTTTTCATTCCACATTTCACCTGTATTATAGACTCATAAGAAAATATTTGAATAATTTAATGAGAATTTTTTCACATGATGTACTTAGTTTTCAAAAAGAGCATCAAATAATATAGCAGCAAAGTCAAAATAACATCATACCACACCATCTGGAACATCAAATTACTGTATTTGAAAGCTTTGACTAAAACTATTTGCTACCTGCTGCAATCTGCAGAAAATACCACAAAAAATGATCCAGTTAGAGGAAGGTCATCACACAGACCCCATTCCAGGGATAAGCCTGCTGCAGTTTAGAAATGCACATTTCTGCTTCCGACTGAAAAAGGTGTCCTGTAGGGAAGGTAGAAGAAGATAAAATAGGCACAGCTATTAGTATGAACAATCTTGAACTGGGGAGCTATAGAAAGTGTGTATTTGCTCTGCCACCATGAAGCCTGGAGTAGAAATCACATCAGCTCCTTTGCTGCCCTGGCTCTTTGCCCACACACAGCCTGCCCTGCAGGGATGCCCTGCAACCAGCTTCAGCTGGGGATACTATGGAACTGGAGCAGGCTGGAGCAGTGCCCAGGGGCAAAACAAACTTTTAGTCGTTCAAATACAAATACTTATCTTGTATATGTAAGCTTTTTTCCTGATTAGAGAAGTGGTCCTGGAGTAATGTTTGTAGTGAAGTCCCAAACCCAGCCCTCTCTAGTCCTTTACTGTCAGGGCCTCGGTTCCCCTTTCTGCCAGCAACAGGAAATGGAGACACTTTCCAATGAGGTCCAGCATCCAAACATCCACACTGATTAACTCCCTAAAGCAAGAGTGTAGAGAAAAAATCTAATCTGATAGTGCACTGGGAATTAAGAAAAGCCCATGTTAAATAAAATTCATTTCTTTAAGTTTGGTACACAAGCAGGGAAGCACAACATTCTAAATATGCCTTGAGTTCACTCACATTGTGTGACTTGTCTTCCTAGAAGCAGCTACATGAACTAAAATCTCCCTGTTTGTGGGAGCAAATACCAAGTTCTACATGCTAGGGAGTTTTATAAAGACATGAAAGCCTTGTGCAACACTGTCATATCTACTCTGTGTGAAAACTATATGTCTTCATCTACTGCTTTTGAATATTATATTGTAATTCAAAATTCTATTTGAATCAGAGCTTAATCAGACTATGATATTTGTATCAGCATGCTCTCCCTTATGAGCTCCTCTACAATCCCTGGTTTATTACATTGGTTGAGCTCTTTATTTTTTAATATGTTTGTGGAGGACAGGACTTTCCCACTTTAAAGGCAAAGTAAGATTGAGAGCGAGTGAGACCATAGGAGACACTATTGAAGTGTTTGCATTTGCATAGAGAGGAGCCTACTAGGGATTTTCACAAGTACTCAACAAAGTCTTTTCATTCCCGGTGGATTTAGAATCCATTTCTCTAGGGACATTTCTGCAGGGAGTGATCTGAGCCCTTTCTTCCCTCAGGCCAGCAGGCCCTGAGGTTGCTGGAGGTCAGGCAGCTCTCTGGGCAGAGCACTGTGCTCCTGCTGAGAGTCATCATGGATCTGCTCAGGCTCAGCCTCCAGTCTGGCTCTGCCAGACATCTCATTATGGTAGCCTGGAGCAGTTCCATTTGGGTCTGTCTAAAGCCTTTTGGGAGATGCTCCCTAAATCCTTGTCACTGAGCCACCCTCTTATTCTGAATTCACAAGTGAAGCTGTCCCTGCTGAAAACCCAGAGAGAAATCTCTTAGACTGCAACATGTGTAGAATAACTTGACCCTTGGGTCTTCTACCTCTAAGTAGCAGCAAGACCTTAATGTGCCATAGTTGTTTAATGTCAGGTTTTAGTGATCTATTAAAAAAGAGAAATACATTTTGCAAAATTGAAATCCCCATTTAGACACGGTTCTTATGTATATTGTCTCATGGCCTGGGTGAAGACCTTTCCTCTAACCCAGTCATTGAAACAACACAGCTGACTGCAGAAAATTGCTAATTTATTTCACGCTAATAATTTAGAGCAATACCTTTTTATGATTTTTTAAATCTGCACAGTTTATGCTGCTGAGGTTTTCCCATGGACAAGGTGGTGTGTTCTCTGACATTACAATTCAACCTTTTGAACCTGCCTGCTCAGTCCTTTCTTCTTTTGTCACACTGGGACAGCTGAACAGACCCAGAAACCTGTCCCTTAAGAACAGGGTGACCCTTCAATTGGCTGGTGGAGCTGAAGGTTCCAAAAGCAGAGACCTGTTCTCCTGGGGGAGTTTATTATGTGAAAGAAAGGTTATGCATGGTAAATTCCAGCAGCAGAGAAAGGGCCCTTTGCACACACAAAAGGAGCCAGTCTTTGGAAATGTATAGCTCTGTTTAAAAATAAATTTAAAAAAGCTCTTAGAGATATCGAATACTCTGTGTGTGGAGATAAAGGTATTAACTTTCTGGACTTTTTTTTTGACAAAGGAGGAGTTCTACTTTTGTCTTTGCAGAGACACTCTATCCCTCAGAGACTCTCAGGAAAAAAAATGAGTGTGACAAGCAGTGGAACTTTTTTCCCTTTTTTTTTCCTTCTGATGAAGTCTTCAGGGATTCACAACAGAGATTCAAATAAAAAGTGCTGAGAGCTTCCTGTGGGATGGCCAAACAGAAAACTGTGAGTGAGGCTGCTCAGCACTTTGCTGCTTCCCAGGAGCTTTTCTCTCTTCAGGTCACCACATTGTTTTACTAAAAGCCCATCCTATTAAAGTGAGGGATTGTGCACATAACACCTCCACAGATCCCTCTGCACTGAGGAGGGAGACTGAGGAATCTCCGTGAATCTACAAGAATTGCACAAACCCAAATTAATGTCTGCAACTGCTGCTCTGCAACCTTTGGTTTCCTTACACCCTAAAGAACAATCAGGACTTTCAGCCTTCAAATTTCCTCAGTTTTCAAAAAAAGGAATCAAATTTAACACCATCCTTAACCACTCTTGGCACAGCTGGAATTCTGGTGCCTCATCAAAACCTTTGATTCCATCTGCCACTAATGGATATGAAATTAACCTTTTTGGGTTTACTATAAACCTACATAGTGATTTAGGATGCAAAGATGTATTTTAGCATTTCATTCACCTGGTGCTGCTAAAGTCCAGTTTTCTCAGTAACCATATCTCTTCCTTCTTTCCCTAAACATATGAATAGTTACAATGCTTGTTTTTGTCACTTCCAGCAGAAATCCAACTCACATTTCAAATAGAACAGTAACAGAGAAGTTATTTTGTCTCAGCATGCAACAGCTCCTGTGGCCATCTATTCAGCCCTGATTTTTTGTCCAAATCCTTACTGTTATTGCAAAGTACAAACCATATCCAAATGATCAGAGGTTGGTCCCTTTTCAAGGAATATTTTCCTGTCTTTAATATGGATTGTTGTTGATGCTGGGCAGCCACGGCCACACGTGTGCCCATGGAAGGGATGTCACGGAGAGTGATGAGTCAATAAGACTCACTGCTGACCTGCAGCTAAAGACTTCAGAGTCCTGTAAAGGACACCTGGAAAACAACACGGAATAAAAACCTAGCAGAATTTTCAGTGGAAAGAAAGCTTTGGGAGCATGAAACACCTTTATTGGAAATTATCAGTGTGAGCAGCCACTGGTTGCCAAGGTTCCAGTTTGCCCTTAGGCTGATTTCTGAGAATCATAGAATGATTTGTGAAGGAAGGGACCTTGAAGATCATTTAGATCCGAGCCTCTGCCCTGGGCAGGGACAACTTTCACCAGATAAGGTTGCTCCAAGCCCCATCCAACCTGGCCGTGAACAATTCCAGGGATGAGGCAGCCACAGCTGCTCTGAGCAACCTGTGTGTGAAAAACAAGGTTCACTTTTTGGTAAATTTTAAGGAATATGTTTAATAAAATAATTAAGACAATTAGGAGATAAAAAAAGCCAAGTACAGCCAGCCGGGTAACTTGGCATTCAGCCAAGTCCACACTTTGCTTTCTCAGAGACACTCATTAAATACCCTTCCCGTTATATCGATATATGAATATTCATAAAATTCCATAAACTAGTCTCCATATTCCAGGAACTGTTCTGCATGGCTCCTCCTTGGGTCCGCCTTTTTAGAGCATGCGTGTTTCGTGGCTGTGTCCTTTTTATCGCTTCCAGTTTGGGCTTTGGTCCGTGCTTTCTGCAGGTGGTAGATGCTGATAGTTGGTGTATCAGTAGCAGAGTCTTCTTTACATGTTCACTGGATGTTACCCCAACCAAACAGACAGTTTAAGCATACTTACATCAACTACTCCCATTATATCTAATCTTCTTTTACTAATAGCAGAAATAAACTTATATCCTATATCCTTACTATGTTATTAATCATATAGCACACATCTTGCGAAAAGCCAATTTTATAATACACACATATAACACTGTGCCAGGGCTTCACCACCCTCACAGGGAAGAATTTCTTCCTAATATCTAATCTAACCCTGCCCTCTGTCAGTCTGAAGCCATTTTACCTTCTGTCACTCCATGCCCTTGTCTCAGCCTGCCTTTGTTTCATGTCTGTGCTGCTGGACAGGGTGGCCAAGGTAAATGCAGTCTCCCAAGAAGCTGAGTTGTGTGGGGTGTGTGGGGGAGATAGAAGAGGACTGTTCATTTGCAGATGGTTTAGGAATACTCAGGTGTTAATGTAAAGCACAGTTTGGTCTCTGAGAGTAACACACAAATATCTTTAGAAAAGCAAAAGGAACTTTGCACAATCTCTCAGAAAAGCAGAGTGTAGTTTTCAAATTCTCAATTCTTGTAACATTTCTTATACTTCAAAGTACTTTCCTTTAAAGATTCTCAAATCCCCGGAGAATCTTAGCTGTCATTATTTTTAAATGCAAATTTCTATCTTCTAAACTACTTAGATTCCCTGAACCCCCTACTAGTAACTTCTAATACTTCAGAAAACCAAAAGGCAACCCAAATGAATCAAATTTTAATGTTTCTTAAAATCCCAAATGTCTTGCTGTTCTGGGGAGCGTGATTCTCAAATTATTTTAGAAACTATTCTTTGTATTGTTTAAACCATAATGAGGACAAGGGGAGAGAGATATTCAGAATAAGAGACAGATGCTGGACTGAAGAAAGCCAGGGAACATCCTCATGACAGTCTGGATGAAGAAGCTGGGGCAGGGAACTGAAATGACCTTTCTGCTATGCAAGAGACTAATGTCAACCTCATTAATATAGTTCCCAAAGCTGGTGCCCTCTCTAATCACCCATGTTGCTTCCTCTAGAGTACTCCCTACAGAAAAATATTCCAGTAGCACTCAGGGCCTTACAGGATATAAATATTTTCTCTTGAACACTATTAATCTTAGCATTAATCTTAAATGGAAAACAAATGATTGGAAGAACTTGTTGATAATTCTGGCATTACAAATTAAAGGGCAGTGGTAGAGAGATAACCCACGTGTTTATTTTCTCCTTACATCAGTTCCCAGTTGATGCAGGTACATTAACACTAATAGAGCTACTCCTGGTTTGCTCCAGTCCAGCTCAGCAAGAACTCCCTCCTTGGCTTTCTTAGACCTGCAATACCATTTTTGGGATCTTGGCTGTAGAACTTGTGGTTGGAAATACCTTTTGGTCATTATAAGATCATTAAACTAAACCTGAAAAAGCCTAGTGATGCCTCCAGCTGACAACTCTTCAGGAGGTGTTTTACTGAAGGCAGCCTAAGAGTCTGCCTTGTCAAAAATCAACACTAAAAAGTTAAAAAAAGAAAACTAATGGGACAAGTAATTGGTGTACTTTCAATTTAAGTATTACAAGGACTTCCTAGGAGTTCCAAACTCTGAGACAAATGGGTTTGAAATTGTTAACATTTCAGGGAAGATGTAGCTGCAGGACAGTTTCAACACAGGAGATCTGTCTCAACAGATTTATTTCCTTGTTTTGAAAAAGAATTTGGGGAGGTAGGGCTGGGAACTCCAAGGCTTACTTATACATTTGAATTAAATAATCAGTTTTCTTACTACCATACTGAATCAGAATGCTTCATTCTGATCCTCTGAATAAGAAGGCACACTGGTGTTACTGCTTATGTAAGTAGGAACTGGTCATTATAAGCCGTCAGAAACCAAAATAGTGAGGAAAATAATCTATTTTTTTCCTTGTCACACAAAGTTATAAGATTATGTATTACAAGAGGTGATGTTCCAATGGTTAGAATTAGTTTCTTTGGAAAAAGTCATGATATAAATCCTGCACTGTGGAGGATTTGTGTTGACAGAGTATTCTACAACTTTTGAAGTCCTTTTCAATTTGGACTCCATTATTCTGCATCATTTATGAAGTGCTTTGAAGTGCTCACTTACAGAAAAGACCACACACACCTGCAGAGGACCAAGTTATCCAAGCTGACTGAATTTTTGCATCCATGACTTCTGCTGAAGAAAAAATTAGTTTTCAGTCTAGGAGAGTATAATTTTGTAAGACATTATAAGGCTGTAAAATAACAGCAGCAACCTTTAAATGCTAAATATTTGCAGAACTTCTAGCAAATATACTCTTCTGGCTACAGTGATTACCTGCCTACTGAAATGTTTGCATACTTGCCTGTATTTAGTATCACCCTTTGCTCAGTGTAATACAGTGTTAAATCATTTTTCAGTGTAATCTTGTAAAGGACAATTGCTGTTTGAGCTACAGCAGTGGAACCCAAGACTAATTACAGAGACCAAAAGAATGGCAGGGCAGCCCAGGAAATAACTCGATGGGAAGTTTGCCATTACAGTGACTGTCACATTTGTAACTCTGAGGGGCTGCAAGACTTTCTTCAAGGTGAGATCTTCACATTACCCAAGGGGAAGAATGTGAGGAGGGTCCTGCCTGCAGCTGGATGGGGTTCGGTGCAGCATCCAGTTGTCACCAGGACCACAGGAGTGGAATGGCAGACATGGGAGGAGGGCAAGGATATCTGCACACATGTCCTGTCCTTTCCAGAGCTGTCCAAGCATTGATTTGTATGTTCATTTGTGTTAATTTTCCCAATCCAGCTTTAATTTAAAGCTTATTCTCTTCCACTGGGGTTACACAGAGTAGCTGCACAGCCAGTACCCTTCAGCACTTTCCAGAGCTGTTCCAAAAAGGATGGGGAGCCCTGTGAAGCTTCTGCAGTGTATTTTCTGTTCTATTAGCTATATGAATACTTTGAAGAGTGGATTAAATGACAGAGTCCCACTTCTCAAACCCTATTTACTTGACAGGTATTGACTAAAAAATTTTGAATCTTTTCTCCTTGGATACAGCTCTGATTATGCCTTTTGGGTCTCAGATTGGTGGACAGTAACATTCTGGTGACAAGATGATAAATTTGACATTCTTGGAGTACAGTTGTGTAAATTACTGCACTCTAACATACTGTGCCAGATGAAATAAATAAACCATACTTCCCATTTTTGAATCTTGTACAGTTGTTAACACTTATGCAAAGTGGATATTAAATGTCACTTCCTTTTTGACATCCAAATCACTTCATGAAGTCTCTGAAATGTAGAGGTTTCTGCCTCCAATCCTAGTGTAGCAGGAGTTTTCATCCACATCTATTCTGTTAAAATATTTTTCACATGCTTCATGTGCAAAATCCTTTCCCTCTTCAGCCTCTCTTTCTCATTACCATTGCTGACATTCATTTTTCTTCCGCTTGTCAAATACAATTTCAGGACACAGGATTTTTTATCTGTTACACCTTGCAGATGGGGAATTAGAGATTAATAATGATATACCAGTTGGAGCTTTTTTGATTCCTAATTCAGCACAGCTTTTGGTTCATGACCACAGGGATGTCCTAAAACATTATGCACTTCTAAAATGCTCAAGGGCTAATGATATGGAATAAATGTTGACTGAGTTCCCATCAAGTGATCTCATTACATTTGTGAAGTAATACAATTTTACCTTCATTTAAAAATACATCTTCATCCAAAACCTGCACATAGAAGGTTTCAGTGTTACTGCCCTTAAAGAAATTGTCCCTGATGCTGTTTTTCCCATCCATGATTTATAGCAGCCTATGTCACAGATGTCTTATTCAGGAGACAGATATGCCAGAAGAAAAGTGTCAAACGAGTTCTAAAGCAGTGATGAAATACACCCTCTGAAGATGCATAATCTACATCAAAATAAATAACTTAGTGAAAACAGAATAGCCCCAAACTCTGAAGATTTTAGGAAATTAAATATGTGGCTGGGTGGAAAGGCAGCGAACAGACATGCTTACCAGCAAGAACAAATATAGGGTACTGGAAACAGAAGTTACATACTTAATATTTAATTATTGCAATTTTGCCTTTATGTCATTTTGAAGTGAAGTGTTCTCCAAAACAGAGATTTAGCTAAAGCACCAGGGCAGCACTCAAACAGCAGAGATGACATGAACTGCTTTCTCTTCTCCTTTTTGTTTCCCTTATACCACAGTGCAGTGTTTTCCTGCACAAACATCTTGTCACTGAGGGAATCTTAGAGGAGCCACAGGTGCATTTGAAGGCACAGGGGACAGGCTCTGTGCTGTGAGCAGCATTCAGGTGGTTCTCAGAGGCTGGAAATGGGGCTGGTGATGCACTCAGTCTTCTCACTTTACCCTTGCTCTGAGAATACTTCAAATCCAAGTTTGTTCTGAGCATTAAATTGGCCTTGAGATGAAGCAGCTGTCTGACTTTCCTTGGAAGGAGGCCAACTGGCTGTTAAGGAGGGCATTGGATATCCTAAGCAATGTTCCTGATCTTGTCCTTTCATCTGCTGTCCCCTGACACAAAATGATCTCTTTCTGGGAGCTGTCTTGCAGCTCGTGAATGTGTTAAGAGGTGCTGGTTGAACAACTTCTCCTTTTTCTCCCAGCTCAATAGTCCTCACTCCGATTTTTAAAGCAGTTCAAAAAGCCACCCAGTAACATCAACATCAGGCAAAGGATTCTACAGATATCACGTTCTCAGAGTACCCATATGATCTAAACACTGCCTTAATAATATTTTTTTTTTAAAAAGGCGGCAAAAGGTCTGTAGGTTATTAGGAACCAGGTGTACTGGAGCAGTTTTCTGCTCTCACCTCAGCTGGTGAAACGAGGTGAGCATTCCCTGATTGTTCCCACAGCACTCAGTGCCAGATTCCAGCACCTTGTCCCACCCACTGCACTCATCACTCTCACCACAGCTGGGCCATTTACCCTGGATTTCTTTTAAAAGTAAAACCTACAAGTTCAAAACAAAGTCATGAAGTACAACACTTCCTCTTTACTGGAGCAAAATATACAAATGCATGAGTATTCCTTCAGAAATGTTGACCTTTTCTGCTTCCCTTTGGATCCAGAGTAAAATCCCATTTCATATGATTGCCATCCCTAATGAGAAAGAGCTGCTGTCCCCTTCACGGCTCCCTGCAGCTGACTCAACAAGCCACTGTGTGTGATGGCAGCTTTTTGGAAAAAAAGGCAGGTTGAAACACTGTGAGACTTCTCTCATCATAATGGAATCATTCCTGATTAAAAACCACTCTTTTCACAAGTGCAGTAGTTTAGTGTTTATTAAAATCTAGAGATCAATAGGTTTTCTTTACATGTAATGCCTCTGGGTATCATATACCACCATGAAATAGAAGAATTCCTATAAGCTGTGTGCTTGATACTCAAATGAATATTTTAACCTTTCAGGAGAAAAAAACCCACCCCAGTTTCCCCCCCACCAGCTTCCCTCAAGAATCCACTTAATCATATTTTGAAATTTAATAAGGTTTTAGGAGTGATAACAGTGTGCTAGGTTACAGCAATGGAAGGGAATGGATTATTCTAACCTTTAACAAGAGCAAATGTGAAGGGCGATTAATTTGGGAGGTTTTCTGAGCTTGGAAACAACATCTTAGCTCCTTGAAGTCTATTGTTTCATCTTCTATTGAGATTGCACTCCTGTTTAACTGTCCCCAGTAAGCAGCTTGGAGTTATGGCACCACCAAACAAGTTGAATCCACACGTGGAAATTAAATGAACATATCTCGGACAGGAGGTGAGAGCTAAAACAGAGACAGGGGAAGGCTCCTGTGCTGAGTTGTGCCACAGATCAGAGCAGATTATCACCATGGTTCTGCTGGGTTTAGACACAGCCCATGAACAGAGGAATCCACTCATCTCCCAGTCCCAGAGGGTGAGGCTGCAAGAGCTATTGTGTAACAGCAGAACAAATAATATGCAAATAACTGCTTTGAAACCTAGTTCTCATCTGTGTTTTCGTTCCCACCAAAGGGCACTTCTCAATAGAGGCTTTGATCAAGCAGGCTTTGGTGATAACTTTGATAATTCTTAGTAAATTATTCTGTTGTTGGCAGTAGTCTGGAATTGCCTGCCTTCACTTGGTTAAAAGTTTCCATGGCTTCACTGTGTGAGTTACAGAACATCTCTGATCTGAGCTGGGATGAGAGACAGGAGGGGAAGGGCTGGGGAGCATCTGGAGTGGAGCAGAGGGTTGGTTTGAAGTGAGTTCCTTCTTTCTGTGTTTTAGAAGCAGAGGAAGGTGCAGATCTACAGAAAGCTCAAGTCACTCTTAAACCATGAATTTTCAGAAATTCATTGGGGATGCTATTTTTAGCACTATGAGCTATTTTCTGGGGTGTTGTTGACCACAGTCTACAACAGATTTTTGTCTATTTGTTTTTGTTTTGTTTTGTTTAAATAGAACAATTATGCAAGAAGCTCCTGATATTTATCCTACTCAAGTCACTAGGAATGTGTGGCAGATTTAGAAAGTAACATGAGTGAGCCCTTGATTATAGATACAGAGAACTGTCACAACCTCTGCCTGCTGAGAGAGCTCCTGGAATAAATGTGTTTGTCTCTCTCTGTTTCAGATATGCCTTTTACCTCTGCATCTCATTTGGATCCACCCCGTGGTGCCTGGGTTGAAGAGCCCTGTTGCATCAACTTTGAGTTGCATTCTTTACAAGCCAGAATTGTCAGGTTTTTTTAAGAGCAGGAAAAAGATAAAGACAAATAATATAAAAAGCCAGGAATTTTTTTTTTTTAATTCTAATGCAAAGGGGATGTAGCACACGGAGAAGCACTGGGGAGGGAGAAATGCAAGGGATGGACTGTGTTAAATCAGCATGGCTAAACTTTCTCACTGAAGCTCACACATGACACTGTAATCAGTCTGCACACATTTTACCAGTAACCAAGACATCATAGCAACCTGTATATCAGCTATACCCATGTTAGCGAGCCCACAGTTGGTTTTGATTTTTTTCTTTTTAAAGCTGACTGCATTTAAGCATTTAGACTCACTGTAGGTAATATTCTATTTATTTTTTAATAGAAATACTTAATTTAAAATTTATTTAACTTTTTTGTGATATTAAAACATTCAGATCTAAAACACCCCATGTGATGAGTACAGCTGTAATTCTGTTTTTCAGTCCAGCAGATCTGTGGCTTCTCAAACTGATCCCTATAGAATATCACAACAGGCTGAAATGTCTTCAGGCCTTTCTTTGTCCTCTGCAAAAAGTAACAGTGACCAAAGAGCCACAGGACAGGAGGATACAAATATGTCAAATATTGATCTTGACAGATACCAGCCATTTCTCTAGATTTTTGCTTGGGTTGACTGGATCCCAGGATCCCATCTGGGAACCATCAGACTTCAGGGCTGTGAAATTTGGCTTTTACAGCTCCAATGACGGAATGACCCAACACATTGCCCATGAAGTGCTCTCTCTCTGGATTTAATATAGATTTGCAAATTGATTCTGCATCGATGGGAGATGAGGTGTGGTGGGCAGGAGAGGCAATGCACGTAGCACGAGGCACTGCTGCTGCTGCTGCTCACCGAGGACAGCTCTGCTGGCTCATTAATTCCTAGCCTGTTGTTAATCTCAGATGCTCACTTGATTCTGCGACCCCGCCAGGTTTCCATTTAACACTGCCCTCTGTAATGTTCCTCGTTCTGCTGCTTTTCTCTGGAACACTGCTGCTCTCTAGCTTTCACAACTCCTTGTGTCCTCCACTTTTCTCTCACAAGTGATTTCTTCACACACTTCACTGCTTTCCTGTCTGAATTAAGCTGAAAACATATTATTCACATCCTAGGCAAAGATATTGTTTCTTTTGCATGTTTTTAAAATGCAGGAGCAGAAATTACTCCCCTCTGAAAGGAAGGTGAGCAAACGCAATCTATCTCCCAGGAGTAAAGATACAGTGGAAGGACAAATATTTACATGAAGTTTCTTGTGGACAAGGTGCCATGCAAAGCTGCAAGTCCATATACAGGCAAAAATCATGGATCAAGTCACACATGAATGTCCTTTGCCACTCACAGATTCATACAGCACCATCAGTGGGCAAGAGAGGGACTGATGAGACTCTTGAGAGCACTGAATTGTTTTTACCATTTCTCTTCCTTCCTCTTATGTAGGCAGAAAAAGAACAAACAGAAAAAAAAAGTAGAACATTTAACTGCATAAGAAGATGCTGCCATGTAGAAGAAGCTCTGATGAACATGGATGGCCTTGGGAAGGAACCTTTGGCTGTGTGTGGGGAGCTCCAGGTGTTGCTGTGACATCCTCAGAGAGCCTGGGGATGGCAGAGACCTGAACACAGGGGGTGTTTTTGGTGTTTAACCCCAAATTTGGGGAGTTTGGGGGTGATGTGGGGTACCTGGAGTGTTGAGGGTGTTTGTGTCAGTCACAGCACAGGCAGGCAGGGCAAAGCAAACACCAGTAGCAGGAAAGTCAGTGCTTTTGGAGCAGGTGAAACCTGGCATGGCTGAACACACTTTATAATCTCCAACAAGTGTTGGGGTTTTTATCTGAAGATAAAGGTACAGCCTCTAGTAAATCACCCTTCTAAGGTAATGTTTGCATAAGAAAGGTCTGTGGCTTGGCCAGAGCATTAAAGGAACATTTCAGCAGGGCTCTGTCTGTGATGCTTTATGATTTTAGCTTTTATATTTTCATATATTTGTCATCCTGCAATTCTTTAGTGTATAACTCTAAACACCATATACAGTGTCAGCTACTGTTCTCCCATTTTGGTCAGACAAAACAATTCCTCTCCAGGCCTGGGAATCAAGGACACCTCACTGCCTCAGGCCCCAAGAAATGTAAACAAAAACGAATTGGGGGGAGAAAACTCGGGGTAAATGACTTCATAACCCGAAGCTGTAATTGGATTAACTCTCAATACGCAAATGGGCCAAACTTTTAAAAGTATAAAACCCTATGACCCATTGTTAGGTTTTGGGTGTAGCCCCAGGGGGGCTTTGTCTGCCTGAAATGTACCTATCAATAGGTACATCAGGGCCTATCAATAAATAGAACTGCTTTTTATTCTCTTAATTTTGTTTAACCTCTGTTTTTAGGTAGCCCAAAAAGGCATCAGCTGTGGCACTGACTGCTCTACCAAGACAGATGCACAACTCTCCCCCCTGCAAACCTAAGGAAATTCTGCCATTCACTTCCACCTGCTCAAAATGATGGTGATGACCTGGGAATCACTATGATCTAAAGGCATATGATCAATAAACTGCCTTTGATTTCACAGATCTAAAGATAACTTCAGAAGCCTGAACTTCGGGGAGAGAGGCTGTCCTTTATGCAGCCAGATTTGTCAGCAAGGGAGAGTTCTTTGATCTGGATCTTTTGCAAAGGCTTCTCCTGACCTTTCCTCCCACACACAGGCATCTCTTGGGACACACATCCAGCCAAGCCTTTGAATTCAATTCATATTCTTGGAGTTTTCTTGTGTGTTCATCCTGTATTTCAATCAAATTTTATCTTTGCTTATAAACTTCCTTCGGTTTTGCATTTGGTGTCGGGCTGTTGATTCCTTTAGACGCAAGGAAGAATTTATTTAGGAATATCAAGAGGAAACTGGTGTGCAGCCCTCAACTCCCCTGTGTTTGGGACAGTACTCTGAGGCAAAGGAGAGAGGTCATGGGGCCTCAGTAACTTGTGACCATCAACATCCACCCCTGAGTTTTGTAGCACAAAACTTGCTGTGAAAAAGCTCTTTAGACTGGGACCAAATGCTCACATGGCCGGGGACCCCCCTGCTTTAGTTGTTTCAAACAGGCTGAGCATTAGCTGGTTCCTACTTGCCCAGCAGAGTTTGGGAACAGAACAGCTCAGAGTTTAGGAAGCAGATGTGGTTATCTCTGACTAGAACTGACTAAACCAGGAGCATTTTTTTTAATTGTTACAGCAATGTGTAAATGCTATTGGGCAAAGGCTCCCAGCACTACCTTTAATTACCTGGCCAAATGTAACGATGATCTTCTTGTAGGGCAGGCTTGGAATGAATAGAGTTGAACAGAAGGAGCTCTTTGCAACTTGAAGCCTTAAGGCAGCCAACAGTGCCCTCTTCGGGGTTCTTGCTGTATTTCTTCAGTAAATCAGGTATTTACCAACTGCTGGTTGTAAAACCTGTGTTTTGCCTTTAATTTACTCCTCTTTGTATGCTTACACACACGATGTGTGCAACACTAGGCACCAGTGGAAAACAAACCCGTTCTAAAATGGTTTTTCTAATTGTTATTTTCAAAAGTAGATACTGACAGGTGTCAGGCAGACTACTTGGTCTCTAGACCATGGTCCAGCTTGCTTATACTAACTTTTAACCTATATGAGGACAAAGAAAAATTTCCAACTGAAAATAAATTACAGAATGAATTCACCAGATGCCAGTTTAGGTGCTGAAATACTCGGGACTTGAGTCCAGGTGCAATATCATAAACCAGAAATTGTCCAGGCTTAGCTGAAAGTCTGAAAATTCCCCTTTGCCCCCAGTGTATCATCAGTGACACAAGAGCCCTGTGAGCCACGACTGGCTCCATCCCCTTAGAAAAGCTCCTACTCCACCATCACCACCTAGAAAATATCTCAGGAGCCCTGAGGCACTACTTTAATACACATCACTTGAACTGCAGTTTAAATTACCTGGTCTGACTCTGCCACTTGAACCTGTGCTATCCCAATTCTTCCTTACAATGGGAAGTCCTGAGAGAATTTCCTTAGGTCTTTCTGAACAGCTCTGCAAAATTCCTTTGAGGTCCCCCTTCAGGTTATGTTAAAACAGCTATAAATTCTCAAGTTTTTAAATCAGACCTTAGTTCTAAAAGTTTTGCAAGCTTAATTAATCACAACAGGAAGAGACAGGCTTTTCAGCAGCTGCCCAGCAGCTCTATTGATCCTACATGTGTTCTCAGCATCACTGAAACACCAGCAAAATAATTTATGGCCAGTGACAGAACAGCTGCCACCAACAAATTATAACCAGAAATAAACAAATAATGCAGAGCTATGAAAGATAAAATAAAGTTAGATGGGCAAAACTGAAATCTAGGGAGAAATGATCAGAAATTCACACACCTGGTTTCAAATACATAACCCCTGGAGCAATAGGAACAGTGAACCCATGACTATGGGTGAATCAGTCTGAGGAAGGGCAGAGGCTAATAGGAGAGGAAGGAAAAGCAAGGAAACATCTGAACAGGTAAGATTGCTTGAGATAACAGAATTAATGGGCTTGGTTGATTTTCCTTCAGGTTCTGGAGATCAAGATGAAATAGAAACTCTGGATTTTTGCCTTGTGTGAAGAGAAGAAAAACACAGAACTACTGCAGCACGAAGGATTACTGATCTTTCTGTAAAAATGCAGATGGTGATGGGTGCTCAGATGGTCTAGAAGACAAGGAAACATTATGAAACACAGTGGCATATTTAATCAGTAAAGAATCTGAATAAAGGTTCTTATTTCCAAGGCTGTGATGCTGTAGCTCAAGCAGGCTGGATGCAGCCACAGAAATGCAGTTGGCTGTGGCAGAGGAGTCACTGCCTGTGTGCTGGGGGGTGCCTGAGGAGGTGTAAGAAGCACTTGCTGCTCTGCACTGCACTGTTGTGTGTGGTTACATTCTGACCTGCCTTTTTTCCAGCATTCTGCACATCTCCTTCAATTCCCCGCTTCAGACCAGAGAGTTTATTGTCTTTTTTTTCTTCTCCAAGGCTCCCTGTGCAGAGGCACCATGCCTGGAGATGACTACTCTGGCTCCTGAGGAACCTGACAAGCAAACAGCTGAAGGTTCACGTGCTGCCAGAGGCAGTGATCTGTGCTGGTAATCTGTTCAGATTCTTATTTCCTCAAGTTTTGTGAAAAAGCACAAAATACTGTTCTCACAGAGCAGTTGTTCATTGTCAAAAGCAAACAAAGCCCATCTCTAGCAAAACCTGATGATGTGTTTGCACACTCACTATAAAAGAAAGTGGTGCAATCAGACCAAATTACAGATTATGGAGATCTCTTGCAGCTGACTTTGGTTTGGAAGAATGAATACAGTCTCTCTTCAGCAAGGGATGAGAGATCACCCAGTCCCAGGGTGAGCTTTCAGCTCCACTGAGGCCCAGCCTTTGTCTCACTTTATGAAAGTATAAGGAAGAAAAGTTCAGTGCTAAAGAAGTTTTACAACTACAAATGCTTCTGTATTTTCCAGAATTGTGTAAATCCTTTCCCATGTTATCTCCTAGAAATCTATCCAACTATCCAACTGCAATCTATCCAACTGCAGATGCATCCAAAGTACCCCTGTGGTGTTTTGGGCAGGGCAATGAGAGGCAATGGACTAGACAGAAGAAAAAAATGTTTAGCTTAGGCCTAATGACAAAAAGCATTTCTTCCACTGTCATTAATAATTTCATGTGATACTGCACTTTTTCTTTTTTCTATTGTTTTTAATACAAAGGTTACACACAAACCCTGCTTTCTGCCATGTAAATGCAGGCCCTATCAACAGAAGCTAGGTAATGAAGTATTTCTAAAGACACAGTTATATATATATATATATGTATATATCTCTTTTGTTCTCATGTTTTGTTTTGGACTCTTTAAAGAGCTAAACCATCCATCAAAGTCAGCAGCCTTTATGGTGGCCAATGTAGCCAATCTCCTGAGCTTCACTGGGGAGCAGCTTGTGGGATGAAGTGCTGGTGGCAGACCTGACATCTAACATGATATCTGCTGACTGCCAAAGTTACACGTGCTGCTGCTTCTGCACTAAGCAGCTTTCACACTACAAGTAGGAGGGGGAGTTATTTTTAGCCCCAGGTATTACAGGGAGACATTAAATGCTGATGTTGGAGGGGACAGGGCATGATTAGCTGAAAGCCAGACAGGAGTGTTCCTGTAATGACAGCTATCGTACTGTGTGTCACTTGCAAATGGAAGTGAGGCTAAAAATATACAGCAATGGGATAAAAATACACCTGTAAAAATTACACTGCTAATGGAACATCCAAAAAAAATGTGGTAAGACACTGGCATCTTTCCACAGCAGCACAGAATTCCCTTAATCAGACAATAAAGGATCATTCCCTTCAATAGAGTTCTCAGAGGTGGCTTTAACACTCTGGAACAGGAGGGCAGGGTGGCATTACAGCTCCAGGGCTTTTCTTGGGATCCAGCTGCTTTTAGCTTGACTACACCTGACAGCTTTCTCTGTGGCCTGTGGCAATGAGCATGACCAAGACACAGCTTGACAAGAGCAAATCCAGACTGTCAGAGTCCTGTTTGCACTCAGGCACTGATCCTGCACAGCTGCTGAGCAGACACACCTTGATACTGAGGGGCTGGGGCATGTTCAGCAGAGCTGCACAAGGGTCTGGAGCACAGGTCTGGTGAGGGGTGACTGAGGAAGCTGAGGGTGTAGAGCCTGGAGAAAAGGAGGCTCAGGGGGCACTTTCTCACCCTCTAAAACTCCCTGGCAGAAGGTTGTAGCCAGGTGGAGATTGGGCTCTTCTCACAGATAACAAGTGACAGGATGAGAGGAAACAGCCTCAAGTTATGTCAGGGGAGGTTTAGGCTGGATATTGGGAAAAATTTCTTCACTGAAAGGGTTGTGAAGCTTTGGGAAAGGCTGCTCAGGTCAGTGGTTGAGTCAGTGTCCCTGGAGAGATCTAAAAGGTGTGTGGATGAGGAGCTTGGGGACACGGTGCAGTGGTGGCCTTGGAAGTGCTGGGGTATTGGTTGGACTTAATGACCTTAGAAGGCGTTTTCAACCTCAGCAATTCTGTGATTCTATGATGTGGTGGTTGTGGAAGTACAGTAGTGATTGTAGGATCCCAGCCAGGTGGTGGTGTCCATACCTCTATATACCAGTTAGGAAGACAATGATTTTTAATTTACTGGAGATATTTTTTTCCCAAAAAACTTAAGAACTGCTTGTTGGAGAAATTCAGAGGAGCTAAGTTTTGCTAATTTTTTCTCAACTACTAAAGACATATTCCTAGCCAGGATAGTGTGTTTCTGTCCCATGAGATTGAGCAGGGGAGAGGTACCTCCAGGCAAATGTCTCAGAATTCAGACACAGTAGTGGTGGGCAGAGCAGTAGATGGCACCAGCATCCTGCCAGACAAAACAGAACAGCAGCAGAAATCCCTCCTGGTGTGTTTTTCAGTGTGCAAAGAAAAGTATTGCAAAACGACTAGTGATAGTAAAAATTGAAATTCCAGTTCAACTGGCAGTGATACCTCTTGATTTACACATGCCTAACCCACAGGCAGTGGGCTGGGGTGCACCTTGTGTCAGAGGGATGGAAGGTAGAGATTCACAAGCCCTCAAAGATGGCAAGTGTTTATGGGTGCTGCCCACAGACCCGTCTGTCTGTGCTGTGGTGTTTTGGGCAGGGCAATGAGAGGCCTTCAGAGCAAACACAGAATAGTGACAGCAGAAGGTCGGGCAGAGATGTGTATTTGATCATCTTTTAGCACTTGAAGGATGGGCCTGCAGGGAATCTGTCACTGCTTACTTCTGTTCCTTACTAGACATAACAAGTGCTGGAAAATGCTGTGCCTCCCTGCTAGGTGACATTTCCTTCATCACTCAAACACCCAGTTCTGCCATCTCCTGAGCTTCTTCTACCCACAATATTATTCCTCAGGTCTCACCCTTTCCTGCAGCAGAGATAAATGGAAAGCACAGCCATGATGCTGTTGGTGCTTGGTGCTTCCTTGTCCTTTCCTTGGTGTGCTCTCTGCCTCTGGCTGTCCAGCTCCCAGTGAGGTGACTTTCCCCTTGCTGTGCACTCAGGGGGCACCTGGGGAGGCTTTTAAGGTGTTCTGCAGGTACCAGAAATGTCTCTCTTGCACTGAATCAAGTAATGGGCAGGAGAAAACCTGACAAGCCCTGGGAGAGCCAAGGCTATTAACAGTGTCACGGTAGCAGTGATCTTATTAATGAGTGACCTTCCAGAGCAGAGTAGAGCACTCCCTGGAGATGGAAAGCAGCCAGTCCCTGCCCTTTGCTCCTCTGAGAGCTCTCTGAGCAGCAGAGGATGGTGCCCTGGTCAGCAGAAGAACCCCTGTGATCCTCCCCAGGGCTCACATCCACCTCTGCACAGCCCCAGCCCTGATCCTGGGGCAGATTTCAGAGCAGGATGCTCTCATGGTGTCTCTGATGCTTCCCAGATATCCAATTCACTCAGTGAGGTTTTCTAGCCCAGAGTGCAGTCATTTCCTCAGGCTAAAGGTGGGAAGTAATCGCACCTAAGCCCTTTTCTATTCTCCTCTAGGCAAGAACTTCTGGCCCCTCTTTGTGTGCCAGTGAGGGCAGGAATAGATTCCTCAAAGAGGACATAACCCAGATGTGCTGGTCACATTACACTTAGAACAGCTATGTTATGGGAAAAAAGTAGGGTTATATTAATTATACGGGTCTGAAATTGCACATGAATAGGTGACACATTGATTTCAGTTATTTCATTGGAAATCAAACAAATTGATGAATTTCCATTAGACTAAAGAAATAATTTAAACGTGTTTCAGTCAACAACTTGTCAGTTTATACAGAATTGGCTGAAAAGAGGTGCTGCTGCCACCTGGAACAAAGGGCAGAGACAGTGACCTTTACCTAATTATTTAAATTAGTTTGAAGTATGTGAAACTAAGAGATAAGAAATTCCATTATTATCAAAACTGTTCTGCTTCCTTCTATTCATTAAATATTCAACTTCAGCACCAAACACAGTTAATATTCTCCTTCTGGATTTGAGGATTTTTAATAATGCATTAAATTATTCCTTGGGGTTCACTGAGGCTTCATAGCATACACAATGGTTTTCTTCAATGCTTATAAACACAAAGCAGCAAGTTGGTGACCCAGGAAGTGCCTGACTGACACCCTTTACATCTTTACAAATTAAAATTTTGCATTTCATGGCCAGCAGTCACACTGTGATCTTAATTGCAGTGGGCAGTGCACATCCGTCTGGAGCCTCTTCCCTGGGTGCAATCAAAATGACTCTTTTAAGTGCTGGATACATGTTTGGAAAATTAATTCCTTATTGCAAACAATATGACTGCTAAAATGTTCTCTCTTTCCTTTTCTAAGGGATCCAGGTATGGTGGGAGGGGTGACTGGGCAGCACAATTGGGCACATCCCTGGCTCCCTGTTACCCTGTTGTCTGACCTCAATTTCATACATAAAAAATGCCTTTAAAGCCATACAAAAAAAATATTGTTTAGAACCAAAAAACCCTCTTTGAATGCCCATGACCAGACTGCAATTAAGCAAAGTCCTGTGAGTATGTATAAAGCATTGATAATGATTTTGGTTTCCACAATAATGCCTGAGACTGGAGTTTAAACTGGTTTTGAACCCTGGATAAGTGGGCTCCTGGCAGAATATCCCTGAATCAATTTTTCTGTATCTCATAGTTTTTGGCACACAATAATACTGTTAGCAAGTGAATCTTTCATTTTTTGGATATAAATGTCACTCCTGTCTCAGGCCTGGAAGGGGCAGTGACAAAATGCTGTGAGATGCTTTAGCTAATTGCTTCCTCTTGCCAGTAAATATAAAACTGGTGATCCCACAGTTGTTAGTAAAGATCATAAAGGAAACACAACATGTTCTGCTTGGCTTTTTCTACCCCTTGCCCTGTTTTCAGGACAAGTTGGACTATAGTGTTTTTTCCCCTCCCTTTTCTGGATTCCACAGTAACAAAATGTCCTCTGCCATGTTCTATATGCCAGGGGCCTGTTATTCAGGAAATAAAACCTTCGTGGTTTCAGGTCCAGAAGAGATAATTCATATTCAGACTCCCCAGTCCTGCCGTGGGAAGCCAGAATTGATCTGAGGCCTCTCTGAGACTGCTCAGTTCAAGCAGCACCAAGAGCAGGGAGCCCAGGGCCAGAAGGGTTTTAGGTCAAACTGCAGCAGTCTGGGGACAGCAATTTCTGCAGCACAGATGAATTCTGGATTTCCCTTTGGGGCAGCTCCCTCAGACAGGGATCAGCTGGAGAGGTTTGTCTCTTGCTAAAGTTCTCCAGAGCTTTCCTGGGCAGAGATGCCTGGGAGATGGGGAGTGTGTGATAAGGAAAATCCCTATTTTTCTGAAGGAACAATAATGCCTTGAGATGCAAGACTGGCATCCAGAAAGGTGGAGGAGGCTGCCTTTGTGTGCTTATATGGGCCTCAGGGTCTCACATATGTGTTTCAGCCTGGAAATCTGCAGTTCTACTTTATTTCTGCACTGTTTTATCAGGAAGTGTCACATAGAAATGTTGCCGTCTTTGCAGAAGCTCTGGAGTTGGCAGTGAGGGAAAGTATAGCTGCACCTTCCCTTGGGTTTCTGGAAAGGAAGACAACAAATCTATTTATACCCCAGCTCTGGGCCTGCCTATACACATCCTCAGAATCTTCCAAATTTCATTCCAGCTTTGAACTACCCTTTCATTTCATTGCCTTCTGTTATCCTCATGAGACTCCCCAGATTTACAGGATTGTCAAGGATATTTGCTTTTGTTCAGTTATAATTATTGCCTTTCCTGTACTTTTAGTTCAGTGGCTCTTCTGTGTGTCAGCCATGCTAAAAAGGGACAAGCAGGTTCTTTATAAGCCACACTGTGGGGAAGTCTCATTAAGGAGAATTTTAGGTTTAACAGAGCACCAGAGCAAAATATTAACTTAATAACCTGATACTGCACCACATTACACTGAGTATCCGGGAAAGATGAGCAACATTTCCAAAGGGATTATCCCTATGAAAGGGAAAACGTGCAGAAACTTGCACAGATGACACTGAACTTTTAAAGGTATAATATTCAACCAGCCTGCCTTTTCTTGGGTGTCAGAAAGTTATACATAAACTTCCAGAGATCTGGAATAATAATATACTGGTAAAAAAATTAATATTTAAAGTATAAATTTTAATCCAGAAACTTTTCTATTTTTACACGTTGTTTACTTCTTGATGAGATTTTCCTTCTTCTCCAAGGTTCCCAAAGTCATGAAAGCTTTGAATACCAAAATCTTCTCAGATACAACTTGTGACATTTCGCTTGGTAACTTTTGAGGACAAGGCTTGCTGAGATTGTGAATTAAAGAGGTTAAAGCTGCCCAGGTTTGGAGGAACGGGGTATTTAAGGGACAAGAAGATCAAGAGAAACATGAAAAAAGGAGTAATTAGCTTTTTTTTGTTCTCTTTTAACAGGAATCATACCTAGAGAGTACAACTAGTCTTTAAGTCTATCCTAATTTCTCTGTCATTTATCAAAAAGTCAATCTTGTCTTCTATTAATAAAATTGAAGCTCTATATTCTTAGAAAACTCATCTGTAATTTCTGTCATTGTGATGCGTGGACCAATTTTTTGTTGTCACTGGTATTAATTAACCATTAATATTTTTTTAATAAGCCCACAAACCAAAATCCAAATAGTCGTCTTATCGCTAAATGAAATCCTGCCTGTAATTCACCTTTTTATGCCTTTTAGCCTTTCTGCTTTGCTTCTTCTTTCTCAAATGAATGATGTGTGACAAAGGTGTTGCTATCCCAGAGAGAAAAAGTCTCTGCAAGCTTTGTGCAAATGGACAGCCAAGAGGAGAAGAGATTTTTAATGCCTCTGCTATGGAATGGCTGCAGCAGAAACAACTCTTCTTAGGGATCAGGGAGCCCAGATGAGCAACTGGAAAACATCCAAATACTGAGACAATCAGCCATCCCTCTGGAGGTTATGTGAGGGACTCATTGCCCAGGCATGGGCAGTTTTTGCTTTCTGCTGGCCAGTGTCTCTGATACCTAAAGAGGGGCTGAAATGAGGTTGAAGCTTAATTTAAATAGTGCTAAGAAGAAAAGACTTGGTCTGCCTGTGCCAGCCTGGCAGAGTGCTGGAGCCCTCCCTGCTCACCTGAGGAGAAGTTCCTGAACACAGACTTTCCCCACACTCTGATTACCCAGGGCTGTCTCCTTGGCACAGCTATGACATCCATCACCACTAAAGAAAGGGAGTATCCAATTCTGAGATTCAGGAAGAAAATGACAGCTTTTTAAAACTGAGTAATCATCCCCCAGCTCTTCTCTCAGCCCTTCATCACTGCCTGGACCTGCCCACCTGTACAGCCACAAGCCCAGCTGACCCAATTGCTGAATGCACCTGGACAGAGAGCAGTGAGCTCCAATTAAAAATGTTGCCCTATATGAAGAGTTTCAATGTTGGCAGTCGTTGGTAGTTATTCCACACAGCTCAGGTTTAAATTCTATAGGCTCTGTTAGGGACCTGAGTCTGCAGAGGTGAAGGATTAATCTGGAGGAATTCACTCTCCAGCTGATTTGCAGAGAGGTAGGATGGCCTGTGACTCCTGTTCTCATTTGTGTTCTCTCAGAGTACTGCAAAGCTGGGGATTCCTGCATTTCACCACCTGGAAATGACCTACAGGAGCTGCCTTTTACTCCATGGAAGCAGAGAGCAGCACATTTCTGCTTCTCTGCACACCTGAGTTATTTCTCAAACTCATATCTGGCAGAGAAAACTGTCAAGGGTGAGATGTCAGAAACAGAGGATAAGAGGCCAAGACCTGGAAGAATTTGATACACTTGCCCTAAGGAGCAAGTGCACTTCACCTTCTCATGTCTACCTTACATAAATCCCAGGGCAAAAAAAGCTTACATACCTGTCTTGGCTTTTACTGGGTTTGACAGCACTAAGCAGCCAAGAGATTTCAGATTCCAAGGGATGTTTTAATTCCTGAGAAATAAAAGGACATAACCTATAATGAAAAATCAGGGACATGTCCAATAATTCCATTTGCTTCAGTACTGGAAACTGATAATGATATCCAGGGCTTTTCTCCTGTGACAGGCTCAGAGGTGGCTGAAGACACACTTATTACTGCTCTTTGTTCATTAGATACTCCTATGGTTTGAAGCTTTGAATAGCATCTGCTTTTTCTGACAGGATAGCATGTCCTCATTACCCCAATCAGAGGCAGGGTTTAACATTGCTCATGTGAAGGTAAGCAAGCAGAGAACAAGGAAGCAAAGATGAGAAACCCTGCCAATGCTCATAACACATCCCTGCTCTTTCATCAAATTTCTAGTCTGGAGAACTGCCAGAGTATTGAAAGGAGACAGAGAGACATGCAAGGAGTGAGGAGGAAAAAAGGAGATTGTCACAAAGCTGATTGTATTGGATTTCATAAGAAGCATCAGTGTCTGCCTTAGCAGATACACAGGCAGAATATGCACCAAGAGAAACAGCAAATCTGACATCACATTTCATCCCCACCACAGCATATGGACATCTGTCTCCCAGAATAAAGTAGCTGGTTTTCCTTTAAAAAGTCAAGTTTATTATAAAATCACAGGAAGAAAGAGGTGGAAGTGACCTCTGAAACACTCTAAGGGTCAGCTCTGCTGACCCACCCCTGGAGAGGCCCTTGGGGAAGGGAGGGACCTGCAGCCCCCAGGCACAGGGTCTTGGCACTTTGCTCTGCTCAGCCATGAACACTTTCATGACAGAATCACACCTGCTGTTATTCAAACTCCTTATTTCCATACCTGGGATTTTTATGGCTCAGCAGAAGCTCCTATGAGCTGGAATTGACCTGTGACTGTAACTGTTTAAAGCCAAAGCACCATGGTTCAAATTAATTCTGACATGTCCACTCTTCAGTCTCTGCTTGCTGCTCTCCTTCCTTCAAATGACCATGAGAAAAGTGACCTCTAAGTACACACTGTATCACATCTTGATGGAATACAAAGTCTACTGGTCAGGCAGTACAAATTAAATTAATTTCATCCATGGGTTTTAATTTACTTCCTACAGAGTGATTTTTTTGCATCCCAGCAAGTTAATGCCCAAGTCAATAATGAGTGCCACCATAATTTCAACCTTTCAGTTCAGTTTCCTGAAACACACCTGTGAATCCAATCAGTTATTGCTGTGAAATGCCCGTGCTGTTTATTTGATTAGCTCTCTGTATAGGTCCTGTCATTCTCTACCCCAGGAGTAATTGCAGCTATAACCTGTTAAACTAAAGCTTGACTTGATAGTCCCTGTGCTAGAGGCTGCCCAGCTTTCTGCTGCCTTCCAGCCCATCTCTGAACTCATCTCCTCCCTGGGTTCTGTGCCTTGATGCATCAGCCCAGCAGGTCATTACAGAGCTCTTGACCAAGTGCTTATGTACAGCTGAGGATAGCAGAGAATCACAGAATTGTTCAGGTTGGAAAAGCCCTCTAAGCCCATCGAGTCCAGCTGTTCCCCCAGCACACCAAAGCCACCTCTGAACCACTCACAGTCTGCCACATTTACAGTCTGTAAATCTGTAGATCCCCTCCAGGGATGGTGATTCCAGCACTGCCCTGGGCAGTCTGTGCTTAATGACCCTTTCAGTAAAGAAATCTTTTGAATTATCTAATCTAAACTTCTCCTGGCACAGCCTGAGGCATTTTCCTCCAGTTGTATGTCTCGGGAGAAGGGACCAGCCCCCAGCTGGCTTCCAAGGACTTGTAGACAGCAAGGAGGTTCCCCCTGAGCCTCCTCTCCTCCATGTATTTAAGCCAAGGGGGAATCTTGTTGGCATAAATGATGATCTAGAAAAGACAAAGGGTTTTTAAAGGAATTGCTGTTTGCAAATAATGCAGAAAGCTAACAAAGACATTGCTGGTGATTTTCCTGCAAATGATATGTACAGCTGCCAGTGAAATAAAACCAAATTTTATTCCTTTTTGAAGTGTTCAACATGTCTTTTCCCATTTGAGACATTCTGGCTAAAGCAGCACAGTACAAATCCTTCAATTTGAATTGTCCTGACTAACATGATGTCTCCTGACATCTCTAGGTCTCGTGGCAAATATAAATTATAGTCAGGGTCTGTACACTTCGTTCTCTGGTACAGTCAAAGACACATTTGCTGGCATGGAAACCTCTTCTCCCTTCCTCTGCATTCTTTACCAGGCAGCACACCACTGCTGTGTATCAATTCACAAAATGTTTCAGCACTTAAAATTGATTCCTGTTCAAATTTCCTAAAACCTAAGAAAGAACATTGCCAGGTTGTAATGGGCACATTTCAGATTCTCATCTCTGCTTGCCAGTTGCTTTGCAAGCCTTTAGAGTCTATAAATAGGACAGCAGCAAAGGAAACTGCCCTTTGCTCCAAACCAGGCTGATTTGCTTAAAAAGTATGAAAGGTTGATCAGGGCATCATTATAAGGATTTTATTTATGGTTCAGTAACAATGTTTGTTTCTCTGTAAAATGTAACCTGCATTTTCTTATGGCAGACCTTTTTATTAATGATATAACACTCCCCTTTTTCCTATGCTGTAGAAAGTAGAAAAAGCAGCCAGGAGCCACTGCAGCACATTTGTGTTACAGGCTGAGTTCCTGGGCTCCCTGACACCCTTTTGACATCAGAATGGTTAATGTTATATTATCAAATTGCAAATAGGCAACAATATCAGTATTTCAAGAATATTGCTACTTCTTTTGCTTTCCTGTGTAGAGCCAAGTACACAATGCCCTTAAAACCTTTACAGTTGTGATTAAAACCTCTGACAAATTTATGATAAATATCCATTCTGTGATTATTTTTTTTTTAATCTCATAAGGAATACCTATACAGTCTTTTTGCATGCATTCAACCTGGTGAACAGTACAGCTACATCTACAAAGATGACTAACGAAACATCATCAGTTCCTAGTTTTCTTTTTGGCAGGTACAGTGTTCTTCTTTAGGGAGATTCTGAAATAACTTCATGGCACTGCTCATTTTCAGAGCTCAGTGCATAAAAGCACAAATCATAAAACTCAGCTGCATTTAGCTAAAACATTTTCTAGGGCTCTTGAACTTTTCAAGTAATCCAGGCCTGATTTACAGCTTCCTATAAAAGTCAAGCAGCATTTCAAGGTTTTGTGTGTGTCACCAGTGAAATGATCCCATTTTGACTACAGTTTGCTTCTCTTTTGTCACCTTTGAACCCTGATTATAAAAATACTCATTTGTGCTAACTAGTTGAATGTGATGAGAATCAAATGAAACATCCACCCAAATCTCTCTGCAGCTTTGCTGCTTTCATTTTCAGATACCCTTCAATGTTCCTTAACTTATGGTGCTGTATCATGATGCATTTCTGCTGTGACATTTCCATACAAGGCAGACACAAAACACCCACTCTGACAGTGAAAACCCTGAGCTCTTCTCACCCCTGCCCCAGGGGCCACATTTCCTCAGCATTTATGCAAACCAGTTTTGCACTGCTGACTCCATTGGAGCTACTTTCAAATTGCATTGATGTTGTTTCTCATTCTGATTTGTAGATTTTCAGGTTAATGATTAAAGGAACAAAACCAAACAAACAAACAAACAAACAAACAAACAAAAAACCCACAAAAAACCATAGTGCCAAACAGCAGGTGACAATATTAATTGGTATCTCCCCATTTGTTTCTCCCAGATGAATCCCAGACTTTTTGCCCACTTCGCAACATATTTAACCTTCTCCAAAACTGAGTAGAGAAGGTTCTCACTTCCCTTTACTTTGGTCAGAGTAGATGGCATTAATAAATTAGCTGCCAAAATATTTACTTATTGTCATATAATGGTTTGGTAAAGAGTCAAAATGATGTAGACAAAACCCTGCTAAAAAGAAGATGATATAACAACCTCAGCATGTTGTTCCAGGAGCTGATGGTGCACACTGATAAAAACATCCATCACACTCCTACATTGGCTTTGTTCACTTTCAATCACTGGTTCTTTACCCTTTCCTCCTAGATTAAGGAGTACTAGTGCAAAAGCAACTTTGTGTGGTGATCATATCCTCTCTCATCTTGCTGTATTAGTGGAAAGAGCCTCTGTAGAAGTTTTGTCCAAAAAACCTTGACCTTGAAACCCTTTCCTGTGACCTCTGTTCAATCATCCTATTTACAATGTGGACAACAGCACTGCAATCCACTGCAGTCAAAATCCACCTTAGTTAATGTAGTTTTCACACTGTAAGTCTTAATTCACACCTACATCTAAATGTTATGTCCTAATGAGGTGCATCTATGATTTTCTACCTTGCTTTGTAGATAATGTTTTTGTAAGATCTTTTAAATCTTTCCTTCTTTTTAAAAAGTTCTTTCAGAGCCAGAAAATTCTGGACACTAACTGGAAGCTGTTCTGGCATGTTACAGGAATTATACAAATAGCTGCTGTGTAAAAGTTCAATATATGCTTAAGAATAACAAGCAAGACTGCCAAATGTATTAACAGATCTCAAGCATTAGGGTACACTGTGTGGGGAGATTAATGATCTCGGACACAAAAATATCTTCCTGAGGAAGTGAAGAAGCACTGAGGTACGAATGCAAAAGAATTGTAGCATTTACATAAATCCTGCTCAGGCTCTAAATCATCCTTGGTCAAGGTTTCAGTGTTTGCAAGCATCTACAGGCACAGATCCTCTCTTTATTTCTCTTCCTTTCATCTCTGCAAGGTCAGCCCTCAATGAGTCCTTCATTTATTGTTTGCCGAACAATTGTCAAAATGACTGCAAAATGTAAAAATAAGCTGAACAGAAAATGCCTAGCCAGAAAAAAAATACTGTAACAGCTGTTTAAAATAACTCTAGTCTCCACAATATCACAGAATCCTAGAATGGTTTGGGTGGAAGGGAAATTAAAGATTATTAATTCCAATGCCTCTAGGAATAGGCTGACACACATTCCAAAAGACCAGGTTATATAAATAACAATATAAGGTAATCCTTATCTCCATGGTTTTCTGGTCAAGAACATTAAAATCACAAGTATACACACTGAATTTAGCTGTAATTTTGTTAGTAAAATTATTGTAACATTTTTGCTATGAGAAGGAAGCTCAGCAACCATCTGAGAATGGCTGGAGGTGACTGTAAATCCAAGAATTTATGGCTCATATGAAGTAAAAGAAAACATGCAAGTCCTTGTCATAGCCTACTTTGTGACAAAGCAGCTGGCTGAAAACTCAAAACATGAGTTGATGTAGCCAGAGCAAGAGCTGGAACCTGAGCATCTTCTGTGCCAGCAGAAATGTGAAATGTGCCACATAACATTCAGAAGATGTACAGGAGCCACAAGTACCACCATGGATTCTGAGCAGGGATTTAGAGTTGCTGGTCACACACAGTTGTTAGTTCCTCTTCACTTCCAAAGGTCACACTCTGATGCTCTCAAGAAATAACAACCACCATCAGGGTGATCCTACTGCAGATATGGCCTGGCCAAACCACCTGCCCAGGTAAAGAACTGGGGCTGGTAGAATGCTAATTCTTTTGGGGAAAAAGTATTTCAAGGCTAAAATAAATCCCAAAGCTACAAAATAATGAGAAACAGTGGGGCATATAACTAGATATAGCATATTTCTATGTCTTTGCCAATAGAAGAGAACAAAAAGATTATAAATCCCTTCCCTCAAATTACCCACAGGTCAGGATGAAAGAGGTTTCTGATGTGCTTTTTTCCTGCATCTATTTCTGTTCACCATCTTTATCTGAAGTCACTCTGCATCCATTAGCTCCTTGGCCTTTCAACTTTTTGTGGAGAGGCCTGGGCCTATAAATAACTGCAGCCAAGTGAATGTGGTGCTTTTTGCAGTGACAGAAGGATGCCTCTGAAGGGCTGGTCCTGAAAACTGCCTGGTTCTGAACAGCATCTCCATGAAGTCACACAAACAGAGGCAAGTAAAATTAGAACATCTAGAGACCAGAGCAGCCTGAGCACGAATATATGTGGGGAGGGAAATGTGGATTTAATAGGTAACACTTATTTAAAATGTACCAGAGGAAGATCTCAGGCTTCTCCAACTACCCCTCCTAGTTAGCTCCAGGGATTATGCCAAAGAGAAAGGCAGACACTCAAAGCAATGAGGGTCCAACTCTAATTCTGCATTACCCATGTCATAGAGGTTACAAGAAAATGCCCCTTTTATTTTTTAGCATATCCTCATGTTGTTCCTGTCAGCCTGATTCTTTGGATTTGGATGTCTGTTTTCATTCCATCACTGCAAGTGAAAATGGATGTGGAACCAAACCACTAATCCAAGTATTTCCCCAAACACCAAGAAAAATCAAATCTGCATTGACTCTTGCTACCTAAGGCACTTTATTAAATGCAAATTATTCTCATTAAAAGTAGTATAGCAAAGACTGCTCTCCAGACATACTACTGACTTGATCAAGCCTCCTGCTGAACAACTCTATAAATGTGATTATAAATATTAATGAAGTTCATGTAAATAACATCTCCCACAGTGCTGCTGCTGCTACACAGGTAGAGTGCACAAGAATTTTATTTATTTATTTATCATCTTAGGAAGGTAGTCCACTTCTTTTATCAGAGGGAAAGAAAAGAGCCATGAAAAAATACAAGGACTACCCCAGAGTGAGAGAGAGATTGAGTCACTGGCAAGAACAAACCCCTGGCCTTTGGAACAGCAGAGGTGGCTGTTTCCAGACACAAAGGATTCCCACTCAACCCTTGGCAGGAGGAGCCTGCTTTGGGCAATGCTTCACAAGGCTGGTTTAACCCCCAACACAAGCAGTGAATGATTGATTTTGCAAGGGTACCTGTGCACTGTTCAAACACCCTCCCTGCCCAGCAGGGCTGGTGCTGCCTTTGCAGAGGGAGCTGTGGCTGAGCCCATGGACTGGCAGATGCAGCTTCAAACAAGCTCAGCCCACTCAGTGTTGGGCTGCTCTGGGCAGAGAAGCAGGTGCCTTTAGCTCACCTTTAGTTTAGTCCCTGCCCCTCTGCATCTTTACCAAAAACAGCCCATGGAGAAGATGCATCAACAAAGGATGTTGGGACAGCAACTCTTCAAAATGCTGTTTATTGTATCAAAGATGTTACAGCATTCCTGAGTCATGGGTGATAGAGCCCTGCCTAAAGCTGCCAGACACAGCTTAGGCATGCCTTAAGCCACTTTAGTTTTGGCTACAATGTATTAATTATATAGTTTTCTTTGCTGAGCATCTTAATACATAAAACCCAGTCAGCATCATGCACAATAATACCTTTACTATCACCTCTAGCCTATCATGACTACTATCATTATCATATTATGTTACCGTTTAAGCCTAAAGTTGTCTTTCTGTTTTCTTGCAGTGGAAAATTCTTAGACCTTTTTTCTCCTTGGTAAAAACATGGTTTTGTTTGCTTATTGTATCTTTTGCTTTCCTTGAGACATCTTGCTGTTTGCTAAAAACATCTTTGTTTGTGGTCAATATATCCTTTGCTCTAGCCATGAAACCTCTTTCCAACTAAACTTAATCCTTTTCTTCTTAGTTGTCCGGTAGCAACTGGCTCAGCAATCCTTAATTTAGACATCTTTTATTCTTCTATATCAAAACTTGCTTCTATTTCTATTCCACTTTCAGGTTCCACATTCAGAGAGCCTTCTGCTAAGCACACGTATCTGTGAAACTTTCCTGTCAAACTTTTCATCTTTCCCAACAAAGTCACACACCCTTGAAAGCAATTCTTGGCACAAAGTTGGGTAAATGATCAGGAATATCTCCCCAAACCAGCCCCTGGTGCTGCTCCATGGCAATGCCAAGGTCAGAGAGGACAAGTCTCTGCCCCAGGGTGTGTCACCACAGCTGTGTCATGGCAGGGTGGCCTCAGGGGGCAGCTGGCAGGATCCCAGGGGAGTCTCACCAAACCCCAACGGGGCTGCAGATCAAGGAGCTGTAACTCAGTGACAAGACACGTAATGCAGAGTGAAGGGTGCCTAGAGGTTTTCCAGAACACTGAGTTCAGCACCATTAAGAAGTCTAAAAGGAAAAGATACAGGCCAGACAGCTCTTACTTCATCTCGTACTCTTTAAGGAGACAGCTGCTGCTGGGGAGTTTTCATATCAACTCTCTGATCTGCTCCATAATGGAGGAGCAACTCCCACACACCTTCAATGCACACACGGCTCAAGAGGTCACTGAAGTCACTCTGCATCAGCCAGTAGGAGTTCTGCCATCCTGCAAATCCTGGACTGAGGCACTTCCTGGATTATTAATGCTGTGATTTTTATCTTTTATTTGTGACTGTGTTTTGTCCTATTTTATAGGACTCAGGATAAGAGAATAAAGTCTCTTTAGGAGAGGAGAAAGCGAATTTGAGGCAGAAGTCTCATTAGTAGATCATTCTGGTAAAACTACTCTGAACCACTCCCCCTGCAGAGAGTAATGGCTACAAAATCTTCCCTCTTCTTTTATTTTTCTATCAG
The DNA here is from genome assembly GCA_013397095.1 of Sterrhoptilus dennistouni. Classification (NCBI taxonomy): domain Eukaryota; kingdom Metazoa; phylum Chordata; class Aves; order Passeriformes; family Zosteropidae; genus Sterrhoptilus; species Sterrhoptilus dennistouni. Next base: position 2,506,522 of record VWZU01018340.1, on the reverse strand, counting down.
AAAAGCTTGAAACAAAAAAGAAATCTCATCAGTAGGGAAAAGAATGTTTGGCGTGGCTTGGTTTTGGTTTTTTTTTTCCTAATGAGAAGTTTTGCTTCTATTTGTTTATAAATAAATAAAGATTATTAAAAGTTGCCTTTGTTATTTACATTTCAATCTTGCTGTGCTGATCCTCCCTCCACGTGGCATGTTTCCTTAGTGATCAACAGGCAGATATGTATATAAGTATATACCCAGGAGAAACATTGAGCTATAACTCATTAGTGAGCTGCACTCATTTTTCATTTTGAAATTACCTTGTAAATATTCAGGAGCATGATGCAGAACAGGACCTACCTACGTGTCTCCTATTCATATCACTGAGGTGTCTTATTTTGGGAGTTTAGGAATGTGTGCAGTGTGCATGAAAGAGGGGAATAATTATCATGATGATTGCCAAGAAAACAGAAGCAAAGTTAATGAATGACAGTCAAGATACACAGCGAGTTGAAGAGCCAGCACAAGGCAAGAGAACAAGTAGTAACAATCACATTTCATTACTATGGGCTCAACATCGTTTCAGTTTTCTATGGCCAGGGTGCCCCTGAAGGAAGATGGGCTGAGGAAAGTGACTGCCTGACTAGAAAACATTTTTGGGTCCAGATTTTCTCATACAATAAGAGGGAAAAATTCCTCAACCCAGAACTGAAACGTTACTCCTTGCATAGAGGGGATGGGATGCAGCTCACAAGGGGAGTGCTCTGGTGCTGTCACTCTTGGCAGCTCTTCATCCCTGGGGAACGTCACCTGCAGACAACCCTGCAGCTCCCTCCCTGTTCCTGCTCTTGTCCCTCTGGCTGTGGGGATCCTCAGCAAGAGGACAAACCTCTCTACCCACAGCTCTTGTGCTCTGGGCTGCTCCAGGATCAGAGGAGTTTGTGTTTGCTATGGCCTTGGTTCTACATTTTTTATCCTTCTCTTTGCTATAGATGGGAGGATGGAATCTGCTCCCCCTGTTCCGTGTGTCATAACACAGACTTGGCTCTTGCTATCAGCAAAGCTTGGATTAATCTATTTCCTGGAATCTGGAGAGAGCAAATGTAGGTGGCAGACAGGACTGATTCTTGAAACATCCTTTTCTTCATGTTAACCAGTGCTGTGAATGTGAATGTGCTTGATTATGTGCAGCTCAGACAGCTCCATGTCTGAGCAGCTGGAGCAGCAGCCAGCCTGGAGGAGGAGGTTCCTCCTCTCCCCTCTTCTGCTCAGCTCCCCATAGCACTGTCAGATGAACCTGCCTTCCCCCTCTGCCATACCACAGGGATTCTTAGCTGGATGCTCTCAAAACTTCTTGTCAAAAACTGCCAAATCCTTTTCTGATCTCCTTAGCTGGATTCTTGGAGTGAAAACAGACATTTCTTTCAGGGAGAGAGGCACTGCCTTTTGTGAGAGCTTGATACTGTAGGAGCCTAGAATTGAAGGTAAGTGATTCAAAGGAGAAGTAAAAAGATTTGCAAAAGTTAGAGTGAATGTTACTGCTAAATCACAACCAGCTGAAGCACAGGTATTTAAAGTGTGTTTAATTAAGAAAGCAAATCAAAGAAAAAAATCTAGAAAAGCACTAAAAATCTATTGTAAGACAATTGCCTGAAAGTACTGATCACATTCAGCTCAAGTTATAGCAGTTATGGACAGGAATAAAAAGAAAACAGATTCCTCAAGATGGGTTGATCTGGTACAACCCTGAGAGAGAAGTGTCAGGACAGAAACATGGCAGTGACAGAAAACTGCCACGGTGTTAGTTCTGCACTTGGCCCTTCTGCACAGCTCTGCAGTTCCTAATCTGTTCTGGCATTACATACATAAAATGGGCTGTATAAAAGCTAAAAATATGGGATATAGGCATAGTGTGCCTGTAACAAAGGACAAACAAATAGCTGTATGAAATGGAATGTAATTAATTGCAGATTTTTATGACAATACCAGATATACTAAACAATGTAATCTTTTAATGACATGACATGTGTAGGCACATAGCAACACTTATGTGCTCAGGTGCAGATTTGTAACATAAAGTGGAAAATATTTTGGTGCAGCTTCTCTTGCAATGTTTCCCTCACTTTCCTCACATATGAAAGACTATGTCACATTTGGTGATATTGGAATATAATTGAGAATTATTTAATATAAAGCCACTGGTAACTGAGTGACTTGCTGCAGGGTTTCTCAGGTTTAAGGGTTGGGGGTGTTTTTGAAACAAGTATTCTGAAAAATAATTACTCTGTGTCTTTCATGAAAATATTGAAACAGACAGTAGTGGTCTTGGCATTCTAATAAGGATGTGACATTTCACAGCTTCATGCTTGTTCTTGCAGGGGAAGTTGGGGAATTCAATTCATTTTTCACTGACCCGTGAAGAGTCTCACTGAAACTGAAGTTTTTTCTTAAACTGATGGAATGATGAATGATGAGGCAAGAAAGTATTTCTAAAACTATATTTAGCCTATTCTTCTGTCCAAGGACACAATCAAATATACTATATGATTCCTTGAAAGTCTTTCCTTTAACATTTGGGTTAAGTGAGAAAAACAACAGTGAAAAATAAGGAAAAATTAGAGAGAAAACTGAGCAGGGAACAGACAGGGAACTGCCATGAAGAGATGGGAAGACACGCAGGTGAGTAAATAACCCAAGGCCAGATCTCACCAGGGGTAAGGAGTCCATTGCCTGCACACACCTGTGGGACAGAAGCTATGCAGTCCCCCTCAAGGCTGATGATTTACCTGCCACTCCAACTCATAAGCCTACCAAAAGGAAATATCTACCAAAACAAAGTTCTTAACAAGATTTTTGTACAGGCAATAGGCCAGGCAGGAGAGTGTCTATGGGTACCATGTAAACAGGGTGACCAAGTTTTGGGCAGATAACAACTTTTCTTTAAAGTCCAAAGTTGCACAGGCTCAGAGATTGGTTTGGGTTGCAGAGGATATTCAAGGATCACCTATTCCATCCTTTGACCAGGGGCAGGGACACTCCATTAAACCAGGTTCCCCAAAGCCCCATCCAACCCGACCTTGAACACTTCCAGAGATGGGGCAGGCACAGTTGCTCAAGACCTGGTTCATCTCAAAGTTCAGTTTGAGCTGCTGGCAAGGCTGTTCACAGGGAGGAATGTCTGCTGGCAGGAAGAAGTTAAAAATGCAGCCATGAACAAAATCAGGTGGAGGTTGAACAGACAGGGCTGAATTGCTTTGTTAGCATTTAGCCAGCCATGTGAACCCAGTGACTCATCTGGCCCTCAGTCCTGAAGTTAAACCTCAGTGCAGCTCAGCAGTTAAACACACAATTAGCTTTCAACATCTGACACTTCAAACGTATTCCCAAAAATCACACCTAGTTCCTGAACAAATCAATCAAATGTACTACTTCTTTTAAATTTTCTATGTACAAAGAAATTGTAGCTATTAGCCCAGAAGGAATAATCCCAGCAAATCCATCAATCTGAATGTAAGAATAAGGGATGAAACACCTTATGTGAAAGGCACATCAGCAATATCACTCCTGAGCTGGACTAAGAGCTTTTTTGCTAATGTCAGTCTCAGATACTGCTTCACACAATAGCCAGAGCCAGCAGTCTTTTCAAGCATTACTCATTAAAAATGTCAAAGAGCACAAAAAATCTGGATATAATGATGTGATCTTCAAGGGCAGAAAATACAGAGGCTTTTCCTTCTGAATGGCTGGTACTCCTAAGTGGAAACTAGGGCATAAAGAAGAAACTCAGCAAAAACTACATTTTATTTAATAAGAACAGTTACCCAGGATATATGTGAACCTTCCAGGAGAGCAGGCTAACATTGGATGGCAAGGGCTGAAACCAACCTGTGGTCTGGCAGGTTGCTTCTCCCTTTGCTCACACTCCTGAGCACTGTGATTAACACTTAAATCTGAAAAGTTATTGGGTTTTTTGTTT
>VWZU01018340.1:2409775-2502542 GCA_013397095.1 Sterrhoptilus dennistouni | reverse complement strand
TGTTTATTTGCTTTTGAGCTGGTCAGGGTAGCATGCACTTCTCCTTATGTTCCTGGGCAGAAAGGAATTGCTCTCCCTGCCTCTACTGCACTGTTCTTCAACAGGGAGTTCCTTCCAATCCTTTGTACACACTGGGCTCATTTCCTCCCTCTGCTTTCTCATGCAGGAACATTTGTATTGAACAACATGTTCTTCCACCCAGGACAATTCTCCTCACTGTACCATCTTTTTGGCACCATTACTTTTTAGTCCAGCAGAGGACCAGAAGGACTCATTAGACAGAACCCCAGTGGTGTTTTCTGCTGTGTGCCCTCGCCCTTGTGGGCATCCTGCTTGTGTGGGGAGCACATGGGACCCCTCCTGAGCTGGCAGGGAAGTTGTGACAATGTGCTGCACTGAGTGCTGGCTCTGAAAGACATGGGATTTTCACCAGGGTGCACTTGTCTCAAGGCTTGTAATCACCCAGGGAATAGCCAGTAAAGCACACAGACCTCTCAGCGGAGACATTATCTCTGAGAAGGGCAGAATCTTCTTTCACACTGAGCAGGTTTTGTTATATACACAGAAATAATTCTTGTTTTCACAGAAATCAGTGAGTCTATCAGCGCAGCATACTCACTGGGCTGGGTCAAAACCACTCTTTTAGGTGTTCTGTTTTTCTCTCACTTTACCAAGGAATGACAATTCAACTCCTTCTCACCACCAGCAAAAGTCTACAGATCTACATGTGGTGAAGCTTCGTATATTCAGTACTAAGAATCTCCTGCTAGAGGGATGAAAACATGTAATAAGGTTTGAATAGTTTAATGTATTTCAGAATGCAAAAAAAAGTTCAGAAACTTTTATCTTTTGTGACTAAGAACATTTCCAGCAGAAGAAAGCCAAGCAAGGACAAGGCTTATAAGTCAGTACAGACTATTCTAAAGTTCCCACAAGGAAAAGAAGATACACTGAAATGAAAGAAAAGAAGATACGTCCTCACTCTATCACACCCCAAAACAAGGTGCAAATGCAAAGCTCTGTTTCATAACACCCACATCTTCAGGGCAGCACAGGCACTGCTGGTTACAGCTCTGTCAGAGAAAGAGCAGCTGCTGCAGCCTCCAGACACAGCACAGACTTTGCAGGGTACAAAGGTAAGATAAAGATCTGCATCATCCGTCCAAGGGAGTCTCTGTTTTCTTGACCAGTGAACACCTTCCTTCAGGGGACTGACTCAGCTCTGAAGGGAGAGAACAGAGCCAGAGGAGCACTGGGGAGCAGTTTGTGAAAGCCCCTGAGCAGAGCAGCTCGTTTCATGTTTATTCAGCCAACACCAATCATTTCACAAATGATTTCTTACCAAAGCAGGTTCAACCCTACACAAGAAAGTGCCAGCAAACATTATTTCCTTCCCCCTCCTCAGTCAGCCTGCTCTCTGCATCTTTGCAAGGAAAGAGTAGGAAAGGTGTGCTTTTCTGTCCCAGACACTTTCCTGTTTGGTGAGGGTAGTGTGGTCAGAAACTCACAGCAGCTCCCTGGGCCAGAATATTTATGACAGATCTGATAAAGATATTGTTGGTAGGTGAAGTCCAGCCCTGGGGTTTGAACATTAACAGTTTTCTTCTGCAAGCACAGAGGACTTATCAGCTTTTACAAGAGACTGATGAGTTCGGCCGATCATATTCACAACCTCATCTTTAGGACTGGAGCTAAGATGATGTTACAACACAATAAATCCTATTTAAATTAATTACTAATAATTATCCAGTTGCTAATGATAGTGTTATCTGGTGGCAAGATCTTCTGGTCTGAAATAGGCCTAGTTATACTGTCTTTATTCATTCTCTAGTGGCTTATATATCATAAATGAGATTCTTACCAAGGAAAGTATACAAAGTTCTAGATCTTTCAGCCTCAACATGGACATTTATTAAAAATACTTGAAGTAGTACAAGGCAGGATTTATAGACCCAAACTGGGGCTTGAACTTTATGCCTCTTTTACCCCATATATCCATAAGTGTGTTTTCTTTTGCTAGTTTTTAGGGATATGAATGAAAATAAAAATGTATTATCCAGCATATGTGATTTCAGAATACAGGACATGTGCAGCAGTGCTTCACTGTGCTTCCCTGACACATCCTCTATTGTGTTACCCCTCTGTTGAAAATCTACATTTTTACATTTCTTTAGTTCTAGAATGCGTTACTTTGGTGAGTCATTTTCTGTTAACACTAAATTTCATATGGTGCTAAGATAAAGCTGTTGGTGTTAATACTGCACAGAAAAGAAGCTGTCACATCTTTTGGATGTCTCTACTAATTGTTTGCACACTTCAGTTCAATGGATTAAGTCCACACTATCTTTAGCTGTAGGATCCTGTATCTATTCTCTTTTCTGCTTCCTATTCCCCATTCAGGGGTAACAGCTCATTAGCATTATGTTAGTTAAAATTAAACCTTGATCACCTGGATGTGCCCCTTTCCACAGCAGAGCTCACAAGTCCAGAAAGAGCATTGATTGGAACACTGCAGAGAGAAGTGGAAATCTATTGATCTGTGATTTAATAGCTATTTTTGAAACTTTGCACTGATTTTCATACATAAAATAATACACAGGAGTGACAGACATTTATCTTGAAACAAAATTCTTCTTGGGTGACAGGTGAATTAGGAGTTTGGGCTGTCAGTAATCCAACAGCATTTGGGATTTAAGGGGATTTTATTATTGTCAAGGTGATAGTTTATAACAGGTAGATGTACAGAGTCAAAAATTGGATTTTGACAATGAAAACCTCTTTCTGTGTAAGCCTATCCCATCACAGAAGTCAGGAATTGCGGTTGTCCCCTGAGATAAGGATCTGTGGGATGTTTTGTGCATAGCAAGAGGTGCATTACTGTTCCAGCATGGATTCTGTAACCTCGTAGCCCTGCAGGTTTTATTATTTTGGGTGGACACAGTTTGCAGATTCACAGATTATTCTGAGTTTGAGGGGACCCACAAAGCTCATTGAGTCCAACTCTTAAGTAAATGGCCAGTAGTACCACAAGGGGAAAGTCACAGTACAAAATCACAAGACCAGTTGATTAACCTTTCAATTTATGCCCAATTAATTTCTTACCCATACTCGGTACAATGTTCTGTAATGTGTTGAGAGGGCATCACTGAATTTCACACTTGCATTCACCCTCCTGAGACCAGGAGATCATCTCCTCTGACACTGATTAATATGTAAAAAGCTCCGCAGTGCTGACAGGCAGACTGTGGGAGAGTTTTACAGATATCTGACCTTATGCTTGTGCACATTTTCCTTCAAATCCAGGCCTGAGCCATTGTCTGCAAAAGACTGATCCTGCCTGGATCCACATCTCACTGCTCTGCAGGGGATCTGCAAAGCCAGAGGAGCTGCTTGGGGCAGAGCAGTGATGCAAAGTCACTTCTGCCAGCAAAACTCACAGGAGAATCAGAGTAATGGGTGGCCATAATAACTTCACAAGATGGTGAAAAAGGAATGAGAAGAAATGTTATCCTTCTAAGGCTGTTATCTTCATTACCCTGTAAATTTTGCTAGAAAATAGAGCTTTGGTTCCTGTGTTATACTTGGAAACACATGATGCCAGGGTGAGGAAAATCACTGCCCCAAAGATCTACTAGTTTAAAATAAGAAAAGAGGGAGATGGATACAAGTTCTCCAGAAAGGATCTTGCAGTTATAGGTAAGAGCAGAAGTGGTTTATGTAGATTTTATATACAGAGATAGTCACAAACAGAACTCAGGCACGAGAACTATGTGAGTTTGAATACCTTCACATTTTGCTATTAAAATGAAATGTGAAACTGAAGCTGCTTTCCAGATGGCCTGGGCAGTTCTTCCTGGGGCCAGACATAATACACTGGGAGCAAATACAGAAGTTCCTGACAGAAGGATCAGAAGAAAATGGGCACATGAAAACAAATCCTTCTATTAGGCAAAAAGCCTCCTGCCTGGACAGTGCCCCAAACAAGAGCAAACCTTGCTCTGGACTCCCAGGATTCAGAGAGGTTTAACCAAAACTTCAGATTTGAGTCAGAGTTCTGCTTTCATTTAGCATTTTCAGAGCAGTAACTAAGTCAAATAAAACCTCTTGTACAGTTAACCTGTGGGAATTACGGTAATAAACAAACATATTAATTGTTTGGTTATTTCTCTAAAAGAAGCTTTAGCAGATTGAGTTGTTTCTTCAGAGGAAAGCACTCTTGCCTGGGATATCTCAAGACACACATATTGCTCTGCTGTTCTAATAAGCCTGGGGACAGCCTGAATCACAAAGAATGTATTTTTATCACTGAAAATCTTTAGCAACTGTCAAAGCTTTTTTCAGTAAAACACACTCAGAGGGAGCTCATAAACATTCAGTGTGCGAATCATGCCTGAACTAATACAATATGTGTTGTGATTGGAAGGGTGGGAGGAACCCAGACTGTGACAGTTTGCTTCACAGTTTAGAAAATTAGGCTGTGCTGTATTCCAAGGAGTAGCTGTCACAGCTACAGGGTGTGTCTGAACTGGTGAAACAACCCAGCCTGAGAACAAATGGGAGCAGAGCTGTGACCCCTGACCTGCTCTCACCTCAAACACATTGGTACCTGTGCTAAAACACCACAGCACAGGTGAGACCCTGACCTCCAAGAGCCACCAGGCACCTGCAGAACTGCACACCTCATGTTCTGCTTTGGAACATGCCAGCCTCTTTAAAGGTTCCATTTGAGCCTGTGCAGACCCAGGAAATAATAATGGGGTTTTTTTTACTTCCAAGGGAAGGAACCAACTACAGCCCAGAGCCGCCAGAGTGCTGCCTGGGTGTAGGTATTTTGGAGTTAGGTTTGAACTACCCAGCCTGGGCCCCACACCAAGGCCAACTGTGAAGCCTGTGGTGCAGCTAGAAATTAGATGTTAAGGTGTTAATGAGAGATAGTGGGTTTTCTAGAGGTGAATGAGTATAGTTATTAGTGTGAACGCTTAGGCCACCTTAAGGAACAAGTAAAACAATGTTTGTTTGCATTTTTCATGTGCTGTATGCCAATGAAAATGTATCTGCATTTGTAAACTATATAGAAGAGTATATAACCTGCCATTTTACACAAAATAAAGGGAGAATGCAGCATTAATCATAGTGATTGGATGTGCATTTGCTCCCATCCAGCTTCTCAATTATTTTAAGGGTTTTCCCTTTGCTTTACCTGGGGAACCACCACACAGTAAAAAAATCAGGTTGCATGGTGTGAGAGAGAAGCAAGAAATCACTTCTGGAAGTGAAATAGCCATGAACAGTTATCAGTCCATGAGAGCTATGATGCTGTGAATACATTTTAAATATATTCTTCCACTCCAACATCTTAAGCTATTCTCTGTTTAACCAGCCAGAACACTACTGCCACTGCCTTGTTCTGCTCCAGTGCTTTATGCTTGATAATTTGTTATCTCTGGAAATTATTGCTCTTTTAGCATGTTACAGTGGATGGTGTAAAGCCAAAAGAAGGTTCTGAAATGTTCCTGGATTATTGTTCTAGGGAGAAAGGGTTACAAAACTGGAACAGGTACATGAAATTGGTATCATTATCTCCTTTCTGAGTAAATGCAAAATTGAATAATGTCTCTCTAATGGCTCTCACAGATCTCACTTATCACCACAGATAATTAAACACAAATATTCTGTTGTATTATGGGAAAAATACTAGCAAGATATTCTGACAAGAAGTTGGTCTCTAACTTATAGAACCTATTGTGTCCTTAGATTAATGTTATAATTCAGTACTTTGTGTTTTGTTTCCATTTTTCATGCATTTTTGCTACTTTTCTTGGTTCCCTGATAAATCAACATGGTTATAGTGGAAGATTTCATAGAGGAAGAATAGAACAATTAATTGACTGCAAATATTTTCAAGCTTTATTCTAAAAGTGAGTGTCTGACTTTGCCCCACAAACTGCACTCCACTCCCTCCCATTTCAGCCAAAATGCCACAGGAACCAGCCAGAACAGACAGGGATGTGACACCTACACTGCAGTTCAGGTGGGGAGGACAAGGGCACTTTTATGTTCTCGGGAAATTTGTCACAAAAAGGTGTCAGGTATTTGTCTCCAGGCAGGTGACATGGAAACCCTTTGAGACAGGGAGCAGCTCCTTAGGGTGGGAGAAACCCCAAAACAATTCTTGAATTCATCTCAGTTGCTCCAGGAACAAAGTGTCTTTTCTTCAGGAAGACGTGGTGTAGGGTTAAAAGGCACCAGGGAAACCCTCCTGCTTCTCATTTTACAATTGCAAATATCAACTCTGAAATTACTTTTGCTATGATGATGTGATGGGAGCAAAGGGACTGCCTCACAAAAATATAAAATAGACTGGCTCTGTTACAGACAGTTAATAATGTACACAGTGCTTGCTACAGTCATATAACTAGAGATGTATAATTCAGCTTCAAAATTAGAAACAATGAAAGCTTTCATTTTTATTACTGAGTAAAGAGAAAGAAATTACTTGGAGATATTTTTTGCCCAATGTTCTTTTTGGGAAAAACCTTGTTCCTGAAATCTGAATTACATCAAAAGTCCGAATTTTGAAAGAAAATTCTTCCTGAGAATGAGGTATTTCAATGTCCTGGATTTTTTTCTTTCAGAGATTATCCATCCTCTCTGAGCTTTCCTCAGAGTTGTGTTGCTTGTTCTTTGTAATGACAGGGAACTGTTATGAACAGCCCCTGGGGCAGCAGCAGCACATATTTCCCAGGCAGAGGAGGTAGCTGAAAGTATCTTATTTTCCCCCAAAGAAGTATACAAGCACTTTTCATGTGAGTGGGAAGAGGAGCTGAGTTGTTTTGGGACAATTATTTTATCTTTCCTAAGAGTTGTCCTGGTGCTTCTGAGTTCCTTGTTAACTGCTCACTCTATATTCACAAAAAAATACAGATGAAAGTTTGCAGCTTTTCTCTGGCCAGTCACAGCTGTTTGGGGTGGTGGCCACACAACATGTGCTGCCCTTCACTGGAAATTTATACTAGAAAACACAGAACCACTGGGACCGAATAAAATCAAGGAACCACAGCTCCAACTCTGCCAGTCCTTCCTCCTCTACCGTCCCCTTCATCCATTTTCCTGCTCACACCTCCTCCTGCTTCGTTAATGATCATTTTGCAGAGAGGTTCTCATGTTCAGTGTGTCCAGGGCAAGCAGGATGAGGAATCTCTGCCGTGAGCAGAAGTAGCAGGTCACTTCCCTGCCCTCAAGCCCATCTGCCTCTGACAGCCCTGGCTATGCTGAGGCATCACTGGTGCCAGGGTAAGGTGAAAACACCACAGGGACAATTTCAGGCCACTGAGCTAAGTTTTAATCATGTGTCTTCTACTAATGTCAGAAGAAATTACATGGCTAAATCCCTGCAAGCTGTTTTGGATATGTGAAAGTTAATTTCACAGCTATTGCTGGGGCAAAGAAATGAGACTGCCTGCTGGCAGAGGCAGCAACTAACAGAGACTGGCAGGGCAGAGGGAGATCAGCAGCTGGGAAAAACACATCCCCTCCATTATCCCCCCTCAAAGGATGCCAGTGCTGTTGGCACAGGACACTTTACTGTCACCCCTGGTGCCCAGGAGCCAATGAACTGCACACACTCCAGCCCTGTTGGCCTCTAGGGAAGGACAGGAATGCAGGATTGCTGTGAGGACTTTGAGCACAAGTTCTTTTTTGCCTCTGAAACACTTGGGCAGCTGGGTGCCAGGACAAGTCACTGCCTTCACCAAGAGCCTCTGACTCTGTGGGTAAATTACAGTGACAGAAGCATCCCAATATCTCTGAGTGCTCACAGCAGCACTGACACAGCACCCCTGCCCCTGCAGCACCCCAAGGAGCTCCAAGGCTGGGGAATGTCTCACACATTGTGCCTGGGGCAGTGGGCATAGCTCCCTGCAGAAATGCTCTTGCAGACCCTGCAGGCAGAGCACAGGCACTCGGGACATGTCAGACCATTTTACAATAAACCTGTCCTCATTTCACTCCCAGGTAACACATCTAGGGTTGGCTTTGTTTTGTTTTCTTTATTTTTTTCCCAGTAAATTTTATGAACTTGTGCCCTCCCACTTCTGAACCTGCCTGAGGTCACTGCTGTGCTTCCATTGCTGTCACTGCTGGAAAAGGCACTAAAACATCCAGGAACCTTTGAAAAAGGAGAAAATGAGCAGATAAATGACTAGAAACTCTGCAGAGATTGTTTTTAAAAGCTTTGTAGCAAAAAAAAAAAGTTCAAAATAAGGTATACTACCTTCTGCATGTTTCATTCAACAGCTGCAGGATTAATGAAACCACAGCTGAGGAAACATTTCACATGCTTCCATCCATAGGAACTCAGTGCACCCAGAGTCTTCCTAGGAAGCATTTTTGACTCTTCAAGAGAAAAAGTTTCATGAGATAACAGCACTTTTCATCTCAACAGAAAATATTAGCTGTGTGCAATAGATTCTTTTAGCAACTGTGAGCCTACCTGAACCTGTCAATCAAAGTACTGTGAACCTACTTGAGCCTGTCAATCAAAGTACAGCAGAAAGAAGTAGAACTAAAATACGTGGTAAAACACAAAGGGCATTGCGGCATGAATTCATCATGGCAGTCAAGCTGAAGGTTAGTTTTCCTGATCACAAAACCAATAGACAAATCTACTACAAGCAGGGATTTCACTCATTCCTTCATATTAATGCTTGCAGTGATGTCAGTGGTTTTGCACCTATGGCAAAAGCAAATTTAGCTCTAAATATGAATTAAAAACCTTTCTCAGAAAAATCAATGACAGTGAAAACCACAGCAGAGCTTTTCACATGTTTCTAAACTGAGACAAAGGTGGTGAAGATAACAATATTTACTTAGCTGCTCTCAGTGCTGATTAGACCAAACACAGAACAAGGACACATTCATTGCAGATAATGTTTTCAGCACTCATTGCTGAGGCCATTTAATTAATTGTTCTCCTGGGGTCAATATCAAGTTATGTCAATAAGCATTTGAGCTCATCCAGCACCAATAGCTGAATCTGTTTGTTTGATCTGGGAGCTTTATCTTGTAAACGTGGCTCTTGCTGCAGAGTCTGTCCCCAAAAACACCTCAGGAATTTTATTTCTTTTTTTGGGTTTATAGAAAAATTAAACCCATGGAAATTGAAAACTACTGTTGTTCTTGTTTTAAATAGTGATGGAGTTCCCTTTAGAGAAAAAGGATTTAATGGGGAAAAAAGAGAATTGGAAGTATTAATGGCTTTTTTTCTAGCTGAAATGAGGATAATCCACAAGATTTTGTCTTCCTGTTTACAGAGTTTTTTCCCCTCCTCTTAGAGGCATCTATATATATTCAAGAGAAAAAAACCTTTGAGTCTGGTAAATCTGAAGCCTTTTTGTGAATTATTATAAGAAAATAAAGTGGTTGATTATCTGCCATTAGGCCTAGAAGAAAAACCACCTGAATTTAAACACATGATTTTGACATTCAAGGTATCATTTTCAGGAAGGAGCCCTCATTTCTTTTGGTGCCAGATTTTTTTTTCTTTTTCCTTAAGATAACAGCCAGCACTGCATCTGATCAACACACCTCACATCACACAGACCTTTCCTGGTTAGGCAGTGTGCAGGCAAGCTTGGCTTAGTGCTCCTGGAAATTGGCCACATAAAATGTCATTTCAATGTGGAACAAATCCAATGAACTGGAAGTTATAACAAATCCTTTCATAACGGGGATTATTTGCTTTTCTTATTCCCACTCTATGGGAACTGGACACTCTTCACCAATTAGCCCCCAGTTGCTACTGCTTTGGTTTTCTGGTGCTCTCCAGAAAAAAGAGACAATACAGGAGCAAAAAGTAGGAAGGTTGGCTGGCACAGAACAGCTTTTAGAGCTAAAAGTAGAATGAAGAGCACAACAATCAGCCATTTTAAATACTTTCCATACCAAATCTTCCTTCTGGTGTCGCCAGACAATTTCACCTGTGTATCCCCTGTGTGTATCATTGGAGCAATCAGGAATCAGGAAGGGGTGAAGACACCAGAAAATACGAAGGTGTCCAGGGAAGCAGAAGGTTATAGGTGAGTGCAGATGCTCAGTCAGAAAGCAAGCACAAGTTGTCTGCTCTGATTTCTACTGAAAATTCACCAGTCTAAGCAAGAATGAGTATTTTTTGGGATGAGTGGGCTTCTTACTTGATAGCTCTTTCCTACTCTATGTGGACTACTCTAATTTTGGTATAGAATACCACTAAGTAAAGGATAACACAATCACTTGCCTTTATCAAATGGGCTGAGTCCTCCCAAGGGAGTTACATGCTTTAAATTCCCCAACCATTGCTGCCAAGGTAGGTGTCACCAGCCTGGAATACATTACACAGCTGACAGGAGCCCAGAAAGAGCTGAGCTTTCCAGATACCCTGGTATTCTTTCAGCATGAGCAAAGATCTTTTTCAATGAGAGATGTCAGGCACCAAAATCAAGCAATTACTGGTTATAAAACTATTCTCCTGGAAAAGTGCGCAGCCTGTGTGTAACTTGTTAAATGGCCTACTCTGAGTACATTGTTCACCATTGAACAGAAAATGGTCTTTGTTACTCGAAGCAAAGCTCAGACTTTTAGTATTCATCAGGGATGAAACCATTCCATGAAAGAAAGAGCATTTTAATTTTGAAGCAGTGTATTATGTGGTTTTCAAGCACATCATACAATGCACTGGGAAACCCTGTATGTGGGAACATTTTGCTATTAATGTGCAATAACCTCTTAATAAGGGAGAAGATGGATCTTGCTCCTCAGATCTATTTACATCTCACTCCATCAGACTGCAAAGACTCATAGAACAGAAACTTTCTGCCAATACCCTGAATTATTTAGCTGCTGGGGTGTAACACTTATTAGATTGTAATTGGTTTGGTTTTGCCAAAAGGAAGCTGTTTGTCACGAGCAGCCCTGCATTAGCACAAGGTTTATGGCACTGGAGTACCTTAAAGAAAACTACATCTGTCTTGAACTGCTGTTCTGCTTTGATTTAATGGCTCTTGAAGCAATAAGAGCTGCATGGTCCCACCAACTGCTGATATCCACAGAAATAATAAATACTGCATTGAATTCTATTAAGGAGTACTAAATATTCAATGTGACAATAGAATTCCCCTACAACATCCAGATGGATTTACACCTCCTCTATGGAAACTGAAGTAAACATCAGGCAATTTTCTGTTCAGGATTCACTGCTGGTACAGAGTGAATTCAGCCACAACCAGAGTACTAATGAGCTCTGAGCAATGATGATCACAAGAGCAAGAAATTCGTGTTACATGAGAGTGAAAATACCAAACTCAGGAATAATATCTGTGGGACTGGCTAAGAGTCCTTTTCCTTCACCATCACCTGAGCTATGCAGCTTACAGAGCAAGCAGAAAAATTGCCATTTTGTCTTTGTTTTTATAGTGGGGTATATACAGACACATATGGAATACATGCAGGACTTCTGAAGATCATAAAATAGATACAAAAGCTGTACAGAACCCTCAATTTTATTTTTCTACTGCACTATTTTAAATTGTAAAATGCTTATGCAGATGATTACAACATGTTGCTTGCTCATATTCCAGAATGTTCATTTTCTTTTCACGTTTAATATACTGGAATATGTGCACGATCATGCTGAGCAGAGTAATTGAAAATTAAACAGAGAATTACTCACAGCAGCAATATTTTAAATTCAAATAAGTTTCACAACATATGGCCTTTATAACACAGTCTAACAAAAATTTTGTAGCTGCTTAGATGGAGCAGGTGCTTTCCTTTTGTACTGCTGGATCCACACCTGAATTGTCTGAGGCACAGCTCCAGGCTGCAGCCTCATCAGGGACAGCCCTGGCCAAGCAGATTTCACAGCCAAATGCTCCATCAATAGCCCTGTCCCCTTGATAGACTCTCCAATCCATCTTAGATGCTGAAAATTTTTAAAGTCCCTTTTTACAGGAAAGCTGACACCTCCAAAGCAAATTGTTCTCTGAAATTACAGCAGCTGACAAGATCTTCATACTTGCATCTGTTTAAGCATTAGGTCAAGACAGATCAAGGAGATGTGGTATGAGTGACCCTGTCAGACCAAATTTCCCTTTTTCCTTACAGGGGCAGCACCTCTTGGGCATTTCTGATTGTGAGATCCACTGTTGTCAGGGAGCTTAAGCTCCAAACATTCAGCACAGAAAACACTCCTACAGCCTAACCTCAGCTGTCCAGTACATGTGCTACAGCTTGGAGTGAGTTCTTGTGCACTGCACAAAGTTTTTGGAGGTCTTGCAGAGCCCGTCCCCTTCCAGCTCCTGACACAGGAACAGCCCAGCTGGTGCAAACATCCTGCTCTAAGGGAGGGGGGCTGGCACATCTCAGTCACCTTCAATGGCTACAGAACTCATTTCAGGTTTGAGATGGCAGGGAAACCTCCTCCACAGAACACTCTCATTATGGGCTATAACCTCCCCAAAAAGCAAACTCAGAGAAAGAAATGTTAACAGCTCCTTATTCCATTCCAACACTGTGCTGCTATAAGAGAAATTCACAAGTAGGAAAACAAAGAGTTAGGATTGAAATTCCATACTTCTTCCTGAAATATCAGAATCAGAACTATCCATGTTAGAAGCAGGAGTTTTGCACCAAGTAATGCACATTGTAAGTAATGATTTAATCCTTCCTTATTTGCTCTCTCTGGAGATTATTCAGAGTTCTTGTAATTAAGATACCATGAACATGTGCATGCACACACCTTGAATATTTTAAAGGAGATACCAGTGAAAAATCCCTACCTTCACACATATAACCAAAGATTACTTCAAAACCTCTTTGATATGTCACACAACCATGACTTTCCTCTGTATTAAGAGGAGCCCTATGAAGTTATCCAATTATTTACAGCATCACCCAGTATTTAGGTACACAGCTGTCTGATCTCTAATTGCACTCTGCACACACACCAACAGAGCCAGGAGCACTGAGGGAAGGACCATGATTTTGGATCCCTGGATTTCATGGGCATGTGGGAATGAAGCTAAAGAGCATTAATTACCTTCCTTTTTAATGACAGGTAGCATTCCTCTGTCATTTGTTGCTCTCTGTTCAATTATCTGTTTGTGGGAACCTCTCTAACACCAATGCTCCTTGGCTGGGAAACAACAAGATGTAAAGTAGAAAACTGATGCTCTTCATTACAGTAATTTTCAACCTGTCTGACAGCAATAGGAATTCAATTACAGTCCTCCGGTGGCAATAAGCTCTGTGCACTAGATCTTAATTGTTCAACCATCAGTTTGCAATTTGCATTTGTAGTGTAGTGACAGCTGACTCTTTCCATCAGTAGCAGACGTTTATATTCATGAAAAAATAAATATATTGTACATCTAGCTCAGCAAGGAAAGTTTCTATAATGAAAGAACCAGCCTATTTACTTAAATGATTGCAATAATTTGCTGTTCTGGGGTCTGATGTAGAGCTTTTCCTTGGTATTACAAACTACAGGCACAACTGTGCCCTCTGAGAGGTGGTTATATTTAGTAACCATGTCATCACATTTCAGTTTCCCCCTCCCTTAAAGAAATGAAGTTTAATAGGAAAAGGCTTCCAATATAAATGGGTGTGTCCTGAACACTACACTTTCACAGCATGCATGCTATACATTTGCACATGTATAAACAGAGATATGGGAATATTTGTGAGGGTGCAAACAAACCCTGTATCTTGTACAGCTAAGCTACAAAAAAACACTTAAAAATTGCTCAAACTTTTCTGGCACAGGGTAATGTACAGGTATGTATGTCTTCTTCCCTCCAAGAAGCTCATGGAGATGAGGACGTTTTGGAGCATCCAATAGGTCCTGTCAAATCCTAACCAGTGCAGAACTGGGGAAGGGCCACCCACTAGATCACCCCTATCACTGACCACAGCCAGGGCCAGATGGATCTTCACTGATGGCTGCACTCACAAATTCCTGTGTAAAGAGGAGTTTGGCAAGACCTTGGCAGCAAAGTATTAACCCAATCAGCTCATGGCTGTCACCCCTTAGGTGTTTGTTATTTCAAATCTGCAACCACTGCCCAACAATGAGGTGAGAAGGCAGGACTGTGTCACTGGGGCACAGCACAGGTATGATGAGTTGGCAGTGTCAAAGAACACTGTGCTGCTATAAGAGAAATTCACAAGTAGGAAAGCAAGGGTTAGGATTGAAATTCAGTAGCTGAACAGCCTGAGAGAATTAGGCAAAATACCTGCTTTTACATCACCTTGATTTGACAGCTGGTATTGTTCTTCATCACTCTTTTTAAAAAACAAAAACATGTTTTTAAGAGCTAGGAAAACAAAGGCAGTGTTGTGTCCCACAGGCAGCTCCTGCCCTGATGAATTACTGCTGCCTCTCACACATCACTGCAAGGCACAGTGAATGAGAGAAGCATTTTTGTGAGAGGAGATATCAGAGATTTCTATCCTGGGTTGAAAATCCTTTCCCTTTCATGCAGACAGCACAGCCTGGGACTGGCAGCCATGGGATGTTGCCTGCACAAGGCTCTCAGCACAAAGGTGCCATGTGCTTTACCAGGCTCTGAGGACTTATTCTGGTGGATGTGCATAAGTGTGCTCAGGACTGAGCCTGCCCATGAGAGCCCTGCAGGAGTTTCCACTTCATTATAGATTTCCCTGGTGTAGGCACAATTGTCCTTCTTGTTCTTTGTATCAGAAAAAGTCCCTGGCATCCTAAATCTAAGTAGCAATTTGTTAGTGCCAATTTTAATTTAATGGAAAACATTGTACCTGCAATAGTAGGAAAAAAAAGAAGCAGTGAAATTTTTGAGTGGTTTTTTCCTTTGTCACTCTTAGAATACATAATTCTCTGTACTATATTGATTCAAGGCAGTCTAAATCAACCTGACTTCACTTTCCAAGCTGAACAACACCAGAGCCTCAACCAGTACAAATAGGAGTTGCACCCATGCTTCAGAAATAGTAGAGTTCAGATACTTTTTATATATTTATATCTATGTAGTGTATGTTACATATTATGAGTTTCAAATATGTATCTGTTGCCCTTCAAAGGCCAGACAACTCAGTGCACCAGATCCTCACAGCTTTCTAGGGCACAAACTGTTTTGATTCATGGGGCCATCCTTATCTTAACATTTTCTTATTAATTAGGTCATAAGAATTCAGTTCTCTCCTCCAGTTTGCTGATTGAACTGAAGCTGTACTTTCAGGGAAAGTTTTTTCTCATGGAAAAGGGGAAGTTCAGCTTAATTTCCAAGTAGATCATAATCCAGGTCCTGTTGCTATAGAAAAATAAATCAATCACTGCCCAGAAGGAAAAAAACCCGGACCCTGCTGGTATTTACCTGGGTGCAGCATAAACAAACATCCAGGTAACTCCTTTAGGTTGCAGATCATACTCTAAAATATTCTTGGCAGGACTAATTTTATTATCAACCTCCTCACAACTCTTTTCTTGCAAAACCAGCACAGATGTGAACCTTTATGCCTGGAACAAGCTGCCTTTCAGATGAGCAGTAAGATACTGGATAAATGTTATATGAGAGCACTGTAAGAGAATTCCAAAAGGAAAAAAGTGCAGGTTTGATCTACATAATCACTTTGAAAAAGGTAAATCTCTCTCAAGCAGGGGTTTGCAGCATCAGATGTTATTGTCAGCTCACAGCTGCCTGCTCCCAGCCCGATAACAGCCAGCAGTTGTAATGAGTGTGCTGCAGAAATATTACAAGCAATAAGCTCTGAAAATCAATGAAGCATGTACCCTTCAAGGCAGCCTGGTGTAAGCCACATCAAGTGTCATTTCAGGTGTTATTACAGCTTTGTACGCAATGTTTACTTGGGCTGATTTTGGAAGACAAGCCTCTTCCCCACCCCAAAACATAAAATCAGTGTTATTGAATGTAAACACAAACACTGCTTTGTGTTCCTTGAAAATCCTACCTCTCTTCTCCCTGCTGTTATTAAAAACAAAGAGGCAACTAAAATGTCTTACCTCAGGATTACCTTTTAAGACAGAAATGCTTGTATCTGTATTTTCTTCTTTGCATAAACATAAACTCTGCTTGACTGTGCATCAAGTATTTATTCCAGGGAGCTTTGTCTACAGAAGACACTGCCATGATTCATCGTGCATCTATGCTTACCAAATTTTATAAATACTGGAAAATAGGCCATAAATGCTGCTTTGTTTTAAATCACTGTTTTGTCTAGCCAAGATATCTTGAGAGTAGTAGTGCTAGGAATTCAGATAATGAAAATTAAATAGGCATGTGCTTTGCCTTCATACAGCAAAATTGTATAGATATAGAAGTAAATCTCTAAAATAATATGGGTTAAAAAAAAAGTTCTAGCATGATCCAAACTGCAGGAAAAGGGACGGATTCCACATCCTTCATCCTGAGCCGAGCTCTGCTGTGCAGAGCAGCACTCAAAGGCTCATGATCTGCCTTCCCCAGACTAGCAGGGACAAAAGATGATCAGCCAGACTTTATTTAAATGAGCTGTAATCCAACAGTCAAATATTTTTTAAACATGAACTCTGCTTCAGCTGCTGTGCTGTGGTGCCAGAGCAGCTGAGGCTCTGCTGCAGGCGTGGCCCCTGCCCAGCCTGTGGAGGGATGCACAGGCAGCTGCCTGCTCCTTCCAGGCACCCTGCCAGCCCATCAGGGCTGTGCTCACACAGGAGCACGCTGTGCCAGCATGCCACAACAGCTACAACAGCTTCACATTATTTTCTTTTTTTCCCTCTCCCCTTTATAAATATATTTATATATACATATATGGACAAACCCCCAAGCCTTCAGTGCCAACTGAGAGTTCAGAGAGGGATGTCAGGATTTTTCAGCATCCAGGTGGTTTCATTTACCCTCAGAATTTTTTGTGAATTTTGTGGATTGCAGAGCGCTGCTGTCTCACTCTCTGACCAGGACTAGAATGCTGATGGACCCACCAGAGTCCAGGCACTCAGCACATGCCATGGCTGGGAAATCTGTGGCCACCAGCCAAACGTGTACCCTGAGACTGAACTGTCCCAGCACAAGAGAAGGGGTTCAGCTAAATTGCCACCAAACAAGAACAGGCACATTTAACATCTAAATATAACCATGTCACAGAATCATTGAATGCCTTGGGTTGAAAGGGACCTTAAAGATTGTCTCCTCCCAGTCCTCTGTCATGGGCAGGGACACCTTCCACTAGACCAGGCTGCTCAAAAATTAAAAGTGGACTTTAGACCCCAAGAAGAATGTGTGGAACCAGACCTAACAGAGGGGGAAAACAAACACCCAAGAAATTGCTTTATCAGTTTGAGTCACTGTGTGCAAAACAAAACTTTGTGCATCTATGACAGATATTTTTTGCCAATTACATCTCAGAGCACTCACGAGTTTGGCCTTCAGAAAAGCTACAATGTAGGACAATTTTAACCTGCATAAAAGGCATGGGGTTTTGTTAATTTTTAAAATAATAGCTGAACGTGGAAATACAGATCTCTTTTCCAGGAAAAGGGTATTTTATATAAATCATTGGGCATCCATCCTAAAGAAATTTATGGGCTGGGCAGACCCAACACTTCTCCTCATGCCTGAAAGTGCTTTCCTGTCTACCTCTTTTTATTTCAGTGGCTGAACTGACCATTAAAAAACCCAAATAAATTTTAGCTAACTCCATTCCAAGAATTTCCTCTGCAATATGCAAAGGTTTTAGGAAAAAAAGAAGCTTATGTTGCTTGGTGAACTTGGGTTAGGCTATAAGGCCATTTTTCACATCTAATCTAACAGTCTGAAGTGACTGCCAGAGTCATTTACCTGTTGCTCTTTACCCTGCAGGTCAGGACATCTCCATTTTCTCATTAAAATCTCAGGCAAATGATTCTGAAATGATTACTACAAGTCAGCCTTTGGAAATTATCTCAGATTTATGCAAAGGCTGCCGTAATCAGGGGTACATTTTTACTACCTCTGTTATATTTAAGAATATGACCATACATTCAGTTCACTGATCTTTTCCACAGAAAGGTTGCCTGCTTTGCCACCTATAAATTGAAGCTGTTTGTTGAGCTTTTAGCAAACCTTGGGCATTAAAATGCCATAGCATATATGATATATCATAAAATGAGTGATCAAAGGAGACTAGCTCCTACTAAATTTTCTTTTCTTCTAATCTTCCCTCCACAGGCAAAAACCTGGATGAACAGATAAGTCAGTCCCATGAGGTGGATGAAACTTTGATAATAAAGCTTATGCTCCTTACACTGATACTCATTCAGCTTTTCTGAAATCCATTTACACAACATGATTAAAGAAACAAGACTGGGCTTTCCTCTAACATTCAAATACATTTTGTTCACAAAAGAAATGCAAGATCATACCCTGTATGTGGTTTTTTTTGAAAAGTAGGAAAAACATCAATACTGTCTCCTGTAATTACAGGAGAAAAGTTGTAGAGGTAGGAAAAAGTCTTCTTTCAGACTGTGTAGAAGTTGAGTCAGTAAAATACAGCAAGGCAATCCAAGATAGTAATTTTAATATATTTGAATATGTAGCTAAAAATCAATGAAAATTGTTCATAAAGAGCCTCTGATGCACTTAAATTATCCGTGTCCCAATGTGGCCTTGTTGCAGCTCCCCAAGTAACAGGAAAATTAACATTCTAGGTACTTCTTTGCATCCTTCTGATCTTAAAAAGACCTGAAAACTAGTCCAGAAACTGCAATTACATATTTTTGAGACAATTTAATTTAATGCTCTTTTAAAGATGGAGGCACAAGGGACAGAATCTTTGAACTTAAAATCCCTGCCAGCAGTTTTAATGAGTAAATAAACACGTCCTTTTTTGCTGTTACCAACCTGAGCCAAGGTATCTTTTCATTCTACACAGATGTGCAGAAAACACCCATTTACAAAAATGATTGAATTAGTCTTTTACTAAATAGGTGAAAATACTCTCCTATTGCCTCACAGTTGTACAAAGTTTTGGTTGAGGAGGAGGGGTTTTTTTGAGGGAGTGGGAAGGTTGGGCAGTTTTGGGGGTTTTGTTTGTCTCTACAACCTCCACAGGTGCACTGTGACCTACTGGGACAGAAAAGATTTCTGCCAAAGTTTTCAGTGTTTCTCTGGCTCAGCAGGTTTATTCTTTAAAGCCTCAAATGTGTTATTTCTGTATTCTCTGCTGAACATCACCAGGCAGGGAGAGAGGTTTTTCTTTGTGAAAGATTTGGCTTTAGCCCAGATCCTGCAAATTTGTGCTTTCAACAGTGGCAGACCTTTTCCCTGACACAAGCTTCAGAAAAGTGTGGTGAAGTGTCTCAAACCCTGCTCAGGTGATAAAGTAAAATAGTTCTTATGAAGAGGGGGAAAAAAGGAAGAGAAATGAAGGCCCTGTTGATGCACCCAAAGGGTTGTTTTTCATCAGCTTCAGTTGGACCCATCAAAATCCAAGTAATTTAATTCCAGCAATTACTTTATCCAAGGAGTAACATGTTGAGAAACAAAAACCCAGACTGTTTCTTCCAGGCTCAGATTAGCTTGTTGCAAGGAGAGCTGCTTTTCTAAGAGGATTTGCACTAATTACATAAAGTATGTTATAAAACAGTGTTCAAGAAATAATAGACTAGAAAGCCAGAAGGTTAATAAGGAAACTGATCCTGTCCTTCTCCCTGTCCTGAATTCCCATGCAGGAAAAGCAGTCAGGATGCCTAGTAAAGACACAAACCACGATTACTTTATGGAAATTATTTCTCAGCAGTGTAACACCCGAGAGTTCCCTTCCACGCTCATTTAAATGACTGGTGGAGCAAATAGCAAAATCAATAGCCACAAAACTCGGTCTCATTTTTGCAATTAAACCCCTGAGATAGAATCCATCCATAACATGCTCCTGGCAGTCCCAGGGGTGATTGCAGCCTGCCTGCTTTATCTGCCTGAACACCTCATTCCCATGCAGCAGGTGTAAGGGAATATTTCCTGCACACATGCCATTTAACCTGCTGGAGTGGGTGCTCTGCAAATGACTTACATTCATTTACGCAGCCCCCTGTATTCCTCAGCTCAGTGCACACACATTAATTACTGGAATTGGAAACAGCCTTGCTTTAAGCCAAGGAGATGATTTAGTAGGAATTTGCCAGTCTCAGGTAAGTGCATCCCATGGTGCAAACACACATTGCTGTGGTGGCAGAGTGTGGCCATGTGTGATTTTATAGCTCTGTGTAACAGCCAGCCAGGAGAAGAAGCTGCACCCCTGTGGGAATGTGCAGGGTCAAGAGGAGATGTGATAAAAGCCTGCTCCTTTTACAAGAGGCTGAGAAAAGCCATTTTAGATGCTGCAGCAAAGGAAAAAATGTTCCCTTTACCAGCAGGGGCTGGGGATGCAAGTGCACAGAGACAGGCTTGACTGCACCAGACCCATGGGTCTCCTTCTCAGTCCCAGCAGCAAAACAAGTAGAATCAGTTTAGTCTGTCTAAGGAAACCTCAGATTGGATGCAGTAAAAAAACCCAAAAACACCAACCCAAACACTGACACAGCAGCAATAAATTTAAATCTCCAATTCTCAGCATATAAAAGTGATGTGTATAAAATGTTAACATTATACAGATTCGCTGAGCTGATGCTCCCACACAACTTGAAAAATACTAGAAATTACATATTTTGATGCTGTCAAGTTAAAACACACAATAAAAATGACAAAATTCCTGCAAAACCTCCTGCTTTCACCAAGACTACGCTTTTGGAAATGGGAAGATGCTCATCAAAATTTTTAAATAAATTTGACAAGTGCCACCTATACTATGTATATATACCACTTCTCTCACATCAGCATGTTTTCTCTCCTTTCTCATCCTATGGAAAAGCAGGACCAATATTGAACTATTGATCCTACAGAAACAATGGGAGTTTGGCCACCTGACACTACTGCAGTCACATTTTTTCCCTTGCTTCAAAATTTACTAGGTTTACACAGAGCTGATTTTTCTAATGGGTCTTTCTCACAGACAAGGTTTGTGGAGTAACACTTACACTGTTGCAGGGATCCACTCCCTTAACCATATTAAGGAAAAACAAGGTCACTCGAATATTGACATTATTGCACTAAGGAACAAATGAACACCTATGTAGTTTGAAAATTTTTTCCATTTCTTTCCATTTTGACTATGTCCCCAAGTCATACATGAGAAATGAAATATTTCCCACAGGAATAAATGCTCCTTGGATAATGTTCATAAGTGATTAGAAGAGTGGGAGATGAAAATGGGTCCAAAAGTCTCAGCAGCTTCCCCTATTTGGCTGTTATTGGTGGTTTATTGTTGAAACTGGAAACAAAAGGTACAGCAAAACACGCAGATTATGACAAAAGAAACTGTATTCCAGCTTTGGTTCTGCACTGCCTCATGTCACTTTGGGGCCAAATTGTCTCAGCCTGGAGGGATCTCCTTCTGCTGGGTTGTATCCACATGAGGTATTCTCATGCCCAGGCTGGATCTGAAACCCAGGGCAGCAAACAAATCAGAGCAGAGCCTGTGTCCTTAAGGAACAGGGAAAACAAGTATTTTTGGAATGGAGTCCAAACCATACTGTCATTTTAATCTTGTTTTGAAACGTGTTCCATGTAATATTTTAAATTTAAACCAATCTGGAAAGGCATCAGGCAAGTATAAATCTAACCATGGAGGCAGAGGAGCAGGACTAACAAGGCAGATGCTTTATGAGTTTGGCTAGCTTCCTGCTTGCAGATAAAAACCACCAGATGCCTCAGTGAAGAGGATTCCTTCCTGGGAATGCTGATTTCAGAGCTGCAGTCCATAATATTGATTACCAGGAAGATCAGATGTGAAAGGCAAGTGGAAAACCCATAGCACTGCTTCTCCAAATCCCAAACATCCTGCTTGCCATGGTCACTGTGCTAAGAGCGTGTCCCAGTGTGTAGTTTGACAAATGTGTCCCTGCTACTCCAAACTCCACCTTGGAGCTATTGACACAGAGCCTCCACACTGGATAGAGAGCCCACTTCAGGAAGTATATGGAAATTAAAAACCAATAAATAATGGAGAATGCTTTTCCTGGCAGAAGTTATCACTGAACAACATTTGCAATTGACTCTGCATGATTTAGCCTTGTAATTTAATAGGAACGGGTTTGAAGGGCTGGGTGTTCATAGGACAAGAGGACACAGCCTCATGTTGCACCAGGAGAGGTTTAGGTTGGATATTAGGAAACATTTCTTCACTGAAAGTGAAGTCAAGCATTTCAACAGGCTGTCCAGGGCAGTTCTGGGGTCACCATTTCTGGAAGGATTCAAAAAACAAGTAAATTTTGTGTGTAGGGACATGGGTTAGTGCTGCATGTAGCAGTGTTGGGTTAATGGTCACTCTTGAGATCTTAGAGATCTTTTCCAACCTCAACAATCCTATGGCTATGAGTGTAACTGACAAGGAAATTGCCAAGGAAATTCATTTATGTGAGGGAATTTTCCCTCAATGCCAGCAAAACCCCATGGGGAGTGTAGCCTGCACCACAGGCAAGCAATGAAAATCACACTTTGCTTACAGCTGCTTAAGGACATTATTTTATAGTGGCTATCTACAGTTTGGGGCTGAATCTCACAGCCAACAACAAAGCCAACAACATAAAAAGGAAACAGAATCTGCCTCATTGCAAAGAAAAACCCAGGACAGACAGAATGAAGGATGGATACACAGAAGGGGTAAGTTTTCTGATAACTTTGGAATAACAAGTAACCTGCCTTGCTTGGCTGCAAGGAATAAAACCATTAGAATATAAATACCAAGTGAGAAAAAGACAAAATGACATTTAAGAGTTATGGACCTGCCTGTGTGGACTCACATCCACTGCACTGGATGAACACTTAAGAAGTCATATTTTTCATTGATAAGACAGCTGTAATGAAAGCTCTGCATGGAGAATGAGACTGCTTGGGGGTCTCAGAAATGGTGTTGGATGTAGAATCAGAAAAAAATATATTTACTTTTAAAAAGAGAGAGAGAGGAAAAAAAAAGAAAAAGTTGTAGCAGTGTACCCTTCCTAATGCCAGCCTGCCCAATTGGTAAATTGGCAGCAGCTGTGGCCCTTTAGGCTGTTTTGCATAAATAAATAAAAAACAAAAAACCAAAAACAAAAACCAAAGCATAAAAATACCCCACGCCAGTAGTGGAAAAGAAGCATTCCTCCAACAACACATCCTATAACCATCCCTACTTATTTTTCTTGTTCTAACTTCGAAATATTTACAACACATTTCTGTAAAATACATCTCCAAGGTTGCTTTAAAACCTTAACTGTAAGAGCCCTGTTAACACTACAAAAGCAAGTTTCTCATCTGTTATCTCCCCTCCAGCCACAGACAAGTCCCTGCACTTATAAAGGATGGGTGTTTTTGTTAAAGTGTGCTTTATTGATTAGCCACTTTATTCAAGAGCATCTTCATAAACTCATCTGCTTATTAATTTCAGCTTTATCTGAACACTCTCCCCTAGACACTACTTCTTCCTCAGGCATACTGTCATTCCTATCAAGAGTGCTTCCAATTAAGTGGCAAGAGAACCTGGGAAGTGCTGGCTGTGGAAAAGTGACATTGGCAGGGACTTGTGAATTGTCATAGAGATCTAGAAAATAATGAACAGCAAAGCAGAGGTAAATTGGTGATCCTTGCACCAGACTGTATCAGCATGGACACAAGTCTACAAAACATTAGCTGCAACAATGAGAGAAAACATTGAAAAGAAACATGGTGTTAACAGAATGCAAAATGAGGCTGAAGGGCTCTTACACACACCCTGACAGCGAGGGCAGAGTGTTGCTATTAGGCTGTGTCAACTCAGTAGAGAAACAGCACCAGGATTTATCTGTTCTGGGAGCAGAGGATATATTTTGTTTTATCTGTTTTATGCAGTTGCAACAAACAGAATGAACAGCTCATTAAACACAGTGTTATAAAATACATGCAGGGCCACACAGATTTGTCCAAATCCATTCCCAGCTGAACCACAGGCACTGATCTTGCAGCCAGGTCACTACTAATACACTCAGCAGTATTTACCATAGTCCTTCAGACTGAAGTCAATTATAAGGGCTGACCATAAGCCAGAGTTCAGTGTTTATCTCAGCATTCCAGCTCCTGTGGACATCAGGCAAAGCCACAGAAGACTAAAACAGAAAGGCTGGGTGGAGCCCCTGTGCACACTGGCATGAACATCATCACCTCAAAGAGCCAGGATGGGCTGGGACCAGCCTCCTGCTCTCTTCCTTTCCAGCCAAGGGTCCAATAAACCTGAGAGTGGCAGAGATCCAACACATCCCAGAAAAGCATCAGCAGAAAGGTTAGGAAGGCAGTGGCAACAGCATTTAACTTGCGTTACACACTTATTCCCAATCCAGCTCATGTTCCTGCAGCTAATTCATGTTTGAAAATGCCATCCAGACTCATGGCAAGAGCTTCAAAATGCCAGAGCAGAGATCAGCCCTGCTCCTGCTGCCTTGGCTCTGCTCCATCACTCTCCTTGGAAGGTGCAGAGAACAGCTCAGTGCAAGGTAACATCTGGCTTTTAAAACTCACTTTCATCTTAAAACATGAATCCAAGTTACTACTACTTCATGAATATTTACTGTCAAGGAAGTCAGTAAGTTCAGTGAATATTTGGCAGGCCTCAGTCAGATATTATGGCTGTTAGACTTCACATATTAAATCATCCAAATACTTAAATACATCTAAAAGCACTTTCAAGAGCAATCAAAAACTGGCTTAGGACTATTCCCTGATTGTTATTGAAGCATTTGCAGGTTAACTGAACATTACAAGCTATAGGAGATAAAACAAACTTTTTGAGTCTTTAGAGTCTGATCTTTTCAGACTTCCAGATTTATGTTTAACTGCAAAAAGTATTGTTTTAATGGAAGTAGATAAATACTCTTAAAAGTACACCTTTCAAAGATGAGCTTTGAGAAGATAAAAACAGGAAGACTTTTTAATAACAGCAACAGTAGGAAAAAATAAGAAAACACATTTTATATGTCTGTGGTCTTACTCTTATACTGTGAACAATCTAATCCTGAGTATTGGAATAGCTGAAAAGGAGAGAGAACCAATCTCTCTGCAGAGCTATTGTTGCAAATGCACACAAGATTTATTGTAAGAACTGTGATAAAATCCATAAAAGCAAAAGCAAGGAACAAAACCCAAGAAAAGAACAGCAGATATTTACTACTCAGGAGAGCTCTTTAGCCAGGAAATGCTCTTCTATGTGCATCTGTGTAGTTGGGATGGAAAGACCTATTGAATTTTTCAATTTTCAAGATCACACTAGGGAGATCAAGAGAGTTTTTTGGCATACAGATAATTCATATTTGCATAAAGTGGACCTAGGGTGTCACAGCCATGAGGCTTAAATTACAGCAGCCTAGGAAGGTGCCCCTTTAAAGCACTTGATGGATGGAAACATGTAAGGCAGTTGACAGCTGGATAACAATCTTTTTCTTGTGCAGCATCATTGTATCATCACTAGCTGCTTTGTGAAGTAGCTTTTAGAACCAGCTATGCATTGCAAATACTGTAACTCTTCTCAGGCTGTTAACCCTCTGATTTACTTCCTCATCTGAGCATCATCAATGAATGCTACAACGTTACTTCAAGGATTTAATAAATTAATCTGTGATTATGGATAACTCCCACACTGATCCCAGAAAGTTGGTAACAAAGAAAGCAAACAATGGCTTTTGTAACTCATTTTACATGAGCCTGTTAAAAGAGGCAAGTACAGGAATACGATTCCAATTAATTTTCTGCCTATTTTGCTGTAGCCAGGATCTTTCTTTCCCCTGCACCTGGAAAAAGCAACATGGGAACACAGGACCAAGGGTTACCTCCAAGGAATCCAAGCCTCAGCAGCCAACTTGTGTTACTGCTTCTATAAATTAAACTTACATTAAAATTCCTGTTGGAGAGCCTAATTCCAGAACCTCATTCCCCATAACATATTTCTTATTTATTTGAGGTTTTCTCCAAAAACCCCAAATTCCCTTTAAGCGATGGACAATCTGCTGTGAGCTCCATGGAAGATTCCTGCTCCAGCCCTTCTCTTCAAGTCAAAGCTGGTGTTGATTTGGAGCCATCAAACCTCTGCTTGTTCAGCAGCAGCTCCCAAGTGCTCAAGTACGGAGGTGCAGCTGTACAGATGCCTTTGCTGCCACGTTCTTCCCCAACACTATCCTTTGTTTTATATTTTTAGTAAAGGAAACAAAGTGAAAACCTAAAATTAAGTCCTCTTCCAGTTTCTTCATTCACTCCCTTAAGAAACCCCAACATTCATACAGACTAAATACACTAAATATAATAAAGTTTGATAAACCTCCTTTTTAATACCTAATCAGCATTTCTTGTTACGGTTAAAAACGTGCATCCACCTTGGAAATATGCATTAATTTGTTGCAGTTTTCAACAATACTATCATTTCCAAGTGACAGGAGAAGGAACAAAGTACCAATCAAAATTTTTTTTCTTGAAAAGTATTTTTGTTCTCCCATTGGCACTTGCAATAACTCAGAAACATTGCAGTTCTAGAGCACACAATACACAAATACCCATAAGAACCTGCAGAACTAAGAATTTTGTATTTCATTTGAAAATTTGTCAAATTACAGCATCACATTACTTCTTGTCCTCCCACAACGTTTTAAATCAGGTTTAGTAAGACATCTGTTTAAAAGCAACACTCACTCAATCACAGCTTCCTAAAGGGATCAGACCCCAGGCCAGCGCTCTGCCCTGTGCAGCAGCAGCTCCCCGCAAAGATCAACATTCTCCCAGACTTAAACAAGGCTTCAGTGGAATACAAATCAGGATAATCCACTTTTTAAGTAGAAGAAACTCAAGAGTGTCTAAATCAGAAGAAAAAGGGCTCCCAACCAACTTCAGCCTGCTCACCTCATCCATGCAGGCAGGTCAGTGCCTCCAGGCTCTGTGCCATGCTGAGCATCCAAGGGGGCACTGAGCCCAACCCCATCCTGAACCACCTAAAGCATCATCACAGGGCTGCCAACAACCAGAAAAAAAACCCACAAGCCCTCCCCAGGACATCTGCCTTGCCACAATTAATCACAGGTGTTTCTTAACAGCTAAAGGACATTTTCTGACTCATTTTTATATGGCTTTTTTTTTTCCTGTTCATTTTGTGGTTGCTTTTTTTTTTCTTTAAAAACTTCTGTTTCAGAATATTAAAAAGCATATTGCAGTATTATGCTTTCTGCAATATATTTATGTTGATTTGGAGTTTTTTTCTGTGACTGACTGGTGTTTTTTAAATTGTTTCATGATAGATGAGCTTAATGGAAATCCTTTAGGGCTGTGTGGAGTATATTCAAAGAAATATTGAAAGTTGCCTTGGGAACTGTTATTGAAACCAAATCTTGGCAGTGCATGTGCTGTGTGTAGAGGAGAGAGGGTTTAGCTGTGCTGCTCACTCTGCTCATGCTGAGGCTGCAGAAGGTTTGTCAAGCACAAGGATGGGGCAGAGAGGTTATTTTGGAAAAATGCTCTTTCAAGGGAAAAAGAAACCCCCAAATTGTTGAATATTGGACAGTTTTCTCCTCCCTTTCCCTAGTACTGGAGCTGCAGCAGGGTTAAGGAACACTGGATTATCCACTGGTACTCTGAGGGCTGGTTAAAACCCAACTAATCTGCAGATGGTGCTTTAAGGGAAACTAACAAAAACCATTAGAGCATATAAATTTGTAAGAGAAGTTGCACTGTTTAACTTTGAAAACTCCATGGCACAATGTTTGATATAGAAACACCTCCATGTTGACAATGACTATCCAAAACTGAAATTTTAGACATTGTTTCTACGGTTCCTTAAGGCTGATAAGGCAAATTTAAATCTAAAGGCAATTTATGTTTATTAGTGGCAGAGGGCCCTGGGGCAGGAAAAGCTATCTGGGGCTGGCATGTGAGGCAGAGGCATTTTCCAAGGTGCAGCAGCTGCAGCTGGCAGGGCAGCAAGCCCTGATGTGCTTTAAGGAACCTGTGTAGCTGCTTGGCTGGAGGCTGCTCACAAGGGTGCAGGGAGGAAAGTGATAGGTGAAATTTGGTCTGGAAAGTGACATTCGGCCTGATGGCACAATTGAGCAAAGCGTTTAAAGACATATTTAACTCCCAGTACTCAGTGGTTAATTAAGCACGTACTTAAGGATTCTGTTGTCTAATTTGGGATGCCTGACTCTATCCCTCTATAAACAGAGGTGTGATGTGAAGAATTTGTGATAGGTTTGGTGGTTGACTCTTATTGGGATAGAGAGAGGTTTGGTGGAGTCAGGAGGTGGTTGAGAAGCTGCAATAAAGGCATATAAGTGAATAATTGCATTAACCTTTCCCTACCTCCTGGGAAATCATCAGAAAGGTTTTTCCCACTGAGTTTATGGCATGTTTAGAGCCCTTAATACTGACTTCTCTTTCCTTACTTATTGAAGCAAGGCAGGATATTCAGCTCTAGGCTTTTTCACAGTGTGTCCTTCCAGCCCTGCCAGCGCAGTAAAGCTCAAATGGCACAAGGAGCTCACAAAGCCTGAGCCCAGGGAGCCTGTGGGGCCAGCCCTTTCCTGATGTACTGTTAGAGCCAGCAGGCTGGAAACAGATGGCTGTGCCATGGAAAATGTACCAGGATAAGATGTAAACAACTTCCACTCAAGCTAAGTTTTGCTTCTGTGCACAGAAGCAAAAGGAAAAACTGGAACACTGCAAAAACCAGGGTCGTTTGCAGAGTTTTCAAGAGTTTTCTCGTTGTGATTTTGCGCCCTGAGGCAACTACAGGTAATCCACCCAGTCCTGTTTCTGGGCAGGGGAGTAATTCTTTTTCCTAAATTAAAAATAATTCAAAGCTGAGAGAGAAGCTAGTTTTGCTTTTCTCACATTGCCTTTATGATGAACTCAACCATATTTATAGTTTTAGTAACAAAACTGTCAAATTATTACCAGGAAAGGTACAAGCTGTAGAAATAATGATTCTAAATTATTCTCCTAACCCAAATTCACTATGGAAATACTTGCTTAACTTGTAATGAAGTATGAAGTATGTTACAGCAACATTTGTGTTTAAATACTATTCCCTGACTGATCAAAGAGGAGCTGTATCAAGAGAGAAAATGTCTGAAATACCAGGCAGACAGCAATGTCATCAATCATGAATGTAACTGTTTGCATTTTGAAAAGCTTTCAACTTGGTCAACTCCTGATTGGTGTTTCTTTAATTGCTTTAATTGGGCTCTTTCCTCTGGTGTATATTGGTGTTTTTCTGGGCTGCCAAGCAAAGTACAACTTGTCATCTCCCTGAGAACAAATGTTTATCTTGTCCTGCCCCAGAGCACTTTGGGTTGTCTAGTTATCCTTTTTCTTTGACTTGATGATTGGTCTCCATGTACTTGATTATTTTCTGATTTTCATTTCCACCTGAGGTATGGTGGATGGTAACAAGCCAGTATTTTAGGTCCTCATAAAAATATGGCAAAAAATCCACTTCAATTGAACCAAAGGTGCAAAATTCCCTCTGGACTAACAGCATTTCTTTTTTTTTTTTTTTTTTTTTTAGTAGAGGCATATCTTGAATGTAAGAGGACACTCTCAAGGTAATTTTTTTACAGCTAAGAAATTTTCAGATTAAGTATTAAATACTAGAGGCTTTAAAATGCAATCAGTGTGGATTTCCAGCAATGGAAAAATATATCCCTTCCAGTGTAAAGAGGACACATTAATCTCTTCAAAACCTCTGTTACAGCAGAATGGTCACCATAGGCTTTGAAAAGAAGTATTTGGAAAACAGTAATAAACTAAATCTTCTGCCCCAACGTGCTCTGTGTCCTGATCCTGCCAGATTCTTAAATCCCTTAATGACAGGAAGGTTGGAGCTGGAAGGGACCTCTGGAGACCATCCAGGCAAAGCCCACTGCTAAGGCAGGTTCACCTGCCACAGGTGCCCAGGAGCATCTCCACGTGGCTTCTGAACATCTCCATGGAAGGAAACCCCACAGTTCTTCCACTCAGTCTCTTCCAGTGCTCTGTCACCTCACTCTAAACAAGTTTTTCCTCATATTCACTTGGAACTTATTATACGTCAGCTCTCAGGTTTGCTTGCTCTGTGGATGCCACTGAAGAGGCCCTGCCTGGAAAATGCAAATTTGAGGGTTTGAAAGGGAGTGAGATGCCTCTGAGCCAAAGGTGTTGGCCATCCTTCTTTCTATGCTGTTTATAAAGATTTGAAATCAGAAGGTAATGTAATTTTTCTCTTGCTTTGGGTCTTGATTTAATATTAATTTACAGAAGCCATTTTTCTTTTCACAATGGAATGGGCTGAGTATTAATGAACTTTTCTACTCTGACCTATTATATTTTGCTGAAGTCTGCCAGAGGCTTCCAATCCCTAGAAACTCTTTTCTGGGACATCTCCAAATCTGTAAGCATGTGGAGGCACTAATTAATGTAAAAGCTTTACCTCCAAAAGGAGGGCTACTAAAAATCTGTACTGATACCTTTTTAAAAAAAATTTGGGGAGTCTTTCAACTATATGAAGTTATAGAGCTTCTATTTTATTTGACACTGAGCTATTTGGCTCCATGTCAAGCAGAAGTAGAAAAAAAAAGGCAATTTTTTTTAAAAAATCCTTTTACTAAGTAGGGTTAATCCCTTAGTTGTGGTATATGAAAATGTGTTGGGTGAAGAAATGTTAAAAATTCACAGTTTTCAGGATGTGAAGAGCTGTTTCACTGTTGCAGCCACGCTTGAAGGTCTGTGCCCTGAGATCAAGTCTCACCCTCTTCCACCCCACTTCAGCCTCACTGATCCACTGCTCTTGGTGTGTCCCTAATTGTCACTGATCCATTGCAGAGGCAGTTCCTGCCCACCCTGAATCACCAAAGGCTCCCCTGACCAAGCCCAAATTCCATCAGCAGTTACAGACAAATCCAGGCAGCTGGAGACTCCACAACTTCCACTCATCCCTTCCATCTACAGCGAATTTTTCATCAACCAGGCACTCAATTTGCTGTCACGTCTTTGCAGGAAGGAGATGTTTAAAATAGTAATTTATTTTTCTAGAAATGAATTTCAAAATCAAACTTTCTTTGTCAGAAATTCTCCTCCACAGATCTTTTTTTTTTTTATTTGTGTGTGTGTGTGTGCCTGAGACCAATCTTCGCAGTTTTCCTCAATTTCATCAACTCTGCTTGATCAGCTGTGTTAGATTTGAAGCAGTCAGCTGTTACCCTGGCATTTTCTCATTTTTCAGAAGCTGTTAGAACATTATTTTAGCCTAAATATTTATTGTGTTTATTGGTGACTTAAAAAATAAAAGGATGCTCTCTGAATATGACGACTTTTTTTATCTCCTGCTCTCCTCTGGCACATATCCAGCAAAGCCTTTAACACATCAGAGCCCTGGGAATCAGTCCCTGTGATGAATCACTCTGCTGGAAAGTCCTGCCATACCATTAAATAAGGCTGATGATCCAGATTTCCTGCTATTTCCTTTCCTGTGCCTCAGATGGGAATTGCTGAAGTCAGTGAAGTTGTCCCGGTCCTACAACCAAGGTGATGTGTCCTGGAGTTGAAGTTGACAACGTGCTCTTTCC
The DNA here is from genome assembly GCA_013397095.1 of Sterrhoptilus dennistouni. Lineage (NCBI taxonomy): Eukaryota > Metazoa > Chordata > Aves > Passeriformes > Zosteropidae > Sterrhoptilus > Sterrhoptilus dennistouni. The sequence continues at coordinate 2,470,879 of VWZU01018340.1, read as the reverse complement.
TGGAATCACAGAGCCACAGAGTGGTTTAGGCTGGAAGAAACCTTAAAAAATCATGCAGATCCAACCCTTGCCATGGGCAGGGACACCTTGCACTATCCCAGGTTGCTCCAAGCCCTGTCCAGCCTGGCCTTGGGCACTCCCTGGGATGGGGCAGCCACAGCTTCTCTGGGCAACCTGTGCCAGGGCCTCCCCACCCTCACAGGGAAGAAGTTTTTCTTAATATCTAATCTAAATCTATACTCTTTCAATTGAAAGCCTTGTCCAATCAATTTCTTTGTAAAAAAATATATATTTTTTTCTAAAAAATAGAAAATTACTTTAAAATTATAAATGAAAGTATAAAGAATGAATCTGAGCAATTAGGAGTTACAGTAACACCAAATACAGGTGCTCAGACTTCTGTCTCTGAGCAGAGATTTGGAGGGTTTCTAATTTTTATGTTACAACCTGTGTGAGTGTGCACAATACCTTGAGTGTCTGCTTCTAGTGTGGCAGTGCTCAGAGACACTTTGGTGTCTGGGTTTACTCTTCTTGTCACTCAAATTGCAGAAGGATACACAGCCTTGTTTGGGTTTAGTGATACTGGCACCCAGACTAATGGAATTACTGCTGAGAAAAAAGCAAAGCCCTGCATGAAGGAGAAAATAAAAAATATATTTTTAAATAAAGCAGAGGCTCTTGAAGTTCACATGAAAATAATCATTGAGCAGCAGTAGGCCAGGCAGCCTATGGTGCAGAAATAAGAAACCAGTTCATTTCCAATTTTAGGTCTTCCAAAAAACTGCCTATATAGCAGTTTAAAAGAGGAATATTAATTTTCTCTAAGTAATTTCTTTTTCTTGCTACTTACAGTTCTCCTGCTTTCAAAGCAGGAGATTTACTCAAACACCACGTGTATGTTTGTGTGTAAGAACTCTTTACTGTTTTGCTCGTAAACTTGAAAGCACAGTGTGAAGAGTGGTTGAGAGACCTCCAGTATTGAACTGGAATCATTATATGACATAAAATATTAATATTGTTCTAACTTAATTTTCTCAGGTTTCCAGAAAAATAAATTAAAAAGAAGGTTTACACCTGCAAAAATCACAGATGAGCATCGTTTCTGGTGAGCACACAGGCACTTCTCTGCTCCTAGAAAGGTCACAGACTATCTGCCAGGAGCCAGCAAGGTTTCCTTTCCTCATGGGACCTGCTGAGGAGGAGAGAGCAGCTAGTGACACAAAACTCTGTCCTGTAAAGCCCATCAGTCTGTGGCAGAAGCTGCTACTCAAAGCAGAAGAGTGTTGGAGTACCTGGGTGTTGCAGTGTGCACTTCGGGTTCTCTAAAGTTCTGTATGGTTTTGTTATTGAGTTTCTATAATAGTTTATCCTTACCAACCCCTCTTTCCCAAATCCCTGTCCTTTCCCTTACAATAGGCCTCTCCCAGTCCATTGTAAACCTTCCCTGATAAGACCCATTGACACACCCTATGGCTTGAGTGCTCTGGCAAAATCTGGTGACTCAGCCAAGGCTTCAGGTATCCCCACTCCCCTTTTGCCCCTAAATAGCCCTGCAATGCCCCCTGTTCCTAAGTCACTCCCCTTCATTCCTAAAGGTAACGCCCCCTGTACTTAAGGGCAGGTAAGCCCTAGAAATCTTCACTTGCACCTGGGCCACGGCCTGAACAAAACCTTCCTGGTCCCCAAATGTGAGTCTGCTCCTTATTCCAGCGGGAACACATCTCTATCTGGGGTCTGGACCCACAAACAACTCATTTATGTGGTTATCCAAAGAGCAGGCTGGCAGGAGATCAGCTCAGAAGAAACCATACCTGGGGCCTCTTATGGCTCCTTAGGCTGTGCAAGCCCATCCTCAGCTGGAAGGGTTCAAGTATGGGTTGGATGGAACTTGGAGCAACCTGGGATAGGGAAAAGTGTCTCTGCCCATGGCAAGGGCTTGGAACAAGATCATCTTCAAAGTCCCTTCCAACCCAAACCATTCCGTGATCCTTTGCTGCAGGGAAATATTGTGTCTGTTCCTTTCTGTTTGAAATAATGTAAATAAAATTGGAGCTAAAAAAGTAGCTGGGATTTATTTTATATTCATTCTAAAATTAATCTCTGAGTTTCTCAGTTATAATATTTCTTTTATGATTTATCTTTAAATGTCATTGAGCAAAGCAAATCACTGCTGGGACTTCTGAGGGGATTGTTTTCAAGGATTAAGAAAGAGGGGCAGGTGAAGGAATTAACAATTAAAAGATGACTCCTGAAGACGAATGTACTAATTAAAAATCCGAGGAATTATTTTAGCTGAAGTGCTTTTCTTTCCAGAGACACAAATATTCTCTTGAGACAACTGATGATGAGCTGTTAATAAGAAATACAGCTCATCTTGTTTTGTGATATTTTTATTTGTAAATGGTTCCTTTCACAGCAATTTTCAGAAGCTTTTACATTTTATAGGACAAAGATATAAATTGAAATGGGCAGAATGATGAGAAATGGTAAAAAAGTCTAGAAGGGAGTTACTTTACGATTTTGATATACACATGAAATACAAACAGTGACTACTCCACGTTTCTGAGCAGGTTGTGTTCTTCCAAAGAACATCCCATTGTCCTTATCCACATACCCCTTTCTCACAGACAAGAATTTGTTCTCACAAATAAACTAAAATAAACAACACCAAATCAATGGGGTTTCCAGCTTTTTGCCCTTTGAGATTTGAACTGAATTTCCTTGTTTCACTTTATATATATGATGAAATAAATGGGAAGAAAAAGGAAAAAAAAAAAAAGAAGAAAAAAAAAGAGGAGGAAAGGAGTGATGCAAAGTGGGCAGAGACATCAGGAGCAGGTTTGGTTCATACCCACCTCACAAGAACTGGGGCCTTGTGCTCAAACAGCACATCCAGGTATTGGGGAATAAATTCATGAGTGAGCATTTTGTGGGTCTTTGTAGATGCCATTTCATTCCTCTCCCACTCCCACTCTGGTCCCCCAGTGAGCACTCTGGGGTTACATGGGCCTTCCTAAGACTACCCTAAAGTGGGCAACTTTCTGCATCTAACAAAGAAAACTAGACCTGGGATTGACTATATTGGGGCATCTTCCAAAAACCATATTAACCATATTAACCATATAAACCATATTAATACAGAACCAGGGTTCTGCATTGCAGGGGAGAAGGTCCTTACCCAGGGAAGGAAAAGTCTTCACAAGAAGCTGGGGCTGAATGTGAGAAACTTCAGGAAAAACATCCTTCATTGCACAAAGGACCAAACACCTTGGTCTGGAGAAGAAGGGAAAATATTTTCCTTTGCTCCCATCATATTTCACCTATTTGTAGAGCCAGTCACTGCATTTTGGCCTCCTTGATTGTCTGCCTTGGTAGTTTCCAGCTGGTAAAGGGTTAAAATTAATCTGATGTAGAAAGACTTGATGCTGAAAAATTAATTAAGGCTTTGTCTTGTCTGTGCCTGCTGAACCTCAGTGAAGTTTAACAAACTTTTATTTAATATGGAACCACTGTAGATGAAACAAAATTCTTTTTCTTTTCACACTGATCAGAGAGGATCAGCATGAAAAATGTATCATCTGACACAGTTTTGTGGAAGCCTGAGACCAGTTGATTGACAGGGCTGGGCACTGGAAACAGAAATTACATCCTGCAAATGAGGTTTTTGCCTGGCTCCACATATCACTGAGGAAGGTATTTATTGAATTAAACAAACTAATCCTGAAGTTTGGGCATGGGGACCAAGAGGAAATGGAACAGAAAAACCTGTGAGCAGTGTAAGCAGAACAACAAATAACTTTGAAAACAGATGGGTTAAATCATTGCAGCTCTTTCCAGCTGAGCTCTGCAGATCTCCTTAGGTGGGGATCGATATAGAGACAACATATTCCAGCTGGAACAAACTGGATACAACCAGACCAAGCCAGATCCAGCTGCATCCAACCAGACAAAGACAGTTCAAACCAGTACAAAACAGCTCTCAAAGGATCAGACTGCACTGGGCACTGAAATCACCTCTCCAAGATGAAAACAATGAGGGTTGCTGATAACCAAATGAACTGGAAATTACAGTAAAGACAAATGCTAAAATATGTTAGTGGCAAGGTACTTATCTCCCTGCTCTCCAAGGAAATCCCACTCTCCAGCCATCTTTTATTTATGACCCAGATGTTAAATTGAGTCAACATGCCTACAGGTTCTTTTCAGGTATTCATGCATTTTAAATAAAAAAGATGGCCTTTTAGCTGCTGTGATCTGAGTTCCTGGGTGTCCTGGCCCTGCTGGACTGACCTGTGCTGGCAGTGCTGAGTCAGGGTGCTCAGGGGGCCGGGGGGGGCTCAGAGCCCCTCACAGAGCTCTGGGAGGCTCTTGGACACAACAACAACCACAATTAGCCACAATAACAATATTTCTCCATTGTGTCCTCAATGAGGAAGAAGGTTTGGAGAAAAAACATAATAAAGCAGGATTGCAAATATGCTCATTTTTTATGACTAAATGGGGTAACGGGGAAAAAAAAGCCACCATTTTCCTAAGAGATAATGATAGAGAAGGGATTTAAAATTCCCTGTGGCTGGGAATAGAACTGAAGGTCTCATGGTAGTTCTGAGTCTCTGCTTGGCACAGTGGGCATTCACAGGGGATTCTAGGGTTTCACAGAAAAGTTATTATTTCAGGAGAAAAAAAGAGAAAATTGTTCAAAATGAGGTATTACATAACTTTATTTTCAGGTTATTTTACAGCCTCTTTAGAGGGTAAAAATACTAATTGTTAATAAAGATCAGTGATGAAAAATATTAGCCACAGATAGTTGTCCATGGATGTGGACATACAGAGCAACTTCTCATTTTTAAAATAAAAATATGCCAATGTTATTTCTTTTACTTCTGAAAAACTACAATGGGAAATAATAACTGCAGGAAATTAGTGGGGAAAATAAAAGCAGATTTTACTTATTTTAATTATGTAACAATTTTTTTATTTACTTGCTTTGCTGAAGGACCACTGTACAAGCCATACAGGTGACAGGGTTTCTTTTGTGAGCATGATAGGTATGCTTTAATGCTTTTCCTGCTCTCTCTATTAGAATGACTCTCAAACTTGTTTTAACATATGCATGCTCTCTTCTCTTCTCTTCTCTTCTCTTCTCTTCTCTTCTCTTCTCTTCTCTTCTCTTCTCTTCTCTTCTCTTCTCTTCTCTTCTCTTCTCTTCTCTTCTCTTCTCTTCTCTTCTCTTCTCTTCTCTTCTCTTCTCCCTTCCCTTCCCTTCCCTTCCCCTCCCCTCCCTTCCCTTCCCCTTCTTTTCCCCTTCCCCTTCCCTCTTTGCTTTAATGAGAATTTTAGAAGCTATAAATGAATGACTAAAACACAACCATGACAAGTGTTTCTCTTTAGAGATGAACTACTGCATGCTCTGGCTCTTAAACATGAAAAAACAAGTGACAGGTGATGCAAACCTGACTGCCTTAGGGTCATTCTGAATCTTGAAAAATTCTTCCGTTTTCTTTGTCAGGAATGGCTAAATTGGCAGAAAAGGTTGAAGCTGCAAATGTTCTGCAGTTAGAGTTATTGGAGTTCCTGTATGGTCTGTCTGAGACAGGGGAGCTCAGCCTGGGACTTTTTGGCAGGCACTGTGAGATGCTGATAGCAGCAGTGGGGAGATGCCAGCAGGTGCTCACTTGGGCAGATCTTTAATCTGAGAAGTGCAATTCAGTGTTTGAGTGGCAGGTTTAAGTGACGGAATGAGACTCAGGCTGGGCTCTGCTGACACTGATACACTGTGTGCTCATTAATTCAGTCAGGATAAAACATAAATTACAATTTTGCCACTGGGGCGCTGCTGGGATCATCTCTGTCATTTACCCGCATTAGAGAATAAAAGAGAGGCTCTTTGTGCTCATGAGTTAAGTTTATGTGACTGGATCACTTTTTACTGCCTTCCATTCCTCTTTTGTGCTGTTCTCCTTGACCACCTTCTTTACAGTCCTTCTGGAGATGAAGGGCACGTCTCCCTTTATATTCCCCCTTTATATTTCTTCCCTGCTCAGTCCTTATCCATTGCATGGTGCTGACTGTACTTCATTAATAATTATTCCACACAATGTCCTCCTTTCCAGCCTCTTCCCACATAGAAAATGCCTGTTAATCAGTCTGTGTGTCATACTCATTATTCATAAACAGACACATGCCACAGCACTGAAAACAGACTATCTGTCTCACTTAAGAACATCCTCGATCTTAAATAAAAGAGACATAACACTGCAAAACACTCAGGACTTTGACAAACAAGGGGAAGAGTAGAAAAATGGATCATCACATGAAGTAGGGATTTTCCATTCAGAAGCTTCACCCCAAGGCTGGCAGTGAAAAACAAGCAATGGTCAGAAGGGAGAAAAAAAATAATCCTATTTCTTTCTTTTGAAATCATCTCATGTTCCAATATTCAAACCCATTCCATTTTGGAATTTACTTGCCATGCTGTCAGCTGTCTCAGAGCACAGTTAAGACAAAAACTCTCATATTATTGTGCAGAATGTGATAAAGGGGGAGTGGAAAGCAGAGAAAAACACAAACAGAGGATGCAGCTATTGTACCCATAGAAAATTAAAAGGAAATGAAGGCTGCAGGGAGGCTTTGTACCAAGAGATTATTTTCTCCATCTTTCATTCATTTCTCAATCTCATTTTACTACACCTCTATTCATGTAAATAAGTCTAGAATTTATATAGACAAAATGTATATGGTCATTATATTACAGATATGGTCAAAAACTATTAATGCTAGAGTTCTACCAAAGAAACTGGAAAAGAGTTATTTACTCAGGAATGGGCTTTTGCTATCAGAAAAGGATCATTTCTTAAGGAGAACTTCAAACTAAAGGCTTTTAGTATCAGTTTTTGGAATGTGAGTTTGGTTCATTTCATTTCAATAAAGAGGCTGCCCTGAGTTTTGCACTGTTTCTCATCAAGGAAGAAAACACCCCTAGATTTTGGGGCCAGCTCTCCTATCTTCAGATTTCAAGTAGACATGTGTTTGAACCATGAAACAAATTCTTACTAAATTATCCTAAAATGCAAATCTGGAAGGTGTGGAGTGGCTGACAGTGTGGTGAAGCAACCCCTGATGAGCTTTGATCTTCCAGGACCCGCAGGTGTCCTGAAGGACTCATCCCTCCCTGTTCCTGGGTCACTGGTTCTCCCTCCAGCCCCCAAGTGAGGAGCTGCTGTGTCGTGCAATAAACACCCTGCAGGGCACAGGAGATGGAGCTCACCCGGGTAACGAGTGATCCCACCTGCAAATATTTGCTTCTGTGGGTTCTAGGAGGGCCTGGGCTGTGTCTGAGGTTGATAAGAGTATTGAAGGATAACTTGGATGGCTTCAATACAGAGTTGTTTGCTCTGATGTTGTTTATCACTAAGTGTGAATGAAGTCTGAGTTCCTGTAACTGAATTAAGTTTCCTGCTTCAAATACATTTATTCCACTTAGAAGACGTGGGATATGTATGGATTCTTATTTTGCTGGAGTGATGGATGAAAAGAGAAAAATCTTACAGTAAAGTGGATTAGTCTGAAGTTCTGATCTTTGCATATGTGCAGACATTAATTGAATAACTGGGACAAAATTATGTTTAACACAGTGAGTTGCATGATCTTTGTAGTGAGGAAAAAGAAGTGCCTGCTAATGATAGTGCTGAATAATCAATGCTGAAAATCGAAAAAACCTTATTACCAAATTAATCTACTATATTACCTGTCTGTATTTGCTCAGCTATTGTAAAGTACTACATTAAGAATCCAGCTTGACAAAAGTAATAACAAAGAAAGGCAATATACTAATAGAAGATTCCAAAGGACTTAATATTATATGATTTTCAGCCTTGGGTTATAAACTATGACCTCAGGTGAAGTGCTGCATTTTATATATTTAAAGAACTCTTACTTTTGCAGTGACTTTGCCAGTCATCTTGTAAATTCTTCTGGAAAAAAAAAAATTCTTCATCCATTTTACATTCATGTGTCACTATGTTGCTAGACAACCTGATAATTAGATTAATTTGTGCTGGTTGTTGTTTAATTATTATGCCTCTCAAGTGCTTAATGTTTTCAAAAAAAGAAATATCCATTGCCATCCTCGAAGCAATTTGATAATTCGATGAGTTTTCAGAGATTATATTTGTAATGAGCCATTTCTTCTAAAACAATCAGGTGTTTTCATCTCAATTCCCTTGTTCTTGGTCAATTTTCATGGGGATTTTCTCCACCTAAATCCATGTTACTGTTCCTGTATTGCTTTCTCATATAAAATCTTCTCCAGTGATCTTCAGTGACAAGAAAATCTCTGGGTCTGATGTAACTTTCATCCATTTTGTGGTAACACTTTTTTTGGAAAAAAAAAAAAGCGTTGAAAAATGAAATTGAATTTTATTTTCCCCAAAAACATGGTATTTGGCCTTCTGGTATTTGACTCAACTGTTCTTTTTGTTAAAAAACACACAATTATAGAGATTGTCTTCATGGGCAAAGTTAAGGTTCCTTTCCTCTTCATTGTTCTCCACATTTTTCTGTGAAAATAAGCTCATACAACATCTCACTGTTACTTCCAGCAATCTCCCCTCTCCAAGAGAAACTTGGGAATATATTTTGGAATTGTAATACATTGGAATATGTTGGAATACATTTTCCAGATATTAATCTATGTTTCTAGCCTTATTCTGCTACATTCCTGTACATACCTATGAGATTAAATACTTTTCTCTTTTCCTTGTAAAAAGAACTGTTATAGTTCTTTCTGTATCTAAAAATCAAAAGCAAAAAATAAGTCTTCAGGGCTAAATTCAATCAGCAGTCCCAGTCTCAGTGTTTGATAGTGACTTGTTTCCACAACCATGGCTCTGTAGCAAGTCACAGAAGTGGCAACTGCACTCTCATTTTTATGCCTCTTCAATCAGTTCGCAAAGTCAAAATCTGTACAAGAAATACCTCTGATCTGCAGGGACAAGGAAAGGAAGACTCAATTAGATGGATTGAAAGAGGATTTTCCAAGGGTTTAACCAGTCTGGTGGCAGCCAGACTAGTTTGACAAAGTATTAAATATAGCTTTAAATCAAATGAAGAGACTTGTAGTTGGTTCATCCAGTTTAGGACCTGATAACAGGAGGGAGTAAGGAAAATATAAATAGGAATGAAACACTGTGAAACTTAGGAATTACCTTGATTTAAGGCTGAAAGTACATTTTCTCAGTAATTCTTGCACACAGATTACAAATCACTGAATACACTTTATGTATTTATTTTATATTTGAAGAAAAGCAAGTAGACTAGGAAAAAAAGTCGAATTATTTCTTTGAAATATTTTCCAAACTGCTTTTGTGTCTGTACTGATCTTCCTTTTGCTTTCCATGGAGTGTATTGATGGGGAATTGAGAGCAGCAGTCTGTGAGAGCTGCTGGAGCAGTAAGGAACATTCTCCCTGTGCCATTTCAGGGCAAATCTGCTTAGCACAGACAGATGAAAATGAGTTGTGAGCTGAGAGAATTTGATTGAAATGTCAGAGTACTCAGAGCCCTGTGGAGTTCCCACAGAAGAGACTTCTGCAGCAGAGGATTGTTTTGACAAAGGAGTCCTGCTGTGTGAAATTTGCAGCTACACCTTGTGATGAGTTGCCACATACTCGGCTGAGAAAAATTCCTGTCCCTTCTTGGATCATGAGACATTAGCAGGGAATATTCCTCCAAAGCCAAAGTGCTCTTCCTAAATACAAGTGTGCTCTTAAAATCAATATATTTATGTGCAAGGATTGGTCTGCTTTGTGAGCTTTGAAGTCCATTCGGGGGAACGAGTGCCACATTTCTGAACTTAAAATAAGAAATTCAAATGCAGAATGAAGCAGCACATACAGCAGAAGCCAGAGGCATTATATGCAGCAGAAAGAAAAACAAACTGAACTGAGGTCTCTCTGGGACCTGTGGTGCAGCTAATAAAACTAAAGATCTGGTAATTTACCATGTCTGCTTTCTGAGAGGGTGATGAGCACAGCTGGTACCCTGAATTTGCTGCAGTGACCGTGAAGGGTGCAATCAATTGGGAGTTTGATCTTCTAACTGAATCTGGGCTTGGGAGTGAATTTTAAAAATGCATTTTCTTAGGTTTTTTTTGAAATAAAAAATGGAAGCGATCTTGACACTGATCAGACAAGAAATACTAACATGCATATGTATTTTCTTGCATGGTGGCTGGTTGAGACTTGGAGCCAGGGAATAGTTTGTTATATCTGCACTGAGAAGTTGCAATTATACATAGCATTCATCTTCTCTTTGATTTACAGAAAATGATGCACTCAGTGCTTCATGCAGAGTATGAAGTAAATTAGTGCATTCAGTTTTTTATTTGTTTGTAGCTTTTCCCCCTCTGTTTGTTGAGGCACCAGCTACAGCAGGCAGCTCTGCTTTCATGAAGAACATGCAGCAAGGTCTCTATTGGAAGCTTTCTGTTCAGAAAGAAGGCATCTTCCATGAGGAGAGGAAGCAGTTTGGGGGTCTGAAAAGTAGGATCACATCACATTGCAGGCTAGGCTTTTTGGGGATTTGGGAAGGAGCTGATGGCTGCAGGCTCCTGCCAGCCCTCCATGTGTCCCTGGCCAGGCACCAGGAGAGCAGGGAGATAAAGCTGCTGGAGGTCCTCTCCAGCAGTGTCCCTCTGACCCTTCTGATGGAGCCAGGCTCTCAGAAGGTGCTGCTGAGGGAGGGCTCTGTGTGTCTGACCATGGCATGAGGTGAGGTGTGAAAGGAGCATGTTTCCATATCTTCCTCTGGCTGGCAGAGGAAGAGCTGTGGCTCTAAACTGCTTACAAAAACTAGGAGAGCTTCACAATGACCAGAGACAGGCTGAACTTGTAGTTTTCTCTCAGCTCATCTCTCTGGTCAGGTCTTCCATATCATCCCAACTGCAGGAAAATCCATTACTTCCCTGACTGCTCAAGCTGCAAGCCTTCACCATAACAAATATCTCTTCACTTGACACCTTAGCTACAAGTGTTCTGGAGGAATGAACTATTATTTTTGTGTGGTTTCAATTTGGCACTCAAGGAAAACCTGATAACAAGCTAATATCCAACTTGCTGAAGGAAAGGCTCTGTCACTGGAATGAGAATGTGAATTACTGGTACAAAGCCTGAGTATCGATTTTCAACTTTGCTCTTGCTAGCACATGGCTGGAAAAGCCTTTTCTGTGCTATTGGTATTGTGTCAGGAACTTGAAGTCCAACTTTTCCTGGGTAAAATGGGGAAAACAGCAATTGTTCTTCTTCTGCTTATAGAAACATATGCTGTCCACAGTAGAGATCCCAGCACACAGTTCCCATCTTCAAACCCTACCTAAATTAATTTTGCCCAAAGCAATGTTGTTTGTGACAAGGGGTCTGGATTTTAGTAATGTTTGAATGCTTGAACTGGAAAACAATTGGTCGATCTTATATTTCAGCATCTCTTTGTTTTTAGCATCTCTCCTCCTGCCTGACTTCAAATCCTTCTGATAAACCACAGAAAATATTTGGCCATCCTTTTCTTTCTCAAATCACATCTTGTTGCAGTCAAATTTCTCCAGGGTTTGGTCTTAGCTTGGCTATGAGGTATGCCTCAGTTTGGATGCTTTTCTGAAGTCATCAAAACATAGTGGATCAGCCAAAATTTGCTTGAGAACTCCTGAAAACAGCCTGTCTCATGAGCTTTCTAATGTTTTTGGCTTCCAGTCAGACTGGAAATGCTATGGAAACAACAGTTATGGCAGTCCAACACCCAGCTGCTTCCAGAACTCATCGTTTGGGAAGGAAAATCACAAATTAATTGCAAACAAACTCAGCAAAGATTCAAGCATGATTTTAGGTAAATTCCAGTAGTTCCACATTCAGTCACAGCTGGTTTACCTGCATCTTTTAACTTCAGGGAGTGGAGACCACATGGAGTTCTTCTACTTCAGGTTTGGATTTTCAAAGGTGTTCAGTTCTGGCTTAAATCTGTTTTCTTTAAAGCTTGTGGGTAGAGTTTGGATTTCAGTGGGAGTTGAATATTCTGAAAATCCTACTCTGACTGCATTTTTGATCAAAGGCACTTCCATCTTGTGCACCTAAAGCAACGTGCATCAAGTTTCAGTGCACTGCCTGTGAGATGGGCACATTAGTGGGGAATGCTCTGCAGAAATCAAGTCCCTCTGGCTACTTGAACCCTTTTGCCTCCTATTGGCATCAAAGACAGAGGAAATCAAGGCACTGATAATGCATCAAACCTCTTGAAAATCCTCAAGTCGAGCTAAAATTCATCAAGCTGTAGGTTTCTTTCTCAGAACTTGAGAATGTAATCAGGAGACATATAAATTTAGATTGTGGAAGGTTTAAAGGATCTGGGTGTTCAAGTAAAAGCAACGTGATGAGCAATCTCTCTTTCATAAGTATTGTGAGACACATTCAATCAATACGGAAGTTGCTCATTTCTCCACTAGAGCTTTCTCCTTCCCACATGCTTTGCATGGATCTTGGTAGGATGGAGCTGGCACAAACATGAGGCAGATCAGTGTATTTTGCACCTAGCTGAGAAATTTTAAATCTCTTCGGGCATGAGGATGGAGAGATTTAAAGAGGAACACTGTCTTTACAAAACCAAACCAGATCCAAACAAAAAAGCCACCAGCCAGACAAAAACAAACAACAGAAGCCCCAGCAGGGATGGTCCAGCTGTGGGGCAGCAGGGGATTAGAAGCAGATTCAGGGTGGGATATTCCAGGTGCCTCAGCAGCAGTGGGGGTGGAGTGAGGTCACTCATCTCCCCTGGCTACAGAGGGATTGCTCTGGTTTGCAACAACTGAGTCAATCAGACTAAGAGTACTCCTTCTCTCACTGAGAATGAGACTATTATGCTTTTTACTGGAGATTATTTTTGGTGGGGATACTGGGAAGCAGGCACTGGTGTAAAGCAAATTCTTCTGGTGTGTGATTCCAGCAGTGTTTGGGGAAGATCTGGGTGCTGTAAATGAGAACCCTGAGTGGATTTGGTGGAAGCCAAGCCACACACAGAGTTACCACAGCTCTGTTGGCCCAGGATAATGTGTTTAATTTGTTTGACTGACCCTGGGAGCAGGAATCCTGGATCAGCCCCAGGGTGGTGTCACTGGGCAGCTCCAACCTCCCTTTGCTGAGCTGAGCAAAAGGTTTGCTGTGCCCACCTGAGCAGCCAGTGCTGCTGGCTCAGGCTGGCTCATTTGAAATGGTTTGTAACTATAATGGAAAAGCTTTCACACCTGGATGAGGTTTAAAATGTTTAAACAGCTTAAATGTAACATAAACGTGCCTTGAAAGGAAACCCAAGCAGTTGAGTCAAAAAATGTTACATGATATTAAATGGTATCTGAATTATCTAAAGCATTTAAGTTTTCTGAAGGATGGATCCAACTGGGGCTGGACAGCTTTCTGCTTTCCCACTATTTCACTCTGAGATTTGTGCAATATCTCCCTGCTCCTAGGATGGGCAGGTTGGCTTTATTCAGAATTTAGTTACCTAATGAAAACTTCTGCTGTACAGTGAATTTACATCTCTTTGTCTTGTTGTTTGTGTTGCCTGTGTTCATGATGTGTAAGGCCTGACTTTCAGGTAGGGTAAACTATAGAAATGAAAATTGCATTCCAAATGTAATTTTGATTATATAATTTTCCCAGTGGGGTTTTCTTTTTTCCTTTCTTTGGGGTCATGTTTTCCAGAAAAAAATTGTATTTCCAGGGAAAATGTGAATTCATTTTGTCAATTTAATAAAATTCTTGGAAACAATTGTGTGTAAATTTCAATGGGAGAAGTCATGACAGCTTGTCAAGCTACACAACTCTCAGCTTCCATTTTTTTCTTCTTTCACTATTTTTTTAACCAGATACATACCATGTGGAGGAAGAAAGATGAAAAAGAAGCATCCATGGTATGCTACGATGGATCATTAATTTAGGATGTGGTGTTATCCTGGATTTTGGAACTGATCTTCTCTTAGACCAGTACATTTCTCTCTTCAAAAATAAAATATGCTGTACCAGGCAGAATTCTGCTTGGCAATGTTGCAGGCATCATCTGTCTTGCAGATTTGTGCACATATGCTGCTGCAGAAATAAAAAATTCTTTGAATACAACACTTGTCAATAATTCAGAAATTGAAATAAACATAGAAATGCATTTAAATTGAAGGAATTCTGAAGTGTCCAAGCTGAAAAAAGATACACTTTGTATTCTGGAAAGTTTAGGCTTATTTTTGTGCCATTACAAATCTGAGAACTGCTAAAAAATTATGATCACTGCTTTATGCTCTTTTTAACAATAATTTGAGCTAGTATTGCTGAAGTGCACAACAATTCTGTAATCTCATTCCAATCCACCTTACTTCCTGAGCAACCTGTTTGGGGACAGGTGAGACTGAACCCTGAGGCTGCGAAATGCTGATTTATGGCCAACAAGGTCAGCACCTGGAGGGACCAAGCCCTTCGTCTCAGGGATATCTACAGCACAGAACTGCAAACATGCTCAACTGTGGCTTATTTTTGGTTTGTTGCTTTTTCTTTCAAACTTTGCTATTCACAAAATGTCCCATTTGGAAGATTTTTCAATACTTTCAAGCTCTCTTCTGCAGTTTTTCGGGAAGGTGATTAATTATAGCAAGTGGAAAGGGCATGAAGATTTATTCAGGCATAGTTTTAAGGAGTGCAAATGTCAAAAACAGAAGTTGAAGAAATTAAATGCAGGAGCAATCCAAAATAGAGCAGCCATGCCGACAAGTTTACAGTAAGATGTAAAGATATTTGTATTCTGCAAACACCATCCTGTGTGGAGACACCTCCTGGAGTCTGGGGAGGTTCCATGAGCTGCTTTCTCTGTAGTTGTATTGCAAATGAAATCTGAAATGCAGAATCTATTGAGGGAAATGTCTTGGCTCCGTTTGCATGATACGTGATGAGTGAGATGGAATTTAATTTTTATTTTATTAACTAATTTTAATCAGTTCTTGAAATGAAATATTGGGGAGATTGACACCAAAGTGAATGGTCAGAATTAAAAAGCCACAGATCCAAATTTTAAAGCTCCCATTTCAGGTTGCTATCAACAGAAGCATGAGGTTGTTCAGCCTTGCTGAGCAACTTTTGAAAAGGATATTAATTTGAGGAAGGAATTTAAGAGAAACTGTAAGATCAAGCTCTTTGTTGCTGAGTCTTAACCACAATTTTCATATAATTGGTACATACAAGACCTGGGCCGTATTGTCCCCAAAAAAAAGGTACATGGAAAAAAAAATCACACTGTTTACTTTTGTATTATTTTTTTATTTAAATAGAAAGATTTTTTTTTCTTTAGAACATATTTAGCTATTTTACAGACAGATTGTCTGGTTAATTGTTGGCAAACGCAGTGTGTGGTGGGTGGGTGTTTCTGAAAAGAGAAATCTTGCCTTAAACATGAAAATCTAAGGCAGTTTTACAGGAGGAAGGCCAATAATCCATAAGGAAATTAATTCACTGCCTCAGTAATTGGGCTCACCTGAACTGTGGATATTAGAAAGTTGAACTAATGTCACAATACGACACAAAATAAAGATGCTTGGCTCCAGTCAGAAGGCAGTAGAAATCAGAAGGTTTTATTTACAATTCATTCAGCCCTTTTATAACATGCTGTATTAAAAAGACATATTACTGGTCCATAGGACTGACACCTCTCCCACTGGCTCAGTAACAGAAACAGCAAACAACACCTGTTGTTATGGGAAAGGAATATTGTTTACACACAATTGTTTTGGGGAAAAGAAAGCTGTTGAAAAGTTTCCTTTGGGAAGAGCTCAGTAATTCTCAGGCTCAGAAAATATGGAGTCTACAAACTAATAACTTGCTTCTTAAGGACAAAGTTCCTTATTAACAATGCTTAGCAGTGTCATATTGTGCATTTTGGAGACCTTGTTTTTGTGGACTTTTAGTGTGACCTGGCACTCCCTAACTCCTTCCTCTGATCCAGGCCAAAAGCTTCCCTGCTCACAAGGCTGCTCCTGCCTCATCTGCCATCTCATATTAATTGTAAAGTGTTTCTTTAAAATTATTTCAAAGTCCTTCTAAGCTATCCCTACTTATATTTACTCCCAAGCTTGGGATAGCTCTGTACCACAAGCAGAAATTGTTGGATGACTTTTTTAGGAAGAAAATCCAGCTACTTGTGCCTCTTGCTTATTATTCCCTCCACTATTCACAGCTGCACAGCCTGACAATTAGGATAGCAAGCAGGAGGTGGGCATTTTCCACCATCGATTTAACACAAAAATATTTGTCTGTGTAGCATCATTTTTGTGTTCCTCAGATTTCCAGGAATCTTCTCTTTGTGTTATCAAGTCTTTATAGCTTGCAGAACATTAGGGAGAGTCCTGAGAACACCCTTTAAAAGTTAGTTGAAAACAAGATTTCAGGCTGAACAACAGAAAATTTCAGATACACTGATAGATGCAGTTTGGGATTTTTTCATGAACAAAGTGTCTTTGAGGCCTTTATACAGCTGCTGAGAAAGTACAAGTTAAGCTCAAGTGACAAGAAGTCTCAATCTTTTCAACATTATTCTTGTTGCTTGAGCTAGACAGAGAGGAGAGAATCCACAAGTCCCTCTGCAGTCCCAGGACAGGAAGAATCTCCAAAAGTCATCCTATCTTGTGTTCAGGATGGCAGTGAAAGATCAAATTACCAGATTCTAATCAATTATCATGGATTTCATTGTGTTCCATTGTCCTCCTGTTGTGTTGATGGTTGCATGTTGAGCAGTTGATAGCAAATAAAGTTCTTGTCTTTGTGTCATCCCATTGTAATGGACAAATCATTGAATATGTGGTGGGGTTTAATGTATTTAAAATATATTGGGAAGGAGGTTTGTGTCTATAAAATTAAGGAGGAAAAATAGAGGAAGGGAGGAAGGGAAGAGGTCCTATAGCAAATAGAAGCAAAAATCACACATGTGTTTGAAAGAGCTGTAGCTCATTAGTGGGCTCGTTTTTGTTCCTCTAGGTTTGTAAAGGACTTTATATTTATCTCCTGGCAGGTGGGTGTGTGTTTTCTGGAAGAAATTTCTACCCAGGGTTGGTAACTGTATTTAATTGATTTATTTCTGCTAATAATTTCACTGCTGAGGGTTGTACTGCAGCTTGGAATAGGTCACCCCATTGTATCTGATTGGAGACACCTCTCCTTACAATTCCACTGCTTCTGAATTTCTCCTCCTAAGAGGAGCAGAAGAAGCCGTAGGAAACTAACAGCACAAACTATTCTGTTGTCAGATTAAAAGCAAAGAGCAAGAGTTGAGGCCAGAGGGACACTTAGGATGGGTAATACAATTTAGAACTTTTTCACTCTGCTTTGCTTCTTGCTAACTTGGTTTAAGACGTTTCCTGATCCTGCCACTGAGATTTACCACGCAGTTCCCCTTTCAAACAGAAAGGAATTTTCCACTCCAGCTGGAGCAGTGGGGGAGCAGATGGCTGAGCTCTGGGGAGGGCAGGAGCTCCTTGGTGCACCAAGGGAGGAGGTGGCATGGGGCAGTGTCCCCAGAGCCAGAGTCCCCTTGGGGTGGCACACACTGGGGTGCTGCTTCACCATGGCTTAACAAATAATTTCAATCACATCAGGAAGGCCACTAAATGAAGGGAAGTACAGTCACTTTGTGCTAATCTTGTAAAGTATCTGATTCTGGGGCTCAGTACGTTCAGGAATGAAGTGCACTTCTGAAAGTACCTCCTGGTCTTCTGCTTTGATAGAAAGCCCTTCATTAAGTTTTCCCTCAAATAATGCATAAAATGAGCTCCATGAGGATACTCTGATTTCACTCTGCTTTAACACTCATGTTCCCTTGATTATCCCGAGCCCTGCAGCACAGTGTGGCAATGGCAGTGGATAATGTTTTAAGAAGTGTTTTAGAGTTGATAAGACAGAGATTTATTACTGGATAGATTTTTTTTTCCCATCTTGGCACCAGTGTGTGTCACAAATGTGATGGGATTTCTTGGCTGTGCTGTGTCCTTCAGCTTCTCATCCATCCCCACCTTGTACTCTCCCCCTCCCAGTGCTAGCCAGATGTGTCAGTTCAGGTGCCAAATGAAAAAGGGGGTGCAGGAGGAAAGTAAAAATGGAAAAACTGCTTGAGTTTGGCAGAAAAAAATAACTTCTTTGCAATCTAGTTTTTTAATTGGAAAATCTGGTTATATTGAAATGACTTTTTACATTAAATTATGGATCTCCAATTTCATGATCAGCAGAGCTCTCCTCAGAAGTTAGGAGAGCTCTCACTTCTCCACATCGAATTTATCAGACAGCTCTTTCTGAAAGCCACCACTGAAGGTGTTTCCCTGGGTGTGAATTGCACCTTCTGGGTGTAAATGTAGTGCACAAGAGCCTGGCAATCCCTTCTCCTTTTCCTAATGACACTGCACCTATTTTTTTAAATTTTTTTTCCCTTCATTTTTTTTAATACAGCAGTACACGGTAGAACTGGAAATTTTGGCCTTTAGGGCTCTGCTGAAAGCCCTAGCTATGCAGTTCAGTATTTCTGCTTCGTATTGTGTAATGAACTGTATTTCTAAGAGAACAAATACATATTTCAACATAATCATTCATAGAAAAAAATTTTATGTTTCATTTATTATAAATGAAACCATTCTCTTCATATTTGCAATTTTGATCTTAACACAGGAATAATAACTTCAACAAGAGCAACAAAATAAATATCTCTTTACTGCATAGTAAAGGAAATATAAAGTTAAGAGGAAGAAACAAAAGTTCTCTTGGCCAATCCCACACCAGAACAAATTCTAGAGCTGAAATAAAATGATTGAATTACAATTTATATTACAATTTCCCCTCAGGCTTTGCCAACATAATTAAAACCAAAACAGTCTTCTCAAAAAATGTCTTTTTCCAAGAAATGGCAAGGATTCATGTGGTGAAGAGGGTAATTGGCCACTGAAGTAAGAGATTTCTGTTGGTATTAGAAATAAGTTTTTTGGAGTTCTTATTGAAAAATGATGCTTGTTTGTGTTAGTTAAATAGTCATTTAGTAGCATTTGAAGCATCTATTTGTAGTTCTACCTGATGTGCCCAATAAAACTCAGCTTTGTTCTGAAAACCATGATTATGCAGAAAAATCTGTGCCATCTCCATCAGCTGTCACATAGCCCCTCTGAGATTAAATCACACTCCCAAAGCTCTTGTTTGCCTGTGCTTAAGGGATAGAATTTATTTCGTCAGATGAACAATGATCAGTTTAATTTTGTAACTGAATTTTCTCAAATGCATTATTTATGCTCATTACCTCGTGAAAATCAGTGGGAGTTCACATACAATAAGCTGAATAGATGAATATTAGTGTTTGACATGCTCTGCAACACTTAGTTTGGACCTGAACTAAAAGCAAAATAAAGAGCCGATATTTTCCTTTTTATTTGCAGTGCCCAGTGAAGCAGAGTGGAATTATTGGGATTTGTTATTTGCATGCCATAAATCTGAAATAAAAGTCAAGTCTTTGGAGAAAAGACTTTGGATTATAGCACAGTAGTTTAATAATATTGTACATACAACATTTACATGTGCATTTATTTTTTGGAAGGGCTTTCATCATTTACCCATATAATAAAGCAGAGTATTCAGCTGCACCAAAAGATAAGGCAATATAGATGATCTGAGTGATAATCAAAGATGGGGATTAGCAGTTTATATCTTCAGCAGCAGCCCATGGGGCGGTACAGAAACCATCTGCACCCTACCCATGTAATACAAGTCTACACATCAGTTATTTACTGCAAACTCTTCTTTGATCCTGTGTGTGGAATTGCCATTGATCAGAAACCCCAGCTCAGCTCAGCAAGTACTGGATGTCTCACTTTCTTCAAAATCAGTCTGGAAACCTTCCCAGGGATGCATCTGCTCCTTTAATTTGCCACAGAGATGAAGAATTTGTGAAGAAAATTAAAGCTGGAATAAACATCAAGCATCCTAAATCTTCATGCTGTTGTGGTAGAAAATGTGTGTAAAGCAAGTGGAAAAATCTTCAACAGATGTTCTGCTTTTAACCCTAAACTGTAACTGATCCCATGCAAAAGTGACCAGTCCATATGGAAATAATCCCTTGTTTCCATGATTTGTTTGTGATAGAATTGTTCTTCCATGAGTGCTACTGGCAGATTATCAGTTACATTAAATGGGAAAGTATTTACCTATGCAAAAGAAATTTTCCTCACTTTACTGTTTTTATATATTCCTTTCTATTCTACAGTGCATATATCCAGAGGCAAATTTTCTGGACTTTCAGAGGCTCTGCTACTTAGCATAGCCAGGGATCCTCAGTACAGCCCAAGAGAGTGTAGTACAAAAAAAATTGTGTATGGTCCAATACTGAAGGAATATTTTACTTGCCTGAGACATTCTTCAAATCTTTTCCCACTGTTTGCTTTGTCTCATGTTTTTCTGGCTTTTTGGGTTTTTTTAACCATAACATACCTTTATTTAGGAAGAGTTCTGTTTAGGTTCCTCCAATCTGACCTCTGTAAGTCCAGCCCACCCTAAGTTCTTCTGAGGAAAAGTTAACCATGCAATCATAGAATGGCTTGGTTTGGAGGTGACCTTCCCCAGACCAATCCCCCTGTAGAGAGCAGAGACACCTCCAGCTCAGTCAGGGTGCTCAGACCCAACCTGACCTTAAATGCTTCCAGGGATGCAGCACCCACCACCTCAACGGGTGCCAGTGTTTTACCATCCTCATTGTGAAAAAATTCTTCCTTCTGTTAAATATGAATTGATATAAGTTTAAACCATTACCCCTTCTCTTCTTCCCTCCCAAGCTTTTGCAGCACAGTGCAAGAGAGACTTAAATGAGCTCTGTTTTCACTCCTGATTCAGAGCTTGTTCTCCTGCTCCTGCTGCTTCCATCCATCTCATTTTTCCAAAGCACCTCATGGCACTGCCAGCTGGGGTGACCTGCTCTGTGATGGGGACAATAACTCATAATCAGCTAACTTGAACATTAAATCTGGCTGTGGTCTGGACTGAAAACTTTCCATAAGAAGCAGGAGAAATGATCCAGTGGGAGCCTGCACAGAGTTTTTTAGGCTTTCTGCCAAGGTGTCATTTGAACCTGTGCTGCTCTCCTCCTCTGGAGTACCTTGCTCCAGGCTGTGGAGGGAGTTTGCAATCAGATTGAGGCCAGAAGTTTATATGCCTTGAGGTCTTGTTGCCTCACTCTGACAAGGTCTTTTCCCACTGGCACGCAGGAGACCTCTTTGGCTGAGATTGTGTCTGTTCCCACTGAGGACACGTTCTGTTTTCCTCCTCTCACCTTTCAGTTTCTCTGTCTCAAAGTCCTCTCACATTTCTCGTTTCCTCTCCCTGGAATGGCCTTGCTGCTGCTCACCTGTAAATCACCAACCTCCAGAAATCATTTCCTCTGCCTCTCCTTCCAGCTTATCAGCTGCAATGTCCTTGCTTTGAGTACATGAAATACAGACTTTCAGATAACATTTTGGGTTGTTTGGGGGGTTTTTGGGGAAAGGGTTTTTTTCTGGTTAATGGTGTGGAACCAGGATTATTGCAAATAAATCCTGTAACTTTGTTGGTTATTACTTGCCTGTAGCTGCAGGCTACAGAGGGGCCTGCAGACTACAGAGTGAATGTTTTTCCACGTTTTTTTCTGTGCTATCATATACAAGATATTCACAAAAGATCAGGGTAAGAGTTAAGATGCTTTATTGAATTTGAAAGGGAGAGAAAATGGTTGCTTATATAAGTTATTTCTTTTTGTTTTCCTTCCAACCCGAGAAGAGGAGCCTTAAAATCAATTTACTCAAAATAATCATGATGCTGAGCTGTAAGTCCACAGACTGGTCTGGAGTGACTGTCCTGGGAAAGGGACAGTTTGTAAATGCAGCTGCTGTTTTCTAATTTAATGAAATCTTGAAGGAAAATTAGTGAAAACCTGCCCCTGTTTTTATGCAAACCAGATTTTCTCATAGTATTATGCAGTTGTTTGAAATGGAAAGATTGAATCCCTTTTTCATTACTCAAACTCTGTGTGTGGTGAAAGGAAACAGCATTGCAAGTCAAGTGAGTGGCATGACTAGCTACAAACCTGTAATAAAACCCAAGCAAAATGGGGTAGTATATGCTTTTCCCACCTCAGTGACCCCAAGAACCAGTTCAGGTTGAACCTTTTTAGTGCATTTTGACAGAAGAGATCCATTATAGCTGAACTTCCTGAGAAAATTTTAGAGCTAAATTTAGATGAATCAGAAAGAAAAATAACATTTCTCTGTAACAGATTTTGGGAGTGGACTAAATATTTCTTGGAAGTCAACTATACTTGGGGCACTAGTACTCCACATGTACCAGAGCCTGATTCTGCATTTTTAGGATGATATATAAATGATATCTTTTCTGCTTTTCCTCCTGTGCAAGTGCTTTTTCTGGGAGCAGCTCTCGCAGCTGTACCCACAGCTGGAGCGCTGAATGAAAAGCAGATCAAACACGTCCTCGTTCTTGTTTCTGCAACAAAGAGGGAGGATGCACAGAAAAGCTTTTATCCAAATTGTCATGTTCAGAGAACTCTCTTTTTATTATTTTCTTGACGCGGAGCGTTGCTTCCATTTTCACTTTTCTGCTTGACTGAGAAGATGACTGGTGTGAAGGTGAGCAGTGGTGGAACAAGGACTGACACCCTGGAAAAAGAGCTGTTTCTCTGCCCATGCTACTGAAGAGAAAGCTTTCAAACACAATATTATTATAGGGAAAAGGGAAACAGATGGATGAACACCAGAAAAAGTTTACATCGGTCTCTTGAATCTTGGGTCTTGCCAATGGTTTGATAATGATATGCCAGTGAATAAATGCTTTATCTAACAGGCATTTGTTCACTAAAATTTACTATGTTTAAGTCTAGTTCTTGTGGGATGCAGTGTAGATTTCACAAAAGGAAATAAGAAAGGAGTAAAGGCTGGCTCTAAACAAAACTTTCTTGCTGTAGAACTTGCTTAGAGTAGTACAAATAAATCACTGACAATTAAGTTTCTTTAACAAAAAAAATGCATCTGAAAAATACAGGTGGAGAAAAATCACACAGATTTTTCTTTTATATAACAATTGTAAAACTAAAACCACCCTGCAAAGCTCCCTGTGCTTATTCTGGTTTTAGTTGTGCACAGGAGACACCATGTTCTTGCACTGAAAGGCAGAGTACAGGGGCAACAGATTTTTCTAGGGAAGCACAGATCCTGCAGGTGGGCAGGGAAGATGTGTCCTCACCTGGTTTGCAGCCAGCTGACCTGGCTTCATTGGTCAGGGCTCTCTGTTGTCTGATTCATATTTTCCTTGGTGCAATCCTGGTTCTCCTCTATAACTATTATGATTTTTTTCTCCAGGTTGTGGTTGGTTCCTGATTTATGTCTGATGTCCCATGATATCTGGAAAGTACAGAAGCTCCTCAGACTCCATCTCTTTCCCTTTTAAAGGTTTTAAAGGTTTGAGTTTCATCTGCATGGTCATGGATTATTACATGGGAAAAAACATTGGAGGATCCTTAAAAATACCATTAATCTTACTCACTGTCTTCCACTTCAGAACTTCACTTTTCAAGACATCCTTTCCCTATTTCTCCTTCCCTGTCCTGCTCTGTCTCATAGTTATTTAAATCCAGGTGTCCGCTTTTCACTGGGTCCTAAATGTCTTTTTCTCTAATGCCGTCATCTGAGAGTAGATGAACCAGAAGGATAATGAGACTCTGTCACAGAAATGAAAGTGATAAGGAAGAGCCAGCTTGATGCTGACTTGCTTCCTGGAGCCTGTGGGAATACCTGGGAACATAGGAAATGCATGGTTTGGCTCAGTCCAAAGCCTGCCCTGTAGCAGCCTGATAAAAGCCAGTTGGGGTTTGTGTGTCTGGTGCCCAGTGTGGGTGTGGGGCTCTGTGGCCTGGGGGGCTTTGGTGGTACATTGGGTTTAAGGGTTCTCATCCTCTTCTCTCAGCACATCCCTCCTGCTGCTTGGCAAGGGAAGGGCTTTCCCTCTGGAGACCTTCCCCACCAGCACTACTGCAGCTCACCCTTCCTGTAAAAGGGCAAAGCCAACACAGGAAATCAGCAGAAGGCTCAAACTCCCCCTGATCTCTGGCTCTGGGAGCAGTGTCTAGGCAGCAAACCAAAATTTCACTCATGCTGCCTGGGTAATCCATGGAGGGATTATGATCTACTTCTGGAAAATCCATGCCATGGACGTGTTTAATATCTTCACATTTAAATCTAAAATGTGTCGTGATGTGGTAAAGAAAAAGATCTTTCTATTCCTTAGTTTCCTTACTTTCCTTTAGTTTCTCCCTCATACCTCATTAGGCTCAGCAGCTCTACCTTGAAATATTATTTATACCTTTTGCTTATTTACAATTGCTCCTACTATTTCAAAAATGATGTATGGGCAGACCAAGTCGGAAAAATATTACAGAAAGAGAGCAGGATAGCCTTAATTAAACAAATTAGTGTTTGTCTAGTCAGCGTGATTAACTTTTGTCCCTGCAACACCCTGAAATGATAGCACTAACAAATATTGCTGGGCATTTTAAAATTAAATTAAATGCTCCTTTGATTACATTAAAGATAATGCATTTTAAATCTAGTCCTTCAGGAGCTGTTGCTCTCCAGTGACAGCACTGATCAATTTGCCTTGACTTTCCCTGCAGGAGCAATCTTTGAGTCTCCTTGAGTCATCATTTGATCAAAGGGCATTTGCAGCTGGGCTGTTTGAGCAGTCTGAGTCGTCATCTTAATGTAAAGGTCCCAAGGGAAAGGAAAACGAGAGTGAACGTGCTTATGCATGGGGTAATAAATTGATCTGAGTTTGTGGATAATTATACACAGGTAGGAAAAAGCAAAAGGTTTGGAGAAAAAAGCCTTGCTCTTAACAGCCTTGATAAAGAGTTGTTTGAGTTGGTTTTTTTCCAAGAAAACCAAATCACAGCTACCAATTATTTTTCCCTGCAGGGGAAAAACAATTCCTGGATTACACATGCAGCATTACAGAAATCTGGTGCCCTCATTTCTTTCACAAGAAGAAGGTGTGCACTGAGTATGTTCTTAGCAGGGAAACAAAGGCTGTAAGGAAAAGATATCTTCTGGATGAACTAAAATATAGCATTAAAAAAAGTTGTCATTAATATACATATATTTATTAATACATGTAAACCAGTTTTTACTCAGAAGGATTTTTGGCATTTCTAAAATAAATCATGGAGAGCATATTTCAAAATTATTTATAAAACTTGAAATCTTGATATTCTGTCTCAGACTTGTCTTCTTTTCTTTCCCTGAAATGCCAGGGATATATGGGGTTTTTTAAGGTGTTGAACTCAGTTTGGGAATCTTTTTCTTTTAAGCAAGCAAACCGTGGTGACTTTTTCCAATGGAAAAAAGTGCTATGATTAAAAGCTTATAAGTCAAAGAGCAATTTCCTGGGTAATGGGATATTTGAAAATGTATGCTGCAGTGGCTTCAAATATTGTGGTCATGCAGAGCAAGAGCTGGGTGGCTGCAGATCTCCGTTTTCCTGCTTAGACGTTGGCCTTTGTGAAAATTCAATTACACAGATGCAAAATTCTCATTGTAACAGCAATGCAGATAACACAGGGATAAACGTATGTGTGGGTGGGTGTATTAGTGTACACACACACACTGCCTTCTCCAGGGAAAACTAATATTTCCATGTTGTTTATGTAAGTCCAGTGTTAGCTGCAGGGACAGGAGTTGGCTGTCTCCAAACAAACCATGTACCCCACATCCTCAATTCCCTGGCACGAGATCACAGCCCTGCAATTTGAAGCAGGTGATGCCTCCTGTGATAAATGAGCCAATGGAGAAATTAAAATCTCCAAACAGCCCTTTTCAGAAGGAAAATAATCTGGTCATCCCAATTCCTGGCATGAAAGAAAACCATGAAATGTCAGCACCACTTTGCTGCTGCAAAAAAATTCAAAACATTTTTGGGAAAAGTAAGGCAGGTTGGTCTGATATGAGGTGCAATATTATTTCAAAGCACAAAGGACTTCCCAGCAATCGAGTATGTTGAGCTGAACACCAGAATGGAATTTAGGATGCAAAATAAAAGCCTTTAGTCTCACTTTATAGCTTCATTTTGAATTTGGAGACTGTATTAAGGATGAAGTTTAGTATTAAAGCTGCAGCTTGACATATCCCAAGGATTTGAAGCCTAAGGCTTGAAGTTCTCATTTATCTTTCTATTAAGCTCTTTGACAACTTTCAGAAAACCAGGCAGTTGAATCTGCAGTCATTTGTGCTACCTTACAGTAGCTAATAAAGCTGTCCTACTTCCTCAGAGGTATGTAAAAATCTAAATTGTTTTGAGACTTTGTTCATTTACTGATGTATATTTTTCTTTTGCATTTTTACTAAATGAATACCTTGCCCTCAGGGAGGGGAAAATCCCTGTAAAATCCTACACTGGTGTATATATATCAAGATTTACTTTCTGGATGCAATTCTACCTAATTATTACTGCTTTCTAATATTGTTCAGTATAATGCCCAAGAGTCCCCAGACTAAAAAATTGCATATTGTGAACAAGCAAAATTTGTTCATTAAGTTTAATTTCCTCGTGCTATGAGACATTTAAACAAATAACAAGCTTTAAACATCTGAGTAATTCTCTTGAAATCCTGATGCCTTGATAAATACTTAAGAAAAGCTTTTCATTGAATGAGAAAACCATATGTTTTTTAAAACTATGCATTCTTGTCTATGTATTTGTTATGGCAAATTAATTCATCTCCTGACTTGCTGACTACAGCACAGATGACATTTTGATTATCAGAAGCTTCCTTATGACAAGAATTTGCAAGTTCTTCCCCAGACTGTGGTGTGGGAAGGCTGAAAGACCTGGGAGTGAAGAGGAATTGCAGAAATTACTCAGCCTCCTTGAACTCTCAGTGTGGCATTGGAGTGCTCATGATGGAGAGGGATGTATTAAATATCCCTGTGGGTAAAATGGCTTTAAAAAGTGTATTCTTTGTAAGTTACAACATCTCACATATTTCTTTGGCCTCTTCCACACAGGATGTGATTTCACCATTGCTACCTGGACATAAGGAACAGAGTGATTTCTCCCATGGTATTTCACTGAATTTTAATTTTAATACTAAAAGTTTCCTGTTACTCGTGGGATTTTCCTGATGGGATTGAGTCATGTACTTCCTGTTAAATTCTGAAATAAGTCCCCAAAGTGAGACTTTCATAATCACAGGCTTGATGCTGTAATGTCTGTGATGATTTCACTCAATTGGGTACATCAGTTCCCCAAAGAACACATATTTTTATTACCTGGAAAAGTCAAACCTGGTTTACCTTCCTCTGTGGGCTGGATTTTAGGAGGCAGATTTTTCTCATGAGATATGACAGGACACATTGGAAAAGTCTGAATATGGAAAACAGTAACCAAATAAACTGGACAGGCTTCTGGATTTTGGTCTGGGGCTTGCACTCCTTATTCCTAAAGCAATCCTGACACAGAAATCAGGAAGCAATTGCATGCTCTGGAGGTGACAACACTTTTGCAATGTCTGTTTCGAGGATTTCATTCCCCCTGTGCTCTAGGCACACAGGTCTCAGGTGCTCAGTTATCATTCCTCTGTGCACAGGGCTCTTCCCAGCAGGATTCATGGAGGGGAGTATTTGACATGGCCAATACAAGCAGCAACAAAAACACTTCTTCCAGCAGCTCAATCCAGTCACTCCAGTGCTTTTCCCTCATTGCTGCATGAGTAGCTTGATGCAGTTTACAGAAACTCTAAATATTTTATTATGTTCATACTCTGGGGACAGGTGGATTTTGTTTACAGTCAGCTTTTACTATAATAGACCAGTACATGCCTCCAGCATGGCAGAAGATTTTTCTTGGGTAAACTAGAGTGAGGGTCTTTTTCAGAATAAAATTAGCAGCTCAACTTTCAAAAGCTAAAAATTGAAAGTAATCCATCAAAGTGCATTCTTATGAAGAACTTAATTTAATTTTTTCTGGTTAAATTCAGAAAAAATGAGAAAAATATAAACAAAGCTGTAGTTATCTCCTTGCAGAGGGGTAGGTATTTTGAATGTTCATGATCTATTTCTATGAGAGTTGCAAAATTCAGATTAACATTCAGGTTATATCCAAATATTCATGCAGCTTAAGGCAGTTTTGAGTGAATGCTGTTTCCAGGTGTTAGAGGGTTTAACACCAGTGAAGTGATGTGCTTTATTGCCTTCTCTTACCTGAATTGTCACCATTGGCTTTACTGGATTTGCTCACAAGTGTCGTGGGACAAAAAAGAGTAATATTGCTGGTACTGCACACCCAACTTTGTGCACACAAAAAACTAGAGCTGATTGGGGAGAATTAATAAAAATCTAAAATATCAAGCATTTTCCTTTTTTTACACTGTTCTGCTGAACACTGAAAACCCAGTTTCAATCTGTATTTATAGATTTAATTCAAATAGTAAAAATCTCACAGACTATGGACAATATTATTGCATTTATGCAGCACCACGAATTTTTGGGTTGGATGCCTTATGATGCAAAGCAATTCATTCTTCGTTATTCATGAAATCAATTTATACAAGCAGTGCCTAAACTTGCTCTCATAGAAACTGGAGGAATATTCTCCTTGCCTTCAGAGCAGGAAAGGACAAGCAATTGCAATGTTCTACATCTGGGGAGCATAGACATTTCTGGAAAACCTTTTATTTCTCTATACAAAGGGATAAATGAAGACCAGAAAGACTATGTTCAAACTTAAATGAAAAACCAGTAGAGAAATATCAATTCAGTTGTCCTAGAAGTGGGTAGTATTTTTTGCAAAGGATCAGTAAGCAGAATAAATGGAGTAAGAGCTGAATAAATTAGGTTTGTATAGAAAAGAACACCATGAGGGTATCATGCAGCATTGAAGTGTGCTCTGCCAAGCAGCTCTGTGGGGAAATAAATGGATACTAAAGGGAGCCAATGAAAGGTTGACTGAATACAAAATAATGTCTGTTTTGTGTCCTTACAGACTGAAAAAAAGCATCCCAAAGTCCCCTTCCTGCCCTTATTTCAGATAAATCTACTGTGTCCTAAGTGTATTTCAGCTGGAGGTGCCAACTCACCTGGGCTGGACACCAGCCCCACTTGGGGAAAACCCCTGTCACGGTGTTTCCTACCATGAAATGTTACTGTAAATGTTAAATGGAAATGTTAAATGGCTGTGAATGTGGCTTGTCTCCTTCCAAGGCTCAGGATATATTTTTCAGACTTTTAGGGCTTGGAGACTTTAAATGGAACTTAACCAGAAAACTCGACAAAGTCTTTCCTTGTGTCAGTAATTGATCCAGTAGCAGACCAAACCAGCTTCATTACATCATTTGCTTGCTGCCTGAAGTCAGATGAGGGAAAAGTTGCTTTTCAGCATTGTGGAATTACAATAACTTCATATATTCCCTCAGCAGAAAGTCATCTATTCTCTCATCCTGCAATTAATCTTGCAAAAGAGCAAACAATGACATAGAATTAATCAACCACTGTGACAAAAAAATTGTGATGGAAAGATGAGCCCAGCTAAAATTAATTTTTTGAGCGACAGCTTGAAGCTCAAACAAGTGGAAAACATGGTGCAAATTGTACTTGGTTTCAAGAAAGGGGTTTTAATGAGAAATGCAATGGCACAGCAATACTAATCAGTTATAAAAACAGAATCCACCTTGGACTGCTGAGTGAGTATCATCCCCTTTCCTGCTTTTTCCCTGTCCTGTGCAACACTGGAGAGAACAAAGATTGCATTGCATCTATCACCCAGACTGAGGGGAAGTGCTGGTGCATTTGAGAGAGCAGCTGAATGAGATTGTGCTCATGTGCAAATGTTTGTGGCAATGTCCTCTGGCAAATGCTGCATGAAAATATGGCTATTACTGAAAACAGGAGGTGACAGAACTTTCCATGTGTGCTCTGTTCTTTACTAGAAATAAACAGAAAGTGCCTTGTGAGCCAATTTATATCTGTCGCACAGTGACAGCTGCCAGGTAAGGACAGAAACGTTGGGGTCCTGCAGGCATCTTCCTGCAGCTGCAGACAGGACAATCATCAGGCAAGTTCCATGAATGCCAGATGGGGCAGTCAGCCTTGGCTCCTGCCTGAAATACAGGAGACACCATCGCCTTCCTGTATTTAGGGATGTTCAGCTTTGTGTGTTTTTTTCCTCTGGGTTTTTTTGGTTTTTTAGAGCAAAGGCAGAGGCTTCTGACTTTTTTATTGACACTTCAGAGACGGACAACCTGTCCCCACCAAAATCCACGCTATTGTGCATTGCATTGCAGGGCTGATGGAAGTCAAGGAGGAGCCTGGTTACTCCTCCCATGGGTTCCTGGCTCCAGGTAAATTAATTCTCTTCTACTTTAATTGAACTTCACCTTAGTGATAATAAAAGTTGTGTAGAACTCAGCTACTTCTCAGGTTCTCACTATTATTTAGCTGCCTTGACCTGTGCTAGTATTTTCTAAGTAGCTGGAAAGCTGCTGATTTTATAGCAATGAAATATTATCCTTACTTTTCTTTGCAAGTGTTTTGAAAATATCACTGTGGCCTTTTTTCTTCCAGGTGTTAGGAGCTTGACTGATATGAACAAGGGTGCAGGTTTTATTCAACTTCCTAAATTTTCCAGTTTGGAGCTAAAAATACTGGTTCACTTACACTTTCTTTGTTCTTTCATGGTTTTTACAAGGGGAAGTATAAAGCTACTAAATATTTCTCTAGTTGCAGTGGTGATAATAACTCATCTTCTCTTGGTTTTCAAATACTACTTCAGGATTGGTTTTTAAACAGCAAAACCAAACTCACAGATTCCCTAGCAGTAAACTGTCTTCTTATTTAAGTTTTGTTGTTAGATTTATTCATTGAAAGAATAATTGGGAAAAAGTACTGTGAAATACAATTGTTTAAAAACTTTGTAGGAATAACGAAGTACTTTACTGATAAAGTGATTAAATATGATTGCTTGGCTCGAAGAAGGTTTGTTTATGTCTGTCTCAAATGGAAGATGTATCTTCAGTTTATTAATGATCCTATATTTCTCTATGATTCCTTAGAATGGCAAACAATATCCTAAAACTGTACCTTTATATGGAGGTGAAGATGCCTAGATGTGCATGAGATACAGATTAACAGTGAATATATTGAATGTCAGTCTCTTTTTTTGCTTCTCTCTTCCAAGTCCTTTCTAAGAATGACGGCAATTGAACAGATAACAAAAAAGTAGTGACATGCTGAGTGATAGGCCTGACTCCCATGAAACACCCCACTTGTGCTAGTGAGATTTTACTGACTTCTAAAGAGGTTACATTGTGTGCCACTAGAACAGGGTTTTTTGAGTGATGTTTCATATGTACAATTGTGACAAAATCCGTCCCTTCCCCACCTAAGCTGAGATGAGACATTATGAAATAATTTCCAAACAATTTTGTCAGCATTGTGCTATATGCAGCTTCTGATTCTTAAATCCAGATATTTGGGAGAAAATGAGATACAGTTAATCAATTTCCTCCCCTCTTCCCTCTCAAATGGTAGATTTTTTATTTTAATAAAAGTCATTGTAATCATACAGAAAAACATGTTTGTCAAAACAACACATATATTATGGCTGTGGAGCATGTCATGGTGTATAATTTGCTTTCTTTATCTTAGAGCTATTATTGTTTTTCTTCAAGTCTCTTATATTCAAGGCTAGATGATTTCAATTACTTCAGATCTGCTGTAGGTCATGTTTTCTGCTCCTACAGTCATCCACTCTTTTCATTTTAATTTTAAAGAACTGAGAAAGATGAAACAATAATTTTCAAACAATTGCGACTTTAACTCCTGGTTAAAACTGAGTGAAATTGAACAGTTATTTCTCTTTTCTGTTAAGGAAAAAAATTGTTATGTTTGTTGATTGTTTCTGCAAACAGCTCTCAGAATTATATTTCATGTTTACATTGAAGCTATAGCTTTCCAGACCACTCTAGAATTCATCAATAATCATACAGGACCATATGTGTGGTGTCTGGGCTCACAGCTCAGGACTGGCACTGGAAGTGGATCCAGTCCTTCTGAAAACTGTCAGGGCTCCAGCTGGCTCAGGAATGACCAGCACCTTCCAGACAATCCTGACAGCCACAGCACCCTTGGCAGAGCGTAACTGGAGGAAAGGATGATCAGAACGAGGTGACCAGCTGAGTTTGGAGGAAAAGGTCAATAAATGCTGATTGTCCAAACCACAAAGATGCAGCTATAGATTCCTGAAACTCCAGCAGCATCAGTAGTTTGGAAGGGAGGAGAGAAAGAAGGAGAGGGAGGTCCCAAAGGAGCATGAGAAACATCTGCTGCTCCTGTCCCCTGTGACCCTGGCATATGGACCCCCCTGAGGACTGGACTTTCTGGCCCGCTTTTCACTTATTTGAGACCCCTGGGGGTCTCCTTGCTCCAGTGTGCTGCAGACTCCCAGCTGTTCTTGTCTTCTGCAACAGATGTGCCCTCCAGATGTTCCTGAGGCTCAGAAGTACATGTGGAGCAGCATCCAGCTTTGCTCAGCTCCAGGGGAAGAGGGTGTTGATAAAAAGAAAAATATGCCCCAGGAGTTTGGCCTGGTGCTGGCTTCAACTCATTTTTCTCCTGCTGTTATTGGAACACTCTGGAAGGTCTGCCAAAGGAGAGACTTTTCTCTGCAGTGTCCTTAGGAGCCTAAACACATGGTACACACTGATCAGCACTGAGCTGTGCTAGTGCAAGCTGGAGGTCTCAGAACTGAGAGCTGGTTATAGAGCCAGATACGGGCTGATGGGACAGGCACTGACCACCACATCATTCTTCACTCCTTATTGAGTTCTACCCATAAGTATTTCTGAGGGAAATTTTCTAGGGGTTAATCATATATAGAACTATATAAAGGTAAATTTATCTCCTAAAATGAAGATATTCCTTTCCTTTTGAAATCTGTGGTGAATCCATCCAAACATTGATTTATTAGTAAAAAAGCAAACATAGCTTTAATGGAGTTGGTGCAAAACTCTTCTCCCCAGGCAGCAGAATGCAGGCCCTTTTTGTGTAATTCTGAGTGCTGCTGCACTGCACTCAAACTCTTCTTGAGGAGACTTTTCCAGAGCCTCTTGTCCAGTTTCTTGGTATTAACACCTCCTGGCCATTTGGTCTGATTTATTTGGTTTATTTTTTTTTTCACCTATTTTCCATCTCTTTTACTCAGTACTCTTCCACCCACCATACTCTGGTAGGGTATGCATGCAGAATATAAATGTTTTGGTGATAGGAATGATTGAGTAGAGAAAGAGCAATGAGAACTAATGGGGGACTTCAGGTGACATTTATTGCCTCTTCTCCCATCAATATATTCATAGTTGGTGAACAATGCTGCAGAATAATCAAAAAAGCAATGAGCATATGTCCTTTCTCTCTAGGCAAGGAACTTAATTGTGCATCATTTTTCTACATCTGCCATGAGATTGTAGGTGCTGACACCTTAGAGTTGTTAGATATTTTGCTCTGTTGTTTGTTGAGTATGAAAGCATCCCTTAGCAAAAAAATTAATATGAATCTAAAACATTGTCCTTGGACTTTTACCTACAAATTCTTATAAGCATATTCCTGAATAAGGCAATATTCAAGAAATAATAAATGCTAATACCAAACATATCTCTATTTTTGTTGTCCTTTTTACATTCCACTCACTTCTTTCATTTTAAGAACAAGCAAACTTAATACTATTAGCAGTAATAGATGAAAGATAAGAGAAGGGAAAACCACCACACTACCCACATAACTCACCCACCACAACTCAGAATGTCTGCACTACAAACAGACAGAGGATGGGTGAAGCAAGGAGCTGGCTGATTTTTTTTCTTTCTAGGATGCAATTTCATATGAGATGACCCACATTCCTGCTGTGTCTAAATGCACCAATGGTTAAAACAAAATACAAAAAAGAAAACACGGTTCTAGCCCAGAAGGAGTTCAGTGGAGTAATTTTCATTTATGATTGCTACTTTATTTTTCATTGTTGTAAGTCTCCATCAGCCAATATGACCAATCCTTCTGCTGGACCATTTTTCTTGTCAATCATCTGCTAAGAGTTTCAGACTCCAATTTTAAACAGTGGGTCTTTTGTTATCAGAAATCAGCTTTATCTTGAAAACAGTTATCTCTTAAATTACCATCATGGGAGGGGTAGACTGGAGAAGGTTTATTTTCCAATTTTTTTCTCCAAGAGCTTGTCTTTTATGCACAAAGCCTATGGAAGAAAAGGCATCCTTAACACGGCATCAAGGAATCCAAAGAAAGGATAACCTTTTCTCAAAGCAGGGGCAACTATTAAATGAACAATTCATTTAATTTTTAGTCACCTTCTCCTTTCAAATGAAAAGCAATAGAAATACATGTCAAAGAAACCAATCATGGTAAAACCTCTGTGCAATAGGCAGACTCTAATAGAAAGAGATGATAGTACAAAGGCGTGAAAAAAGCAGCTCTTCTTTCTTTCTCTCTCTTTTGTTGGGAACACAAAGATAAGTGCTTGCAATCAGATGATTTTAATGAACAATCCAGTTGTTTGGTCTGGATGCTATATTTCCAGATGCAATCTGTAGAAGCTGTTTGAATATGAGCTGGTTCCTTCCTAAATGTTCACTCACCTGGCAGGAGCTGTCAGGGCAGCTGGATATGCCTTCTCCAGAGAGAGCCCTTGCAGGAAGGGCTTGCAGCTTTCCTTGCAGGAAAAATGGTTTTCAGTGCTTTCCCCCCCACACACACACTGCAAAGGTTCAGTTCTGTAACACTGTGCAGGACTTGTCTGGTTTAAGTGAGAAGTTCCATCTGCACTGAACGGAATGCCTGTGTAAAATCCCTAAGATCCGGGGCTAAACATTCTCCTGTGTGCAGTTGAACTAACACACAAAATCTTTGTTGCTCTTATTAGCTTTTTTTTTGGGAATGTCTGTGTAGGAGTGGGAGACAGAGGATCACTGGTAGCAGTAATTGAGCATCATGTTACCAAGACAGTCAACTCGTAAGTACACAGAAAATCTTCAATATTCAGTGAAAGTATCTGGTAGCAAGATGCTTGGAGAAGTCATATGAGGAGTGTTTCACCAAACATATCAATAAGTCTCTTAAAATTCCAGGTAAGTTTTGAGCAAGTCAGGATTTGAGGACAGCATTTGCTGCTAGTCACGGGTCTCTTTCCCCACACACTTTGTTACCACAATGTTTTTGATGATATATTTTAAAAAATCAGGCCTCAAGCTGTGCTTTCTCCCCTTTTTCTGCTTTCATCTCTTCAAAATCCAAACAAGTATTTGCAAAACCTGAACAATACATTTATGCAATCAAGTCAATATTTTCTCAAAAGCAAAGGATAAAAAGTACCTCTCTTTGTAGAGAAGTTGAGAGGACTCCAGTGTGTGAAGAGCACCTATATTGCAGGCAATAATTACAATGTTCCTTTTCTCTCACTAATGGTTCTATTACTTGTATTATTCTTTTTTTATAAAATGAATTATGTCCCTGGAGCTTTGTGAGGGGATTCATATCTGCTATCTAGACCTGGGGAGGAGAAGAAAAATTTGTATTCACTTAAAACACCCCATAGTGAAGTATGGAAATAATAACTAGTTAGAAAACTAAAGTGATTTCCATGGTTAGTATTTTGTGTGTAGTTTTGACTATAACTACTAAGGGCTCATGTTGGATCTAAATATATATCTTTATAGCTTTATGCCTAAATGAAAAAGATTAAATATAGGTGTTAGAGGTCTCCTGGATGATTATGCAGTTGTGCTTAGTTCTCATCTACTGAAAAAGATGTATTTTCAGCACTTGGTTTCAGTAATTTAGTACTGAGTGTGCCTTTCTCTGCTGGACCTTCACGAGGAGCACAGAGAGCACTCTACATTCCATAAAGTGAGGGTTTCTCACTCTCACAGCTGGCTGTATGGAGGGATTGCATTTGGAAATAACTGGTATCTCACTGTGCTTTTGTACTCCTTAAGACTACAATGTACAGGTTTAGTTCTGCAGCCTGTACCTGATGGTGACCTCCTGTGAGTGCACAGAGATGGAAAATCCTAGGATGTTTTAGGAACTGTCTCCTAGGAAATTGCTGCTAAAGGAAGCTCAGCTTTGTATTACTGTTTCTATTCTTTTGGGAATACATAATTTTCTGCCCCTTTACGATCAGGGTCCTTGTTTGACTGTTTTTCTTCAGTGTGAATCTTGAACAGAGCATAGTACAGCAAATGTCAATTTCAATTCTTTGCCTTTAGAGATACACCCTCAGATTTCTAGCTGGAAGACTCTAGGGATTGATGCATGACATTTTCTTGAGATAGTAATCCAAAGCAATTAAGAAACACAAGTCACGAACAAAAACATAACTTGGAAAAAACCCAGAATGAAAATACATATTGCATCCCTTTTATCTAGCCTTCTTATCAAAATGATAATGCTTTGTCTAGCTTGAAATGTTAATTGCATACTACAGGTAAAGGATCAAGAGAAACTGTGCACATGAAAGTGCAGCTTTGCAGTTTATGCCTGATCTGTATTTCCCTGCTGGGAGAGGCACTGGGCTGACATGAGACATCCTGCTACAAGAGCAATCCTTTCCCCTCTGCTCTAAAGTAGACCATGATCCTTCTCCTTCCATGGACTCACAGAATGGTTTGGGTTGGAATGGGCTGAAAGCTCATCTAGTTCCACCCCCCTGCCTTGAGCAGGGACAGCTTCCTCTAGACCAGTTTGTTCCAACCTAAACAAATGCATTTTGCTTTCAGTTGATAAAATAAATTGATATTGAACATAAACAAGTTTGCAATCTCTCTTTTATTTTTCTTATCCCTGTTTATGTAGTCCTCAGTTGATAAAATCCTGCATTAAAGCTCCTTGGTTCCTTTCCTAATGAGAGAAATTAAATTCAACTTATGTGACCTGCTGTGAACTCACCCAGCTCTTTTGAGAAGGGGAAAAATGTCTAAAAATCCCAGCTGTACCGGTCTCTTGAACAGAAAAAGACAATACCTGCTGAAAAATATAATATTCCAAGAATATGAGTGCTGGATATGATGGATGTTGACAGATAGATGAGAGTAAACAAGGGAATAGGAAGATATTTGTCAGTATGACAGGGGCTGATCCTCTCATGCTGCAGGCAGACTCCTATCAAAAGCAAAAAATCTTGAATCTCTATAAGTGGTAAAAATGGGAGGGTTGAGAATAAACAATGAGGTGATCTAGCAAAATTTTGGGGAGCTCAGTGAGGAAGAAGGATGGTAAGCAAGATGGTGATGTGTCTTTTGAAATCTGACATGCACATGGAGAGAGGGCTTGTGGATGGGTCAGAGATGTCCAAGTGCTCTGAGCTGGAGGGATGAGCTGGCCCAGGAGGGACCAGGGAAGGCTGGACACTCAGTTTATGCCAGCAGAGATTGTAGTGGGCAAGGCAGTAAAACATGTGGAAATAGAGATGTCACACCAACAGGCCATGGAAGGAAAATGATCTTACAGAATAATTCAGAGTGAACAAACAGAAAAAAACCACAACGTAATAAAGAGATGAAAACTTTAAAAAGAGCTTTTTGTCTCAGGAAATCTAGGAAAAGCTCTATTTGCTGGAAAACTTTTAGTTTTGGAATTAAGGTGCGTAAAAGTCTCTGTGACCTAGAAGGGAAAATGAAAGTATTACCTGGGAAATAGGACTGGATGACTGTTGTCTACAGTGAGAGAACAGATTTGGAAAATTATAGAAATTCCTGGGTTTAGCTATACTGGCCTAGAAACAGTGGATAAAAGCCATCAAAGGAAGACTCCATAAACATCACTATGATACCTTAAAGAAATGGCAATTAGTTAAATAGTTAAATTTTCTTATTTTTGGGAACTGGATCAACTTTCAGTCTATGAGTTCCTATTTCATATGTACAATGTGCTGCCTTGCTAGATGAACACAAATATATATATATGTTACTCTTTTGAGAACCTAAAAGTTATTTTAAATTTCTGTTACTATTAAAAGCCAAATTCTGTTTGTGTGTATAAATGGCAAACCAATGGATAACTTCTACTTTCTTGTCCTTTTATTCCCCTGTTCCACTGCTCTCTCTTTACTTCCATGGTCCTTTCTCTCCTTACATTTACCTCTGCAGAATAATTTCCAAAACTATTCAAACACTCCAGGATATTTAAGGCTACTGCCTACAAGCCACCCCAATGAGTTTTTTCTTTCAGTGTAAAACAATGTGTCTGTGTCCCTGTCCCAAAACACCATCACCAGGCCTTGCAGCAGGGATCTCATGGTGTTAGAGAAGGAAATAAATAGTAACTTATTCAGTCTAGGTTTGTTTTTCACAGAATGAACTCTTTGTCATCAGCTTAGGAAGAGATTCTGTGATTCTGCATTAAGAGGTCTACAAGGACAGACAAATCTCTATAGAGAAGCAGCTCTTGCTGAGGACCCAAGCCATGCACCTCAAATTGCTCAGGAGCTGAAAGCTTTGGTGTCCTTGAGGAGGATCAGCTCAGTCAGCTACTGAAAACTCTGCTAATGTGGGATTATGTGTAAAGTGTGAGTTTTATTTCTACCTCTGCCAGAGGTGGGTTGTGACTTGGGGAATGTCTCTTTATCTTTTTAGTCAAATGTCAAAAATATTTCAAGTAACATTCTGTACTAATAAAAGTATTAAAGAGAGATGTGTGTGACACCTTAAACATTCAGAAATGCATTATAGGTGGGGACTACACAACACTGTGGTGTTCTCCCATGTGTGCCATAGAGCTGTTCTTACATCAGTGGTTTGGATGAGTCACTCTTACATTTGTCTCACAGGGACTGGAACCTTTTGTTTTGGATCTAGACACCATCATTCAACACTGTTTATATAGTGAGGTTTTCTATTTTAAGTCAGTTTCTATTTCCTTCCTGGCTATATTTAAAGAATATTTATTACTACAGTCCATTTCCCCAGAGTAAGTGATGAATATAGCTTTTTTAACATTCCATAAATTAGATTTTTTTTTCTTTATTACTTAGTGCTGCTGTTCCATTTATTACCTTTTGTTTGTGAGAAAAAATACTTTGGATCTTTCACTTGCAAGTAATTTACTGTGGTTGGTTTGTTTTATTGTATTCAGCGTTAGCTTCCAACATGGCAATGGAAAAAATTAAAAATTTAAGGAGAAATATTTTGACATTGCATAAAAATACTGGGTTTTGCTTGGCTCCTAATTTCAGTTTCAGCTCTTGCTGTTGCTGCTGTTTGACAACTAGAACAGATTTGTCAGAATTTCTTCTTTATTAGAGGTCATGGACAGGATAAACAAATGCTGATGTATTTCTAAATTATAAAGTTTGCCTAAAAAGGGTAATCATGCAGGTCTAATCTGATCAAAATATAAGCAGTGTCCTTGTAGCAGATCTCTGAGGTCATTTGAACACTTTGGCAGAACTGAGAGATCCCCTGTGCCTTTTCTACCTCTGATTCCCAGCACTAAGCAGGAGAACAGGAATATGACATGAACTCCTGCTTTACATTTGGTCAACTCATTTTGCACAGGGGCCAAATCCTTCTGAAAATAACAGCAATAATGCTGATCTTTAACTTACTCTAACACCTCAAAATATTTGTCTCAGTGATCTTTCTTTCTGCCTTCCTGCTGGGGTCCCAGCAGTGACAGAGGCAGCCAGTGGCAGTTCTTGTCTTTCATCCCTCTCCCAGGGTTTTGATCCCACCTTGGCTCTTTCAGACAACTGCTTCTCCTGTGCCCTTTGCAGGACATTCTACTGAGCCAAATATCAAGGACAGATACTTTGAACAGAATCTTCTGGATCACTGTGGTCTGGAGTCCCAAATTCCAAATCACTGCTGCCACCTGCTCCTTCAGCTCGCACGCAGTGATGGTCCTTGAACAGGAGTCCAAAGTAAAACCTGACTTTACTGAGTCAAGAGAAGCCTGCTGCTGGCTTGATTAGAGCTTGAACTTCATGTTTTCTTATGGAGCCAATGAATATCTGACTGGGCCACACATGCTAAGAAGTTGAAGCCTTTTTCTCTTTGAAAAAAAAGGTGCAGGAATGCTGAACTCCCAGTTTGAGAACATTCGGTTACAAAGTCAAGCAACAAGTTTAGTAAATGCCATAAGACAAAGCCACATTCTGATCAAGCCCAGGGGTATTTGAGGGATGCCACTGTCCCCTTTCACATACAGGCTGAATAGTCATGAAGGCAGAAATTTTTTAAAAAGGGAA
This sequence comes from Sterrhoptilus dennistouni, assembly GCA_013397095.1. NCBI lineage: Eukaryota > Metazoa > Chordata > Aves > Passeriformes > Zosteropidae > Sterrhoptilus > Sterrhoptilus dennistouni. The sequence continues at coordinate 2,430,507 of VWZU01018340.1, read as the reverse complement.
AACAAAGCCTTCTATCAGGACTCAGCAGAGCCCAAAGGGGGTTCCTGTGCTGCTGTGTCAGGGCAGCACTGGGGGGCTGCCACGAGTGTCTGAGCCTGGGGAGGCTGAACTGAGATTGCAGCAACAGCTCCTTGCAACTCTTTTGTGTGTCTGTCTTTAAATGAAGTGTTTCTCTATGCAACTTCCTATATTGGTTTATAAGGAACTGTTTTCATGTCTGTTACACTACAAACTCTTCCATCTCTCCGTGACTCATCTGCACAAAGGAACAGCTCAAATTAAAAAAGCTTTCAAACGCGGAGCTGATGGAGACTTGTCAATGTCTGAAACTTCCCCTTCACAAGAGTTTTTTTTCTCTTTTCTTTGGCTGCCACTGGCTTACATGATCATACCTAATCTTTTAAGACTCAGGAGTAAAAAAAGAAAAAAAAAAAAAAAGATAATTAAAGACTTTTTAGTGTAAAAGGAATAAAGGAAAGTTACCATCACAGCCTGTCCTTACATGACTGCTTGATTTTCCTGCACTCTTTAAACAATATGAATTGAACTCATAGTTTGATTCCTTTCCATAGACTTATTTGTGGCTGTTATCTGTTTCACAAGGAAAAGCCATCAATTCTGATATAATTTAATTTAATTTTATTGGAATACAATAGTAGAAACAGATGCTTATGTGTGGATCTGATTATACAGAAAATAAATCTTTTAATGCTTTCAATAAATATGAATGGTTGCCCAATACTTCTCATTTTATTGCTGCATTTTTCAAGCTCCCTTTGAAATTACTTGAGTTTTGGTATTTATCTCAAGGTGACAAGTAAGCTTGAAAATCCTCTGAGGTTTATTCGTTCTTTTTCTTAAGGATGGCTACATGAGTCTTAGGGATGCAGCTAATACAGAAACCACAATCTTACAGATAATTTCTTAAAGAAGTACAATTCTATTGTGTACATCCAATTACCATGGAAATCAAACCCCTGCTGTTAGAACCTTTCACAGCTCATTTTTCAACTTAATACACTATGAATTCTTGTTCTTCAAGTGTTATTAAATTGTCTCTTAAAAACTTCTTTCCACTGGTCACACACAAACACAGAATGAGAGAATATCCTGAGCTGGAGGGGATCCTTGAGGATCACTGAAACCCAACTCCTGGACAGGAGCCTGCACAGGACCACCCCAAGGATCACACCATGTGCCTCAGAGACCAAAAAAACCCCAATAATATTACTAAATTAGAAAGTAACTGGTCACTCTGCAGACCTTCTAAAGCCACTTTCAACTACAGGACAGTAATTAGAGCTCATTTCTTGCAGATTCTCATTCACTGTGTACAGGGTATTAAAACTGCCCTGTTATGGATATTAGGCATTGTCATTTCTGTCTGCCAACGGAGAGCTGCCACTCACCTCTATTCTAATCAAAGCATGACCAGAAAACCTAAATTGCGAAGTGGTTAATGCATTTTAAAAGTAGAAATACTATGCTTAGAGGCCATAGATATTTGTTCTTTTTATCCTGCATTCCCTCTGCAAAGGACAACCGAGGTTACAGGATGACTTTTTAGAAACTTTTGTTTTAGCACAGGAAGAACCAGTGGGTTTGACAAAGTAGCTTATTTCAGTTGTTATGACAGGGTGAGGATCCTGTAGCTCTACAGGTGATAACTCACCTCTGTCAAGCACCAAATTGTCACCATCATAGACTGTAAACCCACAGCCTGCTGTTCTGGGTGTATTTACTGCCCTGACTAGACTGACACACAGCACACAGTGTGGCTGGGGCATTCTGCTGCCACTGAGCAGCAAAATGAGCATTGCTCATGATTTGCAGAGATGGTGTGGGAGGCAAGAGCAGCATAAATGACACATCAAGTCTATTAAAGCAGTATCTGATGTCAGTGGCAAACTGTGGTTAAATCCTGTCAGGAAGAAGCTTTGTAAATTACAATGCCAGGTGTTGGTCTCCTTTACCATGTTAAAATGTCCTATGGATCATGAATTTTGGGCTAGGACTGAGCAGGCATCAGGCTGTTTGTCCTTTTACATCCCCAGAGAGCCCCCAGTAATCAGAAAAGCACTGTGATGGTCACACAGCCTTGTGACAGGAAGGTGTCATCTCCTGTCAGTTATCAGCCACAGCCTGCAGGACCTCAGCTCACAGAGGAGGGATCAGCTGGGAGAAAACCTCCTACAAAATCCCAAACTTCTCACAGAGGTGCATCAATTTTGGCAGGAATTCCCTTGGCAATTTTCTCAAAAGGAGATGTGGCTAACAGTTGCCTGCAAGACTATAGTGCGAGAGATTCAAACTCTTGGGGTTGGATTTATGACCTGATGAGCTGCTGACCCTCAGCCCTTTCCTCAGCAGCTCACCCAAATCCCAACACAGCCTGGCATGGGTCGAACAGGAGGCTCATCTCCCCTTTCTTGCCCCTCAGAAGCTCAACACGGCAGCTGTTCACATGCAGCAAGGAGCTGGGGAGAATAGGAAATCATCCCTAGTGGGTTGGGAAAAGCCAAGATTATTGATCTCCTTTCTATTATGTCATTCACTACAAACTTCCCTTCTGCAACAAGAGTTTTAATAAGGTAAGTTTTTAAATCTGTGAGAGAAATTAAATAACACTAGAAAATATAAAGAGTTCAAACGTTCCTAAAGCTTTAGAGTGGTACCTGGTAATTCTGAATTAATTACTGGACATAAAAACACACACAATAACAACAGCAAAAAGACCACAAAATACCCCATAGTTCAGGAATTGCTTAGGTTTTTCTGGTTTTTGGCTGGGTTTTTTTTAATAACAAAAATCTGCAATGAAGCAATTTTTTTAATATTCCCATTGCTCTGGTGGTGCTCAACATGATGGGGAAATCATTCAATAGGAAATGAAATGCTAATTGTACCTAAAAAAGGCATCATCTCTTCCATCTGCATAACCTGACTTGTATGGCTGTCAATAACACATCAAACCTCTAAACAGACAAGCCTGGTGTTTATGAAAACAATCTTGCCTTGAAATTGTGAATAGAGCAGAGCTTTTTTGGTTCTGAACAGAATTTTTAGCTTGGAGCAGCTGATGCATTTGCTGGGAACCAGGACAGAAGTGGAGCTGGCGTTCCTTAAATGAGATTGGGAAAGGAAAAAAAACTTCATTAGTCACTAAGGAGTGTGTATTGCACTGGAAACTGTGCAAACTTCATCTTACATAAAGCTATTGTCAATTACAGATAATCCTTGCTAATTAAGTATTGATCTCATTTGCTTTTAAAGTATGGCAGCAGGAACAAAGCCTGTCCCCGTGCAGCTGCTCCAGCTTCTTTTGGCACTTTAAAAGGCACAGTCCATTTGAGCAGCACTCCCTGTGTGTTGGTAGGTTTGCTGTAACTCCCAGTGGGTCAGCTCTACCTCTCCAGCTGTGAATGTAGGTCAGCTGCCTGCTGAGAGTCTGCTCCTTATCTGTAACAGCACAACTCCTCACACGCAACTTCCCAGAGAGCTGCATTTGTCTGAGAAAGCTCATTTTTCCAGAGCACAGAGCTGATTTTGTGCCATTAGCAGTGCTACCAGGCTCCTTATATCTGTCCTGGCTCACCTCTGTCACCAGCCCCCTGTGACACAGCCACTGCCAACATCCTGCCTGCTGTGGCACAGCCAGGGTGTCCTCAAGGCCAGTGCCCATCATTTGTGCTGCATCACAGTGATGTGGATGTTTTCTTCCACCATTCAAAAGAGAATAAATCAGTTACAATGAAACCCCAAACAATAACTCCTAAAAAAAAAAAAAAAAAAGCCCAAAAAAAAGCCAAAACATGCAAGCAAAATAAAATCCCACCAATTTGTAATGGTGGAGAGGCAAATTAAGTGACTGTGGCACCAGTTTAAAGTAAGCAGTTCAGCAAAAGTTAAAAGAGAATTAAAAGCAGTAGGTCCTACCCACTGCCCAATTTTAAAGCTGTGTGTAGGACTTGCTGTTGAGATTTACAGGTGTGAAAGCTCAGTTCTGGAAGGAGAATGCATGGTGAGTTGATTGAAGGTAATATTTCACACCACTGGAATTAAAGACATGTCCAGTGCCAAACCATCTAGAAGGGCTGGTAATGCACAAGGAAATGAATTTTTGCTCTGAAGGTGACTGAGCACTGGCACAGGTTTCACAGAGGATCTGGGGGCTCTGTACCCTCAGAGATGTTGGGAAGCTGCCTGGACACAGCCCTGGGCACAGCTGGCTCTGGGTGGCCCTGTTCAAGTAGGGGCTTTGACCATCTGAGCTCCAGATGTCCCTTCTAACCTCAGCCAGCCTTTTATCCTGTGAATTCAAAACGTGTGACCTCAAATGAGCACAGCAGTCCTTGTTAAAATTCCTTTCATTAATTGCAGAGCTGTTGGGACCAGACTCTCCTGGGCTCGTGTCTTGCCTCATTTTTTGTTCAGCCAAGAAATTCCTTTACTTTCCATCCAGGCTGAACAGTTTCTGTGAGTTTTCTGCCCTGAGCTACCTCGAGGTTTTTAAACCTGAAGCCAACTTAGTTTTGTCCCCAGCATGACTCTGCCTGACTCGTGCACTTGTGACCTCCTCCAGAGCATGTCCTAGAAAAAACCCTCTTGTCACTGTAATCACAGTTTAAGAGGAATTTGATTTTCATATTCTTTCCAATCTCTGCATGTTTGCAAATGGATTTTTTTTCTTTTCGTTTTGCTGGGTTTTGTGTTTTTTTCCTTAGTTTCAAGCACCATTAAGGAGCCCCCTGCTTCTTTTGCCTCGTCTCTCTGTGTCTGTTGCTGTTGGTTTAGAGGAACAACAGTGGCCTCCTATGATCCATGTATTTATCTACTGAAACATGATTAGGGAACTATTTTTTCTCTTAAAGCACTTAATTTTTTCTCTTTAAGAAATCCATTGGCTCTCCTGTATCACTCTAAATCTCTCTTTAATAGGTATATTGTTTTCTCTTCCATTAAATAACTACATCACCATCTCCAAAATATCTGTTTTAACACAAAAAAACCCAGATTTACTGCCCACACCAAGGGGCTTGGAACTAGGTGATCTATAAGATTGCTTCTAACCCAAAACATTTTATGATTCTATGAAATTAATTTGGCATTTTCTTGCTCCTGTATATAAATCCCTGTGTAGCTTCTCCTGCCCAGTTTTCTCTGTTCCCATCATTTTGCCTCAATAGAAATCCACCAGCAGTACTTAAGTTCAAAACAAAATAAACTCTAGGAGGGAACAGTTTCCTTTTACTTAGGCAACACATAATTATCCACTCTTCAGTTCATATGGAACTTGTTTTTCCATTAGGCTTACAAGGGGCTGCAGCTGTATCTTTCCCTTCAATTTCACAAAAAAACCCAAAAACCCCTCAAAAAAACAAACCCTCGTTGGATTTGCTTTCTGGTCATTTTAGAAAATCAGTTCAAAGCAAAATATCACCAAGTTGCCATATCTGGGAACTGCATTCTGACTAAAACAATCTTATAGTCTCTGCATTTTTATGAGGAATAATTACTCTTCTGTTCTTTATTTCTGCAGTCCAAAACAGTAATACTTGAGACTTACTGTGAACAAAGCAGGGAGATTTTCTTTGTTTAATTCAGTATTCAAAGTGAGGAGAGACAAAAGATTCTCACCCTTCTCCTGGTTAAAGTAGCAGACTGGAGAAGCAGGTGATGTGCACAGTTTCTCAAAACTGAAATAAATATGAAAGCAGAAAGAGTCCACAGTGACCTCTGTCTGTACAAATTACTCAGGCTGGTTTAACTAAAAACGCTTCCATTTCCTGAAAGAAAACCCTTTAGAAAAGGGTTTTGAAAAGGCATTTCCTCGATGTGAACCTGAGCAGGACCCTCAGTCCTTCTACCTTCTAAATCTTTCCATGGAAACCTCTCAGCAGAGGAAGCATTAGGCTCTGACCAAGGTTAGCCTTTTTCTAAATAAGCATGAAAAAAACATTAAAAAATATATTTGTGCTTGTCGTAAATGTGAACCAAAATACATCAACCTGTCTCCAGTTATCAACTCAGCATATTTTTTTATGAGAAAAAAGTGGACAGGAAAGTTTCAGGAGGAGCGTCATTACAATATCTGGATGTGCTGTGGGTAATCAGCCCCAAGGGAAGCCCAGCAAACGCAGCGCTCTTTGTGTTTACTGGGTTTAGTTTTGCTTTAGACCTTTGGTCATTTACTGGTCCCACTGAGCCAGAGATTCTGTAAATAGTCCCCCAGGTTCCCATTTACTGTGTGCACTGCACAGATGGATAAACCCACCAGTCATCCCTTGAGGATCCTCTTAAAATTCTGAACTGGTGGAGGAAATGGTGCTGGATTTCCATTAGAACTTTGGAAAAGAAAGATTTCTCTCTTCTCCCATTATCACTCTGATAAATCTCTGTAAGATGCACCTTCTCACCCTTCCAAGTTCCTCTGAAGAGCAGCATAACGTAAATGGCTTTCATGAATCACCTCTTATTGACAAGCCTGTCTACCTGTGTTTTGGGGAGATAAGGGCTTTTTATCTGGATATCAAAGGTGGTTGTGGACAGAATGCATATGGCAAAAGTTTACAGAACATTCTTTTTCCACTGCTTTAGAGGCACAGATGCTAACAAATAAATCTGATCATGGAAAGGTGGTTTATTTAACACTACATTTTACGAGTCTTGATCATAAACTTTGTCTTACTGCAATGAAGCACCTTCTAAATACTGAGATGAGTTGGAAATTACACCACTGATGAAATCACCATTTTGTGGTGGTGTTGCTGATATGGTTGATGCTGTTTTCCAGTGATGGTTCAGTCCAGGCCTATGAAGATGACTCCAAGAGCAGCAGATACTCATTTTGTTTCCTCCAGGAACCACTGGCTCTTGTCTGTACAGTGGCATATTAATATGTGCCAGGCTGCAGGCTGTTACACCGTCAGGCTATGGGTGCCACCCCAATAATGCTCACCTGGCGTATGATTATCAGGAGATAAAAATTCCTAATCTGGCTTCATTTGAAACTTTACTGAATCTCAGGGATTTTGTCACAAAACTCCTGCTGATTCCAGACAAAGCACAGATCAAGAAGATCTGACCTGCCAATTTGTTTAAATGATCATTATAAAAGGGATTTTCATTTAATAATCTTTATTCTCATCACCACTGTGAAATCATGATAATAGCTAAAGCATCAGACACCATGTGTTATTCATTAAGCTGTGCAAGCTCAACTGCAAGTGCAAAATCCACAGTAATTACATTTGGGTAATTTTTTCAGGAAATACGTTTGCACAGCAGACATCTACCCAGACAATTTATTTGCAAAATACTAACTTGTTGCTGGTTGGCGTAAAAGAAGAGTTAGAACAATCAGGTTTTATGCTCAAGCAGTTTGGTCTCACTTTTCTAAAGCTGAGACTGCAATTTTTTTGGCTGAGCTCAATAGAAGAATTTAAAAGTGATGGGTCATTGACTGCTGGCTCCAACAGGAAGGACTGAAATCAGTCTGAGGTTTAAAATGCAGTATCAGGACAGAGAAAGAATTAGAGTGATAATATTTCACCCTAAGGGAAAGGCTTCTAAACAAACCTAAGGTTTTAGAACAAAAGTCAAAGCAAAAAGGAGCTGTCAGGCTTGATTTGGGTCAAGAAGACAATAGGCTGGGCAGACTGTAAATTATCTTTTTTTGAAAGAAATTTAGAAATTTTGCAAAACCCCTAAATATTGTGTTCTGAAGTTAAGGAAGATGAGAGATGTCCTCATCTGATAAATAAATGTATTTCTAAAGTTAGTCAATTATTAACTTCCCAAATTCAGCATTACTTTGCTGGATGGATGCAGGCAGGACAATCATCTTGTGGCAAGTGTTCAGTGTGAGCCTCACCTACTATAGGTCAGGTATTTTATAAATAGTAATTTGATTCTTTAAAAGTGGGATTTGTCCTTTTCGACCCAGATGTCTGTAACTATACCTTAAATCATTGCCTACATTAATGTCTTGTCAGGGGGAGAAGAGGTGCGCTGGGAATAGATTTAAGGCATCTAAACAAAGCCCATCTCATCCTGGGAATGATTAATTTTTTTCCTTTACAGCAAAGAGAGGATGTATATGCAGTTCAGGCTGCCATTACCTCCTCTCTCTGTAAACCCCGAACGTCAGGTAAGATGAATCCCACCTCCAGTGAGGTAAAGAAAGGAAGCAGAGATTTGCTACAGCCAAAAGTTTCTCATGTAGAAGGAAACCTGTGGAAAGGCAAAGCTCAGGCTGAGCTGTGGGGGATCAATGGAAACTCCCTTCACTGGGTGGAAATGACAGAAGGAAGGATGACCTGCTGCAGGTGAATAATTGCTGGGTAAATCCTGGGGGATCTCAGTTAATGGAGTTGCAGCTTAATTAAACCTCATCATTCATAGCTTCCCTTGATTGCTTCTCTTGAACAGTAAATAGAGGAGGGAGGCAAATAGTACAAACTCTGCCAGGTAAGTGGGCTGTTGACATTAATGAGTGGGAATTGTGCAGGAGCTGCAGTCAGCTGGGGAGGAAAGGGGATTCTTACCATGTCTGTTCTCCCCAACAATTAGGAAAGGCCTGTTCAGGAGATCTTTTGTTTCTAAGCACAAAGTGAAGACAAAAATTATGCCAAAAATATGATCTGAAGTATTTTGAAAATAATACACAGCATAAGAATGCTCCCAGGCTGGCATATTGAGGTTTGGGAAGAGCACTGTGCATATGAAGTGTGTGTGATGCTATTTATTCCACTCTTTGAGCTTTGCTTTAATTTGGGGAGAAATTAAATCCTTTAATATAATCAAAACAAAGTAGGTTAGAGGAATATAAGCCAAACTGGCTAAAAGCAATGACTGGCATTTTTAAAAAAGCATAATTTCAAAAGTTTTCTCTGAAAAACTAGTTCATACTTTGTCAGACTGTCTTCAGTCCAACCTGTGTTTGAGTGAAAAAAATGTTCTTTCACATTTTCCTGCTCTTACCACGTATGGTTCCATCCTCTAACCTACTTGGGTAGTTGTGGCACTGTTTGAAGAATAAATAGTTATCAGATCCCTGAGTCCAAGCTGAGCAGCATGAAAAAGGAGAAAAGACTGAACTACTTTCCACCATGATTTCATTTATCACATTTTTTCCTCCCAAGTAAATTTCCAATCAAAAAAAGAAGGGAATGTTCTCTTACCAATGTCCTTTAGCTGGTATGATCCCTTTTTGAAGAGAAGGGAAGGTTATGTGAAGGAAAGATATTAAATAACCACAGATGTGTTCCAGAAAGAAACTGGCTCTGTGGGTTCAGTCTGTACTATTTTATGTTGCTTTATATGCAAAATGGAATATGCTTTAGCAACGATGTTTGAAAAATTTTTTAGTGTTATAGCTGATCCTCTTTTGCTCAAATATTTGTATATTTTTTTATCTATCCACAATGGAGACCAAATTACTCAAAACTCAGTCACTCGATTATTACATAGATTAAAATCAGAATACAAATGTGAGGTATTTATCTACCAGTTAGATTCACAAAGATTTGACATGAAATTCAGAATGCAAAAGGCAGGAGAGATTTCCAAGCCTTTCAACATTGTTTGAAAGGTATCTTAAGTTTTTTACTGCTTTCTCGTGATAATGTATCATGTATCTATTGTTCATAAATCCTGTTTTCTTGCAACCTTCTTTGTAAAATAGGAGCATGTCAAGTGTAACTTTAAATGACTTACAGATGTACTCAACAAGGTGGAATGAAAGATCTATTTCTCTGCCTTTCAAAGATGACACTATTGACATTTTGTTTTCATCATGAAACAAGTATGTGGTTTCAAGAATGCTCAAATGCTGTTGCCTTTAAAATGAAGTGCATATCAAATGCTCTGAGGGTGTAATCCAAAAAACTCATTTTTCAATATAGTAAAGAGCAAGAAATACATGCTCTAGGCACATGAAGAAAACAAAATAGATCAGGAGTCATTTAATGCATGGAAATAAATGTATTTGAGGACAATTGGCACACACTAATTTACTGCAATAGTACTTGGGTTACATTTACCCCTTTTGAGCTGATGTTGAAGGAATTTGCAGCGTTGAACCCCTCAGTCACAAAGTTGCTAAATAGATGCTGAGAGGCTGTTATGTCTTTGATTTGCTTGGGTGCCAAGCAACAATCCCAGTGAAAATACCAGTGTGTAGCTGATTCTGACTCCTTAGAATTGTAAAATGCCACATCTGATATTCCTGACTAGAGAAGTTCCACAAAGTGTCTGAACTGTTTGTGTTATGGTGGAGTTAAATAACTCCCTGTGCTGAGTCTGACACTTCCCATCTCCTGAGCCACACTGGGATTTGTGCTCCAAGTTCATCCTGCATGTTCCCTGTGCTGAATCCACCAGTGATGAGAGATGGAGATGGTAATATCAACACTGCAGGGCATGGCATTGCTGGGTGCAGGCCCTGTTTACCAAGGCTGGAGAAATGATGTTCTGATTAATGCTGCAACTTCTTAATCCAAATATCAAAACTCACTGTCAGCTTAAAACTCCTATCTCTGAGCTCACTTCATATGTCAGGGACTGCACTGAGAGTGATAAGAGGAATCTCAAATAATTGAAGTATTGGTGTACATTATGAAAGATGAGGTAAAGGAATAAAAGCTCTGATTTTTTCTTGAGTTTTTCTTATCCAAGAGGAAGCAAAAGCAGTGGCCAAACTGGTAATAGGCATTTAAGGCAAGTAATTGACTGCTAGCCTTCAAAAAGGATCTGATGTGGGTTTATTATCTGTTGTATTCTACTCACAGCATATCATAGGATTCAATGCTGGAAGCCAGGTATCATGTATCCAACACTGATAACTATTTCAATAAGTCTACAGATGAATGTTGATGTAATACCTTCATTCTGTAGGTATTTTTTTGAACAGATATGAGGTTATCTTACTGAACAAATAAACTTGTCCTTGGAAGAAAACCAGACGTTACTGAATTAGAGAATATGCCCAGAAAGATGCCTATCTATGTGATGTGTTGATCGTGATTTTTTTATCTCTGAAAGTAAGAACTTTGTTAGGCACATCTGAAACTCACAGTCTGGCTGGCATGACATGGATATTCTTTATTAAAGTACTCCTGAAGGCTTAGAAATTATCTATTTTCTGCAAACGATTTCTGACTATTAGTTACATGGAAGACACCCAAAAGATTTTACTAAGATTCATCCACAGGCAGGTTCCACTTTGGCATTTGTTTTCTACTATTAAGTTCATTTGAAGCAAGTATCAAACTGGGGCACTCTTTGAAATGCTGTTAAGATCTGGTTTTAATTTCTTGGGTTGTTAGTTTGTTTTTAATTCTACTGTGCCCATCACATTTCATAGCACAACAAAGATGACATTAGCACAGATTTTGCTAAAAGGCACTAAATCACACACACACAAAAAGATACTTGGTTGTTTCAGAGATTTTTTTAATTCATCTTTTCTTCTATGTTGAAAATTGCAGAAGAATATGAGGTACATACAAATCTAAGCTTCAAGATGAACACAGTCCAATGTTATACAGAACAGCCTTTCTCTTGTGGATTTTATTTAAGAAAAGAAAAACTGTTAGAGATTAAAGTATTTGGGATGGAAGATCAAAGAAGGAACAAATTTAATAAATACAGAGTCTGGAGATTGTTGATTTCATTCAATATCCTGTGGACAAGGAATTTACTAGTGGTTTTGTGAACTAAGCTGTCATCTCTGCTAATTTTCTCTTTTGTTCAATCAATGTGTGGACATATTATATCAAACAAATGCATAAGATTCCTCCAGGCTTAATTTGGTGCAGTTAATAACCCTTTCACTCATCAGCTTTCAGTGGTTAATCTGGATTGTTTTACCCCCTCCTGTTGGCTCTAGAGGCTCCTGAGAGGGATTTTATTCTCCTGTATGAAATTGTAAGTTATTTCAAGATTTCTTTCCTTCAGATACACTGATCTGTGCTTGACCAATCCTTCATCCCTGTCACTGTCTCAAAGCCCAGAAAAAGGCAACTGTGTGGCCTTACTCTCAAATGCTGCTGGTCACACTATGCTATTTCCAAGAGCAACTGCTTGTGAATCGTTTCAAAAAACTTGGTTTTGAAATATCTTTAATAGCTAGTTCCGATTTTTTTATTTTATTTTGAGATTTAAAGTTTTTTTAAGTACTGCTGGAAAGTTCACCTTCAGGCAGTTTGTTTTAGCTGATAACTCCAAGAGCACTGGCATCACATCAGCATCCATAAGAGGATGGGTTAGGCAGACCTGGTCTGGTGATAACACTGTTTACAATAATGCTTCAGAGTGGAGGGAAGGCCAAAACCAAACCAGATTCAGAACAAGGTTTTGAAGTGCTGACTTTCAGGCCCAGGACACATAGCAGGATGCTTTAGGACAGATAGGTTGTTAACTACAAAAATTCACAGTATTGGTGTTGTACCAATGTCACTGCCACCGGCGCAGTCTTGAAATAATTTATAATTTCATACAGGACAATAAAGTCCCTCTCAGAAGCCTCTAGAGGAAACAGGAGCAGGTAAAACAATCCAGATTAACCACTGAAAGCTGATGAGTGAAAGGTTTATTAACTCTGTGATTGCAAGAACTCAAATTTAATGGAAACTCTGATTTCAAAGGACAAGATTTTCATTTTGTAGCTCATACTTCAATGTAGCTCATACTCATGGTCTCCTCAACTCGAGTAAAATTGAATGAAACATATCAGCATCTGTCCCATGTTATGTATGGTTTACTGTGCACAAACATTTGGGTGGAAAACCTTTTAGACATACACAGTTAACCTGGGTTCTGCTTCTTGGCTTCTTTAAATGTTTGAAGAAATGGAAAAGTTATCCTAAAGTGTTATCTAATTTCTGCTGTGGAACAGAGGAATTTTCTGCTGTGAAGGGGAGGAATTGGGAAGTGTATTTGGGCTCTGGGGACATTGTTGATGCACAAGAGGGTCACAGGACCACACCTGCCAGAAGGCCTTGGTGAGGGTCCCATGGGGGTTCAGAGCAAATCTTGAGTGTCCTACAGAACTAAAATTCTCAAATTATCCCTGAGCAAAAGTGGATGAGAGAAAAACAGCTTTGATATTAAATTTGATAATATTATGAATCTGATTGTTTTGGAAACCTGCAGCATAAGCGTGGCACAGCTGAGGGTTTGGACTGCCATTTGTAGAGTTTGTGTTCATTCCTTAAGAGATATCAAAAATGGAGTTTTGAAAGGGCCAGGAAAAGTACATATTTCTCGGGAGTGAAAAGTGAGAAAGGTTCTTGTGCTAAAATTTGTACTAGAACTGAGAACTTAGCGCTAACATAACCTTTTCCATGAAGTGGCCATTTCTCTAATATGTGATTAAACACTTGCTTTAAAAACATATTAAAACATCAATATTTTGCATTTTTCTACTTTAAAATGATGCCATTTTACAGCTTATACTCTAGAATCAGATAGTGAAAATAGGTATAAAATATCTTACATTGAGAAGGCAAAAATGTCTCTTTGACTTATAATGAATGTAATGTAAAAATCATTTGTGATTTTGTCGTTTTCCAGGTTTGTTTTGCAAGCCCCCAAAACCAAAAAATCTGAAAAGAGAATTTCCCATTGTGTTCTGATGCTTGAATGGAATATTTTGGTTTATTTTATGCCATTCCCACATTCTCAGGTATTTATTACATAGAGATTTTTTTATTCCAAACAAGAAACCCCACATTCATCTTTTTTGGGGCTCTTGATTCAGGTGTTTGTGTGCATTGATTCCCATGAAAATGAATTAGCAGTAAACCTTATGTTGTTTTTTCTGTATGTACAATATTTTAGTGAAGAGTTTTATCAATAATTTTGTCCTGGGAATACTTTTAAAGAAATGAAAATATTGAGCAATCACGATTTTGTGAATTTTCTCTAGTAATCACACAATTGTATGTAATTTTGTGCCTGTGGGTTTCTTTCCCCTTGAGTAGTTATTTCATCTCAGCATAGAGGAAGATTTGGCATTAACAGATGTAAATGTTCTGTACTATGCAATTAGAATAAAATTCTTTTTCCTTGAAATTCTGCCAATTTACAATATTGTGAACAGAGGAACAAAAAAAAAATGAGCTGATCATTATAAAAAATCCTGAGAAGGTCTGAGAGGAAAAAGAAATGAAATTCATAATAAGCTCTACCTGTATACAGAATATATATATATATTTTTTAAACTGATGAGAGATATCATATTGCTCCTCAGTTTCTTTATCTTCCTTCTTCCAGAAAAACTTCACTTGACTAAATCTTTCCAGATCTGTTCTGTTCTGTTGTTCTGCGATACTTCTGGAGGGAGGATTATTTCATTCAAACATAAGTAATTTAGACCACATCAGTAGAAATGTTGGGAGTGGATGGACAACACCATGAGAGCAATTCATATGCCCTGACATGTAAATGCAATTAGAGTGGGATTCAGAAAGTGAAAGTATCACAGGGGAAAACGGCCATGGGGTCTGCAACCAAATGTGTTTGGGAAGCCTGCAGGAAGTGTTGCATAAAATCAGATTACAAAAGAGAGCAGAGGGAAAGGATTCAGAAGGGAAATGAGAAGAGTTTAGGGCTGATTAATATATGCTCAAGTGCAAGAGTGGCCATCTGGCAGCTCATCCCTAACCTGTACCCTCAGGAGAAAGGAAATTATGATGAGTACAAAAGATTAGCAAAAATAATTTAACATTTGAAAGAGAGAATTGGGATAAATAAAATTATAAAAGCTCTAGAAAGCTTTGGCAAGGGTTGTGAAGAAGCAGTAAAACTTGAGGAGAGCAGAAAGGCTACCTAAAGCTTTTTTAAAAAATAAATATCTGAGGTTGACAATGGTTTATCATCCAACTGCTTGGTGGGAAACAGCAGGAAAACCTCAAACACCTGCTCGTGCATTTCTATCAACAGCAAAGAATATACAGCCAGTAAGATCTCACACAGAAAATAAAGAACTGTCACTGCTGTTAAAGTGTGCATCAAAAAATACATTTCCAATGGCCTCTGCAGCAGAGATATGTACAGAGGTCATAATTAGAAACATCACTGTCTTTGGCCCTGACAAAACCTACTCATAACTTTAGAAGAAAAGCAGTCTCTAATATAAGGAAGGAAATGGTTATGTTTATTAAAAGAAAAGAGCAAAATTTCTCTTTCCAGTTTGAACTTCTCCAGATTTTTAACTTGTAAATATTTTTTTCTGTATTTGTAACTTTATGATGGCATTGAGGTTCTATAGGAAATTAAACATTTACTTGTATTCCAGAATTTCTTCTGGTTCAGATGTGAACTGTCCAATTTATTAACAGAATAATTTTTTTTATATGTAAGGATCATGACCTTATAATGACAAAAAAATCGCACCAGGTCTGATTACCATATAAATTGTTCTTGAAATAGAATGGGTTAAAAGAAATAACTTCTTGTCAGACCAATCAAATAGCTGTTAGTACCTTAAATGAACCCATCACATTTGTTTTCCTGCTGGTTATTTTATCTGAGACTTATCTCTTTTTTATGATCAATGGTTTTGTTGTTGGAGGTGGACTGCTGTTAGTCTTAGTAAAGTTATCCTGAAGCAGTTAGGTCAGTAAAAAAAGTTTCAAGAGAAAAAAAAGCCACTGAAGTGAATAAAACTGTCTTCAGTATAAAGGTTCACAGCTAGACAGAGAGTGAGTAATAAAAATGCATTCTGCTTATTATGTTTTCTAATGTGAGGAGACTTTGGCACTTAGTTCAGTTTTTTACGTGGAGGGATATTAGATGAGATTATACATCCAACGGGGTTACTATTCATAGATACCCTTCTGAGCTGCCAGTCATCACAGCCAATAGCTCTGGAGAATGGAAAATTCATGAGATGGTGGAAGGAATATAAAGATGGAAATAAGTATTTTAGCTTTCAGCCTTGGGTCAAAGCTGGTTTAGGTAGGTACCACTTCAGAAATAATTAGGAGTTCATGTCGTTTAGATTGGAATTATCTTCTTGAATTTTAAAAAATTATGCAATATAGGCCTATGTACTAATATCTAGAGGAGTATTAGTAGCAGGATGCTGGTACAGCTGGTTCTGTGTGGCTTGGAAGGAAATTCAATGTGGCTTTGGTTGCCCATGTCTTTAATGAGTTAAAAGTACTGACGAGTTTGAGTCCTTCCCCCTCCCTCTCCGTTCTTGATTGGCTTCTCCAAAAGCTCAGCAGAACTCTGCTGCTTCTCTCCTGGTCCTTTAGTGGTTTTCTCAGATCTGGGGATCAGGAGCAGGTGCAGTGCAAAAAAAGGGGGAAAAAAAAGATGGAATCCTACCAACCTTGTTCATACTCTTAATGGTTTTTTTCTTTATTCTATATTTTCTTTATATTTTAGCTGAAATGGTTTGAAATGTTGGTGCTTAATACATTCATGTGTTTGCAGGACGGACCAAATCAAGTTTGTCAGTGACTAAACAATACAGCAGTATCTGGACAAAACGGTTTATCAATGGTAATGACAAAATGTTTATCAACAGAAGCAAAAGTTCTTCCAAACAAATCACTGAACTTCCATTTGTCTTCTTGTTTTGTCTGGTCGTGACAGCAACTAAGGGGTGGAAATTATTAAGAGACAGGAGAAATTACTCTGATGAGTAACCAGACAATTAACTACTTCAAAATCAATAAAAAGTTTAATATCACAATTTCTAAATGGGTTTTTTTTCCATTTAAGCTTTCTTCCCAAAAATCTTTCTTCAGTCTTTTTGCAGTGATGCACATATAACTGCTTGAAACACCAGACATAAGCAAACAAAAGTAGACTTTTGTTTAACATGGATGTGTTAAGAAGTTGAAGTTCTCTTCCTTCAGTATGTCTGGGAATACAATAATATTTAAGGATAAAGAATACTGAATCCAGTTAAAACTGAAAAACTTTCAAAACTGCAAACTTTGAGGGAAAATTTGAAGTCTCAATATTTGTTCAATGTTGTGACGTAACTATACAATTCCATGACTTCTAAAATTGTTTGTTTCCATGGTTTTGATTCTGCAGAGAAATGTGAACTTGCTTGTTTTTTGTAGGATGCAACAATTACCATGGGTTTTCTGTGGTTAAAGGCACAGGTGAGATGAAAAAAGTAACAATTGATTCTTTCATAAAAGATTTGTTCTCACCCTCAGTGAGGCAAGAACATTTTTGGTGCACTCTACAAGAGTGCAAATATTTGATGATCTGCAGGAAAAAAACTTCATGTTTTTTATGATTCTTTAGTCAATACAACTTCAGTCAGAAGAGTTTTTGTATAATATTAGAAATAGATTTCTCAGCACACTCTTTTCATATGAAACTGTTGCAATAGCAAAATGCAAAGTTAATCATGATGAAAGGCAACTTGCAGAAGTTCAGAACCTTCTGCTAAATGCCTTTTAAAAGACCCAAGTGTAAGATTTCTTGGTTCTGAAGTTGTGGTTTTCCACTGATTCTGAGCTGGGCTTATGCACAGGACCACCCCAAGGATAACTCCTAAAAAAAAACTTTTACTTTTACTTTTTTTACTTTTTACTTTTAATGTCCATTGATAATAACAGACTATAGGCATCCTCAGTCCCTTTTATCCCTCTCACTTCTTTTGCTTTGCATGTTAATCTGCCATAATTAATTGCAATTGGGAGTGCTGTCAGTATTTTATCAGCTGCAAATTTATGGAGTGGTTAAGCTGTTGATTATTAAGCCTATTAAGAAGGTCCTCCTGATAACTGAGTGCTAGACATTGCTGGGGCTTTGGAGGTTTATGATTGGGGTCTGGGTTTTTTAAAGAAAATGGGGAAAAAGATATGAGCAAAAAAATAGAAATGATGAATGTTTTCCTGTGAAGTTACAACTCAAAAGGATAAGGAGATGTAATTGCAACTGTACAGACACACGGAGCAGAAATGCAGTACATCAATGTCATATCTCAATATTTTCCAGGATATATGTGGAGAAAGGTTACATATATTTGGTCAAATCAATACCATGCTCAATCCTAAAATTTATATTTTTCAGATTACCTGGCAAAACTGTGTATGAGTAAGCTAAATGAAAAAAAGGCTGTTTTTTTCTAACCCCCATTTCCTATCTACCCACTTAAAAACCCCAAACAGTGAACAAATTGACCTTTTGCAAGTATTTCCAAGCCTTAAAAATGAAATATAAAGGAATGATTTAAATGTAAGAGCCTATAAACACATTTGCTTTTTAATTAGTATGTTATGGTGACAGACAAGTCAAGGACAGAAAAAGGAAAGCTGGAGGAAATCGAGTTTCACTGCCATGGTTTAACCTTGGGTGACAACTCGTCCCCACTGCTGTTCATTCACCCCTCTCCAGTGGGATGGGGGAAAGAATCAGGAAGGTAAAAGACAAAGAACTCATGGATGCTGATAAAGATGGTTTAATATGTAAAGCAAGAAGCAAACATGCCAACAGCCCCCAAAAAGGAATTTAATCATCACTTCCCATGGGTAGGTAGCTGCTCAGCCATCTCTGGGAAGGCAGAGCTCCATCTTACACTACAGTGAGTTGGGAAGACAAACTCCACTCCAAACATCCCCCCTTCCTCCTTCTTCCCCCAGCTTTATATCCTGAGAATGGTGTCATATGGTATGGAATGTCCCTTGGGTCAGCTGGGGTCACCTGTCCTGAGAGTGTCCCTTCCCAGCTCCTCGTGCACCCCCAGCCCCCTCACTGGGGGAAGCTGTCAAGGCCTGGACTCTGTAAACTCAGCATAACAAAAACATCCCCAAATTATCAACATTTTTCAGCTCAAACACAAAACACAGCCTTATACTATGTACCGGGAAGAAAATTAACTCTACCCCAGCAAAAAACAGCACCCAGACAAGACACTAAAAGGGTTGTTTTTACTTAGGGAAAGAACTGTCCAAAAGCAAGAGAGGCAAAGATCTTACCTCAAGCCGTGTTTGCTACCTAAAGCAATAATTTCAAAATTATCTCAACAGCATAAATGAGAACGTAGCTGTGGTGTCTCTCTTTTGTTTTCTTTCATTTTATTTTCCAATCTGCACAGGTTGTCTCTTCCCACACAACAAAAACACATTCTGTTTATTGCTGTTCTCCCATGAGCCTGGTAACATCCACATCCTTCTCATATGTTTGCCAATACAGGCCCTCATTAATTTCCAAGTAAACTTCAAGAAGCCATAAATGGGGCAAGACCAAAGCAATGGGTGTATTTTACAGAACAGGAGGTGCTGTCAGTGTCAAAACAGAGTGCAGTGAATCCTGTAGGTCTGGCTGCTGCCCATGATCGTTAGAGGTTGATACTGTCTCTTCCTTTTTCAAGACAAAACCTCTCAGTAGGAAAAGATTTCCCCTTCTCTCTTTTGTAAGTACAGCTCGGGCTGATGAACCTAACTTAATCGCCCAAAGATGTGAAATGAAAGTCCTGCATCAGCCACCTTTAAAGGTTTCTGAAAGGCATCGTCTGGGATGATTTTCTAGTGTCACTGCAGAAGCCACACCAAGCTCTCTGTGGTCCTTGCCAAAATAGTCAGTGCCCTCAGGTGTTTCAATCAAATAACATCCTCAGATGATTACACAGATTTGAGACTGAAAGATGGTGAAAAATCTCTTCCTGATCAGTGCTCTCACTTCATGCAGTGCTGTGAGGAGGTGACAGAAGGAGAACTTAGGGCAAATCATCATTGTGCCATCCTCCCATGTGTGGAGCCCTGGACTGCCTCCCACCATCATCTCTCCAGGCAGAGGGGTTCCCCCAGGCTGAAACTCCCAGAGACATGGCGTGTGAGGTGGGGGGCATTATTGGTAATTGCAATGGGGGGCATGATTAGGTGGGGATCCCTGCATCCAGGCAAGGCAAAACAGGCAGGCAGGGGAGTTGTACCAGTGGGGAAGGACATGGAAGGTCATGGACTTGGGGAACCCTGTGTGACTGGAGCTGTGTAGGAGGCAGGGGGAGCGACCTGGGGGGTGGCTGGGGGAAGAACATCTGCTCTTACCACTCGGAATGGGGTGCAGAATGATGCCCCAGTGCTCCTGGATGCAGCTCGAAGTTGTTCTGGCAGCTCTCCTCTGCCACGGAACGGAGGGGATTGATTGAATTGGCTGATTATTCTGCATGTTGTTTTCACTCTCCCTTTCCCTCCACTCCTAGCACACGCACACACACAGCCCTTCTCCGCTACTCCCTAAAAGACAAGATCTCCTAGTTAAGGGATCAAACAATCTCAACCTGGGCATGGCAGACGGGGAGAAGCGGCTCCAATCGCTCCCAGCAGCGGGGCGGCACAGCGGGCTGAGGCAGGAGTGTGGCGTGTGAGGGGGACAGCCCCCGCCGGAGCCCCCCGCCCCCCGGGCAGCCCGCAGGAGCCCTGCCCTCTCCGGGAAGGTTCTCTCGCCACGCCTGCTCCGGGGCAGCCCTTGGGAGGGCTCCGGGCTACTCGCCCACCTCCGGCTGAGAAGGGGGCGCGCCCAAAACAGCATCGAATCCACACCTACGGGAGGACAACGGCGTGGGAAGAGGGGGAGGGAAGACGGGGAGGACAGCGCAACTCTCATGCCAACCTCGCAGCTGGCTCTTCCTCCAGGAAGCGAATCCCGGGCGCTCCCGGGGACCTCTGCCCCAGCAGCGCCGAGGGGATAAGGATGAGGCGCCTCCTCAGCCGCGCCGGCGGCGCCTCCAGCACCGCGGTCAGAGCCCGGGC
>VWZU01018340.1:2386758-2409281 GCA_013397095.1 Sterrhoptilus dennistouni | reverse complement strand
CGCGGACACCTCCCCGCAGCCATGGGCAGCCGCCCCGCGCCCCGGCACTGAAGCAGAGCCAGCCCCGACGCGCACATGTAAGATGCTGACCCGGGGATGGTGCCCCTGCCCGAGCCTTTCTCCTCTCAGCTCCTCTGAGAAGCGCCCTGGCTCCTCTGAGCCGCCCCTTTCTCAGGCATTGGGAAGTTGTGTGGGGGTTGGAGGCGTCTCCGGGTGACACGGTCTCCCCCCAGCCTGAGGATGGGCTGGGGAGAGTGAGGCGGGTTGGCTGCGCGTGAAAGTGGTTTGGCTTTTTACCCTTGGAAATTGTGCTTGGTTTCAGTGTAACGCAGAGGGCTTGTTGTTTGTTACCGGCCACATGGCCCGGAGCCACGCTGTTGTCTTCTGTCGTAGCTGGGTGAAATGTTTAAGGGTTTGTTCTCCGTGAAAGCTGCGTGGGCAAGGTGAAATAATAATTTTTAAAAAATTGAAATAAGGAATTTTAAAAAGAAAAAAGTGAAAGGGGACACTGTATGGTGCCTGTTGCAGCTTGCAAGGTCTAATGGTTGTCGGGAGTGCTTCTCTCCACGTTGTTTCCTGTCTTGAGATAACTATGAAGTGAGCAGTGAAAAGGGTGCATCAGTAGGGGAAAATGAAATACAGCCAGAACAGAGATTACTAGTTCTTTTCAAAGCTTTTCTTTCTCCTTTTAGTAGAACTGCTCGTTGAAAATCAGCGTTACACTGCCCCCTGCTTGAACAATTAGAGATTTTTCGTTCCTCTCATCACTAGTAAAAATTTATGAATGAACAGGTATTTGTCTGTTTGTGTTCTCTAGTATGATCCAAGCCGGAGTTTTGAAGCGCTGCAACAGTGAGGGTGAATTATTCCTAGTTCCCAAAGCCAGATTTAAAAAAAAAGAAAAGTAGAACTCATTCTTCTTGTGACAGTTCATTTGGTGGTCAAACATATTAATGAATGAACCATAGGAGAGAATGTAAAAATAGCCTTAATTTTGGTACATCTATCTCATGTGTTCTGGGATAAATTTGTAATAATTAGACAACTTCACAAGGAGACATTAAGGTGAAACAAGGAAGGAATGGGAAAAAAGTAACCTAGTACTTATTTTATAACACAAGGTGAATTTGAATAAAAGAACAAAGGTAATTAATTATTTGTCAGCCTCTCCTGCTGCAAAGGTCTTGTACTGGTGCATGAAATTTATATGGGATAGGAAAGAAAATGCTGATGATTAGTTTATAAGAAAGACTGAGACAGCTGAAAAGCAGTGGATTTTTTTTATGCAAGATAGCTGGTAGAAAGCCAAATTCCATTTCCTTTTTTTTTTCAAACCACAAGACAGAGCTGCCTCCTTTCTAACAGAGACCAGGGAGGATTTGAAAATGTAGATGCTGTTAAAGATTTGCTGGTCTGTCCTAAATGTTTCTAGTCAGGCTGTTATCCTCAGACCTTACACTTCATGTCATGAAGATGTTAAGTGTTCATATGTGCCATTGACTAGCACTTTTCAATGGCACCAGAGGCCTGGTTTGTCTTCCTGAACATTCTCATGCTGCCATTCCCTAAAAAGATTTGAAGAGGTGTGGTTTTTCTGACTGCTCCTGTAATTCCACAAGGAGAGAGACCTCTTTCCAAATTTTTCTTTTATCTGTATGAGGAGTGGGAATGATGGGGAGGAGATGTTACTTCCTGCCCCTGGTTTGTGGTGCTACTCTGCAAATGAATGAATATCTGCCTGCACAAGCTAAAAAATTCTATTAACTATGTGTAAAAACCTATTAATAAGAAATCTAATAATACATCCTAGTCATGTTCTCAACTTTTCATGTAGGAGAATGACCACATTGCTGACAGTATTGAATTGGGGTTTTCAATGTTGGTCACAATCCAAGAAAAAATGAAGTGGCACTTCAGCTTTTCAAAGCATAGAAAACTTCAGGATTAGCTACTGTCAATCAAGGCAGCCACCCCAAATTATACTGAGTCTGTTTACATAGTAAATCAGCAATATGTGTAAAAGGATACTTAGAAGTCTTGTCTTACAGAGAAAAAAGCTTGACTTAAGGTAAGATTTAGAAGGCTGATTTAGATATTTTCCAGGAGAAAAAGGGGGTATCAGAGGACTCTGGCAATACGAGCCTGTGCAGCATTTGGAATGCCAGAGTAGCCTGTTGTATATAGGATAATAAATGTATGCAGTTGCATTCAGCCTGTGCTCCTTGCCTAAAGTCTGGAGTCTGGTAGCCTGAACTTCAAAATAAGTTTCAATTTTTTAATTAAAGTATTAAACATCCTATTCCTTTTACTCTCAACAATTTGAAATATTCTTTTAAATGTATTGATTTCTATATCAGTTTCTGTTTGCTTTTAGAACCCAACTTCCTTCTTTTTTGTCCATATTTACAGCATGTCTTGGCTGGGCAGGTTTTCTGTGTGGAACCAAGGGTTAACAGAGAAAAATGGTCCTTTGATATATAAGAGCTGTGTCAATTCCAAAGAGACCTCAGGGAGTCTGCAGCCTTTATGTGCCCTGATTCTTTTCAGAAGTATTGATGTAAGTAGAAAGAAAAATAATAAGTAAAGTGTCAATTTGACAGTTTCTGAGACTCTGCAGGAACCGAGGGCAGTGCTTTCAAAATGGCTTTCAGAAACTGAAATTTTCTTTTCAACAAGGCAGAGTCAATGTCTCATCAAAGCCTCCTCTGATGGGTGCTTATAGAGCTTATAGAGCATAGTAATGGTTACACATCCAAAGTCTCTTCTGTAGTTTCTGGACAAAGGAGGCCACTGAAAGGGCACAGGGAGACTCCTGCCAACGTCTCCTCACTCAGTGAAAGCAAGCCCAAAGTGTAGTCAGAGACCAGATGTCCCTAAAGCTGCCTTTGTAAATGTCCTGCTCAATTTTTAGGCTTAAAGACAAGTAAAGGTTGATATCACCTGAGAATTCCAGAATTGCTGCAGTTGCTAATACCTATTGGTTTCAATACCTTTTATAGACTTCAGATGTTTTAAACCTCAAGCAGGTACTATTCAGCCTCTCCTACACACTCTTAAAGCTCTGATTCAAAGCCATGTGTGAAAACTCCAACTCAGCCTTTTAAGGCACCTGGGTCTTTGAATTTTTCTCCAAGCCCCAGCTCCAGGTGGTAGCCCTGCCTTTCCAGAGGTTTTTGTGTGGGACTAGAGAGGCAGCAGAAGGTCTTGAATGGCAGAGTCTGGCGCACTGTGGAAAGGAAAGTCAAGGAGAGGCCATTTGCTGCAATAAGCTCAATGTGAAGCAGCTCAACTTCTTTCTTATGTCCACTCTGTCCTACATGTCAGCACTCAGATCAGTTAAGAGAGTGTGGTTGTGAAAAATAGGCAGAGTTTCAGCTTCAGTGTGTTTCTAATGCCACCACATTAAGGACAAATTTCATGTTATGCCACGTTCCCCTCTCAGGCACTGAGTGTCTCAGCACCGTCAGAGCCAATTGCAAGCCCCTGCTCTTAGTCACTTTAATTAGAAACTGAAAGGCTCCCAGAGGAAGATTTGTTATGAGCTAAATCACCTTTCAGAAAAAGGTATTCTTCTCCACTCCCCACAGGAGTCCAGACATCTTGTGGCTCCCTCAGCCATGGAAAGCTGGATGTGCTTTGCTGCAAGCAGTAATCAGGCCCTGAAATTTTTAATCTTCTTTTCCTGGACCATTTTGTCTCCAAGATCACTGCATGCATTGGCATCCTTTCCTAGAAAAACACAGTACTTAACTGCAGTGCCTGTTGATTTTGATCACTAGCTGTCTCAATAAAGTATGCAAATACAGAATTATTTCAATCCAGAGCACCTTTGAAGAAAAGTGGTAAGATAAATGCAATCAAGTCACAATTGCTTTTATTAAATGAGCACATTTCACACGCTCAGTAAATATGATTAGTTCTAAATCTGCCTGCACATAACTGAAAAGCAGAATAAAACAAGGTGTCGAGTACAGTTGTGACATTGCAGTAGGGTTCAGTTTCCAAGAGCTTCAGCTCCTGCATACATTGCTCTTTGCACTACTGCTTCTCTTGCCATGATTCAGTGCTCAGGTCAAGCATAATTACAACTTTTTTTTCAGAAGGGGGTTTGACAGCTGAACATGTCTAATGAAGTTATTTGAAGTTAGAAGTGTAATTTTTTTATTCATCTCTACTTCTCTATAAAGATGATAAAGTGTGATAACTGGGATATCGATCTTCTCTGCTGATGAGAGAGGGGACAGGGGAGATCATAATTCATCTGAGGTGAAGTCCTCTGAATGATGGTGCTCTTGTCCTTACCTGCAGGGAGTGGAGATCAGCTCTGTGCCGTAGGGAATTCCCTGCAGAACATTTATTGCAAGATAAATATTGGCTAGTCGTTATCTCTTTGAAGAACAGGTGTTCTTTCCTGTTTCCTCTTTTTCTGATGCAATTTCTGTTGTTAGAAACTGTGTATGAAACCAGTGTTCTGTCTGAGCTGAAGAAAGTGAAATGAAGGTCCTTTTTTTCTGGCATGTTGTAACATATACAACAAACAGGTGTGAATTAGCTCTAGGCCAGACTCTAACCTCTTTTTCAGGCAAAAATCTTAACTAGGCCAACAGTAATATTTTGTGTGGAATTATGTTTACTTTGGGTGTGATTATAAGGTTATCTGTCCCATCTATCTGGGTTGTCCTTTAGAGGTAATAACATATCTGAAAAGTTTTTCTAACAAAAAAGAAAAAAGTATCAAGAACTGTACTTCTACATCAGGAAAAATATCTAATAGATTCATCAGTGTTGGAAACAATAGATATTTCTGAGTTTCTTCCAGTACTGACACTTTAATATAACAACAAATATAAGATTACCAAATGTCTTACCATACATGGGTTTTGAATATCAAAAAAGCCCAGTGGAATTCCTCCAGGTTGAAGCAGCTAATAAAATAAACTGTCCTAAAATATTTGGGCATGTGCAATCCTGCTGCCCTCATTACCTGAGCTGGACTGGTTTCCATTTGATCCCAGCAATGATGGTAAGTCATCACCAGCTCGTCATTTCAAGTTGCTTAAAATGTTAACAGATTTAATTCAACACTCAGGAACTCCTAAGGCTGTAAATTTTTAAAGTGCCTTTCTGGTTCTATAATTCCCCACTTAACAAAGTCACAGTTCAGAAATGTTTGCATGTGTAGTCCTTTCTTGAACTCAGCAAGGTTTCACTACACGTTTAAAACGTAAATGTGGTCCTGAATAGCTAAGGACAGGAGCTCCAGCCTAGAAAAGCATTTATGCATATGGTTAATCACTTCGTTTTAACCACATGTTACTCATGCTGGCCTCACTGGAACTTATTCTGAGATGAAAGCTAATTGCTGAGGAAAATATATATGTGTATGCATATATGTTTCCAAAATTTGGACTCCACTGAAATCAATGAAACTTATAAGTTGACTTCAAAGAGCCCCCAGTTTTACCCCAGGCATTTTTCAGCTTTAGAGAGCTCCATATCCTTGTCAGATATGTTAATTGAATTCTTTCTTAATTTAGCTGTTATTGTTTTCTCTTATAGTAAACTTCATGCAGTCTAGGGAATTAAATCACTTAACCATATCTCCTTCATTATTCTTGTATCCCTCAGCTCTGTGTACTTTTTTGACTTCAAATCATGCTGGAAGAAAATACTTTTAAGATTCATACAGCACTTTATCTCTCAGTGGTGCCTGGGATGATATGTTTAGTTTCTACTAGCTTTTATTAAATTGTTACAGTGATGCATCAAAGCTTAGGGGGAGAGGTTCTTGATCATGAGCCTCTGTTTCAAACTTGTGCGGTCACAAAATTTATTTCTTAGGATTTGTTTAAATTTTAATGTAACTTTTAAAAAGTTGCTGTAAAAATTGTTTGAAACTCTTCAGTCCAGATCAGCACAAATGTGATGAATTAAAATGAGAAATATGTGTTAGTTCCATAAGAACAGCTACCTTGGGAACTTTGGTGCCCTGGATCTTTAGGTATTTTGGGGTTTTGATAACCCTGTGTTTTACCAGGTTCTTGCTGGTTCTCTTACTCCTTTGCTACCTATTCTTGAAGGCAATGTACCTACTCCACTTTGTATCCTGGCACAGTTCCCTCTCATCACTCACTGCAGCACTTTCCAACTTCTGTAGTATTTTTTCAGAGCGACACATGAACTTCTCATTGACTGAAGGTCATAACCGGCTTGGAGAACAGATGGAGTGTGGAAGGATGAACCTCTGCCACCCACTGAGCATTAACACCTGCTTATTTGTTACATCTGTCCACTGCACTGAAGATTTTACCCAAGTGATTTAGGACTTGCTGTTGGGCTGAGTGCAAATGCTGTCTGTGAAAGAGGTGTCATTTTTACCTTTTTACTCAGGCTGCACATTCTGGGGCTTTGGATGGCAATTAACTCCACATGCTTAGATTCTAAAAGACACTATGAATATGTTGAAACGCTGCTGCAATAGAATTTTTAAAAAGAGCAGCATTGAGATGGCTCTGAAGGCAAAATGTGAATGTTTTAATGGCAGATACATTTAGGATTTCCATTTTTTTCATACAGCAGTGCATTTTCTCCCCCATGAGACCAACTGCACATAGCATAGCTTTCTTTGGGACTTCCAGAGAAGGTGAAATGAGAATAGTTTGTCTTCATCTCACCAGTTCCAACTGAAAGGCATTCCAGCCACATAATTAGTGGGGAAATTTATGACCCTTTTTCTCCTGCCCTCTGTTTGTGGTGAGAGACCTCTGTCTTGTCTTTCTGCAGTAGCTCTCTAAAAGATGCTTCCTGGGGACTGACATGACACTGTATCAGGAGTTACTCCTATGTTTTTCTAAACTCTCCTCTGGGCTTGGGTACTTGTATTTGGAGTAACCACCAACTGTATTTCAGTAAGTTAGACAGTTCATTATTAAACTGCTCTAGATCAGGAAGCAGAAAAATAGTATTATGTGCCTTGAAAGAATGCAGGGAATGAATAGGTGGTTTGCTTGTACCAGGTGAATCTCAGCAGAATATGTAATATAATTATCCTTGTCACCATGTGTTTAAAATTATGAACATGGTTTTCAGCTTAATGGAACATAGTTTATTGGCCAGATCCAAGGTCTATTGACAAGGGAGAGTCCTGACTTTCTTTAGGACTGGTGTCTTCAAGAACAAAATTCAAGAAGAGTAATTGAGAGAAATATTGCCTTGTGTATATTAATCCTAAATATGATGTAATGATGTTCCAAACAATATAAATTGAAAATTATGTGTAAAGAGTTTTCATTCTTTAAATGGAAAGAATGTGCTGAACATCCTTGTTGCAATCAGGAAGGGTGAACAAATCACAGGAGAGCTTGGCTTCTGTTCAGAAACTAATCTTCATTCCATGTGTGTCCTAAATGATTTTAAGTAACTGGCTCAGGCCATAAAAAGCTAGCCAGATCTGGTCATAATGACACATTTCCACAGGTTCTGTGAAAAGATGACTCTGCTAGGATATAACCAAGGTTCCTGTCTGGTTTCCTGCAGGTTGAGACACAGCAATTCTAAAGACATGCATCGGAGGCACGCCACCCTTCGGGAGAAGGGCCGGCGCCAGGCCATCCGGGGCCCTGCCTACATGTTCAACGAGAAAGGCACCAGCCTCACTGCAGAGGAGGAACATTTCCTCGACTCTGCAGAGTATGGCAACATCCCCGTGGTGCGAAAAATGCTGGAGGAATCCAAAACCTTGAACTTCAACTGTGTCGATTACATGGGACAGAATGCCCTCCAGCTGGCGGTGGGGAACGAGCACCTGGAAGTGACGGAGCTGCTGCTCAAGAAGGAGAATCTGGCTCGGGTTGGAGATGCACTTTTGTTGGCCATCAGCAAAGGGTACGTGCGCATTGTGGAAGCAATATTGAACCACCCAGCCTTTGCTCAAGGACAGCGTCTCACGCTCAGCCCCCTCGAGCAGGAGCTGAGGGATGATGATTTTTATGCTTACGATGAAGATGGGACTCGGTTCTCCCATGACATTACCCCCATCATACTTGCTGCCCACTGCCAGGAGTATGAGATTGTTCACATCTTACTTCTAAAAGGAGCACGGATTGAGAGGCCACATGACTATTTTTGCAAGTGCAATGAATGTATGGAAAAGCAGAGGAAAGACTCCTTTAGTCACTCTCGCTCAAGAATGAATGCCTACAAAGGATTAGCCAGTGCTGCTTATTTGTCTCTGTCCAGTGAAGACCCTGTCCTTACTGCTCTAGAGCTTAGCAATGAATTGGCCAGGCTAGCCAACATTGAAACTGAATTTAAGGTAACTCATCACTGTGCCTTTTTCTTGGGTTGAGAGTGTTCAGGCTCTTGTGTAGTTTACATGTTTGATCAAATTTTGGGTTGCTGTCTGAGGGGTGGGGGAGAAAAACTGGCAGAGTGCCAGATGTGTTAGCTATGCCTAGATTCAGATCACTGTCTTTCTCCAGTTAATAAATGCTTGGAACTGAACATTTCATATTACAACAGAAGCTTAAGTTTCTGTGTTGCACACTGGGACTGCTTAGAATCTCTAGTTTGCAGCAGGAATAAAAATCAGATTATTCAAAAAATGGAGACTCATTTTTTGTAAGAAAGGTAAGTCTTCTGATTGAGCCATCTATTTTAGAGGTAGAGTTCTAGAGGCTGTTTTAAGAATCCAGTACATCTAGTTCTGCTACAATGATAAAAGGTATAAATCAAGAAGTTTTGGTTCTCTGTAAAATAATTTAAACTTTTAAAGAGGCATTGCCTCTTAATGGTTTGGTGCTTCATCTACACATAATGAATTTCATGAAAAAGGAAAAGAGAAACAATCAATAAATTGTTATGAAGTTTATTGTCATGTCAAACCTAAGAGTAGAGCTTGTGGAGCTCTCTTACAAGTTATTTGAGATTCCCATTATCATAATGAGTTTGAAAATGTCCAATGCCATTTGCAGTATTTCTCTAAGTCATTTGCATGACATAAAGAACATTGTCTCCCTCTCTAATTTAAATTAGTCATTGAACCCCCCATTTTCAGTGGCTCAGCATCAGCATAAGACCTTTTTCTGACTTATGCCTATTGTGCAGCTAAGCCATGAATCAGTGACTCTGGGGTAATGAAGTCCAAGTTGTGAGTACCCTAGGGTAGGATGCTCACCAGGAATCCATTATTTCTAATTTAGACAAGTATTCATGTGTTAAAGCACCTGTTTCAGGATCGGTGGCTCTATACTACAAAGGACCAGGGAGGAGATCATCCCCCTGAATAAACCTTGAATTCCAGGTTCAGTTTTGAGTCTCACTCCAAGAAAGACATTGAGGTTCTATAGCAGGTCCAGAGAAGGGCAACAGAGTTGGGGAAGGGTCTGGAACAGAAGCCTGATGAGGAGCAGCTGAAGGAGATAGGAGGGGCTGAGCCTTGAGAAAAGGAGGTTCAGGGGGCACCTTCTCACTCTCTCCAGCTCCCTGAGCAGGGGTTTTGGCCAGGTGGGGGTTGGTCTTTTCTCCCAGATGGCAAGAAACAGGAGAAACAGCCTCAGGAGGAGGTTTGGGCTGGATATTAGGAAAAATCTCTTCAAGAGAAGGGGGGTCAAGCCCTGGAAGAGGTTTCCTAGAGAAGTGGCTGTGTCATCATCTCTGAAGGGATTTAAAAAATGTGTAGATGTGTCACTTGGGGACTTGGTTAAGTGGTGGCCTTGGCAGTGCTGGGTTTAAAGCTGGATCCAGAGGGCTTTTCTGACCTAAATGGTTCTATGAATCAATGCTCTCAAATTTAAAAGTAAAAAGAAAACATATTCTCAGGCTTTGTGACCCTTTAGTAACTCTAACAGGAAAAAAATCCCAAACTGGTGAAATCTTTTGGGCAATAAACTCAGGGTAAAATTCTGCAAACTCTTTTTTCCCATGTGCATCAGAATGCAAGGACACAGTAATTTGAAAGGGAAGTTTTATTTAGATTCAGTCTGACTGAAGTGACCTCCTTGGGCTCAGTGAATCTCACTTTTTGAGTGAGGGCTGCTCCAGTGTGAAAGCACCGGAGGCTCATGTCCACACTTAAAAACATTAATATCTCATTAATGCTCCAGCTTCTTTTCATAGAAAACTGTACACTGAGAGGAGCATGAGCAGCCTTACCACTGCATGCCTGTCAGTCCTCATAAGTGTCTTGCTGCTGAAGAGTAAATTTATTTCTACCAGAATCCTTCCCTTTGTTCCTGGAGCTGCCAGCAGGGTCTGGCACTGGCAAGCACACAAGTGCTCCAGGAGCAAACCAACAATCAAATGTTGAATCATGGTGGTTATATCACTGCACTGGCAAGTGGATGGGAATAAATCAATCCTGGGAAAAACCCAAAACATTAGAAACCATTTCCCAAATGACTGCAATTCCAAGTTTTCCAAGCCCATTGTCTTATTGGAAGGGTCTGTGCAGCAGACATCTATATATGTTAGTGAAGTACCTATGCATACCATTAGTTGCTTCAAAGATTTCACATTTCTTTAGTACATTAATTCTTCTAGAAAAAAGAAATTTCTCAAGATTCTAATGCATTCTCATTGTACCAAAAAGAAAAAAAAAACACCCAGAGGTATGTATTTATGTAAAAATATTTATTCTTATTAACATAATCAGTGTGATGTGAAATAGGGTATTAATAAAACAGTGGGGGGTTTTTCACAGAACATGACAATTTAAGAATTTATTTAAGGAAAGAACACAATTGTTGAAAATGTATTTAAGAAGCCCACAAATGAAGAAAATTTATGAAATTAAACAAGTTCTGGAGAAGCTTTTTGTCACTAAATTAGGCCTTTTCCCAGAAACAGATTCCTAAAGTTCTATAATTAAAATTGACACTCAACAGATTTATAAAACTATCACTTGGGATTATTTAAGAACATTATTTTGAAACTATGTGCAATTGCAGAAATACAGTTTTAAGGAGTACAAAGAGTCCTTGAAACGGAAAGGCACAAAATTTTAATAATGTAGGTGGACAAATAGTAATTTAGTAACCTCTGAAAAAACTGCTAGCATGAGCTAATTAAAATATAAATGCAGTGCCTCTCACCTGCTGCTTGCTGCCCCAAATCTCTTATGCAACAGCACCTTTCAGCACATCAAAATGAGACACCAATACCTGTCTTATTTTCTTAGAGAACAGGACATTTTAAAGCAAGTTGCCTCTTTGTGCAGAGAAATGTGAAATAAAACAGTCACATGGATCACTTTAAAGAAGAAAACTTGTGTTACCTGTGGTAGGCCCATTTATCCATTCTTCATTTTTTTACTGTGGCAGAAGCTGATTTTTTATCACCTTAAATTTCTAAGATTCAGTAATATGCTGCAAATCTGATGAAACAGCTTTGCAAAATGTTGCCAAAAAGAAAGTGTTCTCATTATTTGTAGAAAAAAAATTTGCTATGAAATATGGAGCCCATTAGTCTAGAAATAAATAAGGCCTCTTCCCCAAAGTAAAATGAAAAATATGGAACCAGTTGTTCTAAGAGATGGATTTCAGAAAAGAGAGAAGTAAACATCAGTCCCTGTGTATTTTTGCAGGTCTTTATGCAGTGATATTCTCCTGTAGTGGAGGCAGCCCAAGTTGAAAAAGGTTAACCTTAATTAAGTGCTTTGCCATTTTTGTATATCTCACTTGAAAGCTCAAAATTAGGAACCAGTTAATGACTTTGTCTTTCCTTCTGGTTTTAATTTTGTGTTTTAAAAAACCAAACCAAGATCCACTAGAGCAAAAGCAGTACAGATTGGGGGCTGATGAGAATTGCTCTCCTCTTTGGTCCAGAGAAATCCATCTCCCTCTTGGCAGCTTGGTGTGAAGGCACATGCAGATGTCTGCACAGTTACCAGCTGTTCACAGACAGGTGACTCATTTCTAAGGTTGGAATATTAAAAGCAGTCAACAGAATCATTTTTATATGTCCATCAAAAGCCTTAGGAGATTGAATTTCTAGCAAACAACCTGCTTTCTCTAAAATGCCTTTGCAACTGTCATTAATAGCAGCATCAGCTTAATATTACTGACTGAAACCAGAATAATAGTTCAGTTTGTTTTTCCTAAAGCAATGATCATGTACTTCTCTTTTCTGGGGAGATCCCACTCCACAGCCAGGACTGTTTTACAGCCTTGCATGCTCTCAAATTAGACCACACGCTTGTGTGTGTCAGGAAGCATCCTTGTGATGAAGTAAATCAGACAAATCATTTAGCAATCCAGACAAATCAAATTAGAGACTCACAAAGGAGGCTCAGAAAAGATCTCACCAGCCATAAGCAGTAAATCAGATCTCAACTTCTCTTGATTAAAATGTTACTAAAAGCAAGATCAAAATCACCACCTGGAAGACACATGGTGGCTGTTCTTTGTTTACTGCTCCCCCCAACACTGTCAGTGCATTTACTACAGGCACCAGGTTTTGAAACTCACTTGTATGTTTCCTACTGGCTCTTTTCCTCTAAAACACTTTCTCTAAAAGCTGTTGGGATCCAAAAGCAGGTCCTGGCAGGGGGCCTGCTCTCATGTGCAGGTCAGCATCACATCCAGGCTCAGCTGGCTGAGGGATGGGTGTCTGCTGGGACAGCAAGTCAAGTGTGTTGATGCCTGCAGGGATGAGGCTGCTGGGGCTGCCTCTGGTCCCACTGGGGCTGCAGTGATGCAAAGCAGCTGAGGCTCAAATCCCTCCATTCTCATGATGTTGAAAGAGTAAAAAAACAGCCCCTGAGACTCAATGGCTTGTAGCTGTTAGGGATGATTCCTCTTGCCTCAGAAAGTCAGCTCCAACTTTTATTCTACCTAACTACAAATTATTAACTTCACAGAATGCACTTAAACTTCTTAAGAGAAATTACTTTGTCCATTTTCTTGGTATTTCTGGCTCCATAATGCAGGGAGTTAAAAAATCATTATAAGACTCTTGGTCTTTTGAAATGAGTAATAAAAAGATAGAAAATGGAATAAAAATTGAAGAGTAAAATAGTAGGAAGGGGAAATACTTTGAGAGAATGGAGGATAGCAGTGAACTTGGAAAGAGAAAAATACTTGAAAACCCTCCGAGTGTAAACCAGCAAGGCTGCACTTATAAACTCTGCTTCCTACCCAGGCTGAACTGACTCTTGGATTGGTTTGCTCTCAGGACTGACTGATGGGAGCTGGTGCCCACAACACATCTCCCACTGAAACCAGAAACTGGCATAGGAACCTCCCTAATTGGCCTCATGAACATTCTTGTAAATCTATTACTTAATATTTCTGCTCTGGCCCATTCTTCCTTGAGTAATCTTTTAATCTTTTCTTAATCCCTGCCCTCATCATATTCTCTGGCAGATGTCTTGCTTCTGTTATGTTTGGGAATAATTCTTATGACTCATATTTATTATTTAGCAAGCTGCTCTTAAAGGCTTTAGTGTGTTTATATGGCATTTGTTTAAGTTTTCATTTAACTTTTCAGACATTCTGTTCTTTTGTTTATTTTTCTCCCAGATAGGATTTGCATATTTTAAAGAGATGTATTTTTTATTCAAGCAGCTTTCATTTTTTTCCCTCATGTTTCACTTTGCTGGGTTTTAAGAAGAGAAAGCAGAAGGGAACTTCAGAAATTTGGTCTGGTAGTGGGAATGTATTCATTGCCTATTAGTACTGTTTTTATTTACTCTTGCACAGCTTTCAATCTTACCTGGTGCCTGTTTTGAAAATTAAGCATCACTAATAGAAATTCTTATGCGTATATGAACAGTCACTACTCCCAAGTGATTGTTTTTGGGTATTAATTTTTCCAGGTCAATCTGTAGTGAGAGTACTTTCTTCTTAGGGATGGAGTCAAGGATGTGGTTTGATGGTTTTTAACCTTTAAAAAAAGCTGATCATTTTTTGTCCCTCTCACCTATAAGCCAGTTTTCCCCACTGCCATGAAAACACGCACGTTTAGAACTGATGATTTTTTTATTTTAATTTTCACTTGTGCAAAGCAGATGCATAAACAGGTACAACCAATTACCCAACTGATAATACAGGAAAGAATCAAGTCCCAGTAAAGCAGGAAAACAAATTTCCTATTGTTAGAAGTTTAACTTCCTGTTGGAACAAATTAGGCATTAAAATAAGAGAGGAAATCAAAAGCAATAATGGAAATAGCCTGGGAGAAGGAGAACATATTTAAGCCTTGTAGTGAAATTAGAGTTTGCCTCACTGAGTGGGACTTGCTCTGTGCAGAAAGAACTCATTCTCTATGCTGTTCTTCTTCAGAGACAAATTCACTAATAATAGATGCTACACCAGCTTTGTCTTGAGAGCTAAATTAATTAGTTACATTTTTCCATGGATATGTAGCAGAGACTGTGGAAAAAGGATATATATAGTCTTTCTGCTCTTAAAACCCAGCAAATTTGTGATTCTTGTGTTGCTCTCTTTAAATATTTATAAATTAAGAAATATCCTTTATATTTTGAGAGCTGTTATGGTAAGTGCTCTTTTTAGGTTCTGTAATTAAATAATTTTCTGCCTGGCACATTGCCCAAGAAAAACAGTTTTAAAATGTTGCATGAGAAGAAAATCTTCAAAGATTTTCATAGGGGTGTAGAACCTCTGCCAAGGCTGTGATATCTGGAACTGTCTCGAGAAATCCAGATTTGTATCTCTGTGTGTGAAGGTGTGTTAGCATCTGTCTGTGTCTGCTCACAGTCAAGCAGAGTAGTAGGTGCTGTGATTCAGAGTGAAGGGTATAACTCAGTCATCTACAACCCACACCTGTACCTGCAAAAATTAAGGCCATTTTTCATGGAAGTTGTAACTCTGTTGGCAGCCCAAGCCACTAAGGAGCCACATAAAACTTGATAATGTCCTCTGCCCACGAGGTTATTTCACCCACCTTAGGAGTGACATTGTTATTAAAATCTCCCTGCTGAAAGAAAACCTCTTTAAAGTTATCAAAACACCTTATATGCAGGAAAATCTTTTCTCCACTTTCCTGGGGAACCAGCCCATTCTCTCTTTTGAAAGAGTGAAAAGGGAGAAAAGTCTCTTTCTACACATGAAAGCACAAACAATGCACCAATGCAAGAAAATGCAATATTTGAATTAATGTCTCAAGGGTTTTGCTCCCCTGGAAAAACTCCAAAAAGTGAAGGAAACTTTCAATATTTGAGGATGGCAGGACAGATGCAACCCTGGAAATATTTGACTCTCCCAGAGAATATAGCTGGGATACTTCTGTTTCCTGTGATGCTACTGCGAGTGAGATTCTTGGCAATGCCAGTGTGCACACCATCAGTGCAATGTTTATTGCCCTTTACAGCTCCCTGGGAAGTCATTTTTAGTCCTACTCAGTTAAGGATGAGCAATGTTGCAACTGCAGCACTTACATCTTACTGCTTCCAGCTTGATTGAACACGTCCCTGGAGCAGGATTTTAGTTTAGGTGAACAACAGACATGATCATAAAAAATATAAAATAACATGGAATCCTCTTATAATCATTAAGGAGAGAAAACATCTGGGAAGCAGGGAGCAATAGAAAAGTGTCACATAAAGAAGTTGCACAGCAGTTGCCTCACCACTGCCAAGCAGTTTAGAAGCAGTTTTAGAAGCATTTTAGAAGCAACTTTTATGCCAATCACTGTGATGCTTTAGCCAGGTAGAGAAATAAGTGTAAAATGTGGAACCAGTTGAAAATGCTTTAAGGGTAATTTTCCTCCTGAGGTTTCAGTGTTTCCTTACAAATAATCAGCCCATCCTCCATCATGAGCACATTTCTGAGGAGGTGGAAAATCCCTATTAATGGATTATTTTTAAGGGTCCTGAAAAGCAGTAGCTGGTAAGGGTGGTGAGAGGAGTGAAGTCCCTTACAAATAAATAATCCTGGGATAAAAGTGAAACAAAAAAAGGGGAGAAATCCAGCAATATAAATGTGTTTGTTTCTCCCCTGTCAGAAACATCTGGCGTTAAACTTCTGAATCTGAGACTTCAACCTTCCAGTAAAAGGGTTGGGCTGGGGCTGTCAGTGCTTCTCTCTGTACACATGGCTGGTGACTTTTACTTTTTCCTTTTGTAGCCTGATGTAATGATTACATTAAGTCCAGATTTTCCACACAGTTCTTAAATTCTGGATGTGATGAGGAATTTGGAAGTTAATATTTTGTTCTGTGAGATGACTTTTGTAAACCATTCTGAGGTGTCAAGGCCTTGTGGCAGCTGATTTTGCTAAACCATAATTTTCGGGAAATATATTTGGGTATGTGACATCTCACATACAGTAACATGAAACATATTGAATATATTTAGAAGGAGTTTAGAGCTGAGGGATCTCCTTTTCATCCTTCCTAAACCTAAACTTGTTAGTGAATACAAGTGTCATTTACCTTTGATAAAGGCAGTTGCTGAATATTTTGTAGTTAGGGTGATGTACAATAAATCTTGTAACATGTTACTCAGGAATGTAAAGAGTGTTTAGTAAACAGAAGAAAATTAACACCTGCCATTTTGAGATAATTTGTTGTGTTTAGGGGGGACTTCTGTGAAGGCAAGGTTAAATACAGTTATATTAATTAGTGTTACTATGATATAAAGGAAGTGAAATAAGGTAAATTAAATTAATATAATGTCTATGTGTATTGTGGAGTCATGTATACTACATATGGCTGGGCAAAGGACAGTAGGTCACTGCTGTGATGATTTAGGTGACATTTAACCGGCTAATGGGAGCTCTTGTAGCAGAAATGATGCTGATACCTGTTCCTCAGCCACTTTCTGCTTCTCAGAGACAAGGAGTTAAGAAAAATCTTTGGTTTTAGAGGTTATTTTAAGTTTAAGAATGAAGATGACCTGTCTGCATTGTGTCTTTTGTGTGCAAGCACTGCTCTGCAACACCTTTTTGAGTACAGATGCTTAGAAGGCTGACTAACAGATACAATGACTGTCACAAACCCAGCAGAGAAGCAACAGTTTAGAAATAATTTCAAATTATAAATGTAAAAAGGTCATCTTACCACAATCGTATTATTGTCACATTTTGATCTTTATAACAGCTTTAACACGGGAGAAAAACTCAGTAGCTGTCAAAATCATGGCCCATTTGACCACAGAGTCATCTTCAGATTTGTTGGAGCCATGATTTCCCCCTCACCCTTTGAAAGAATGATGTGCAATGAAGCAGTGGGTGACCAGCAGGTCTGATCTGAGGCTGACCCCTGCTCATAGATTCCTCTCTTTAGACAAATGAGGAATAACACATCACATCTCGGATCCACCACAGCACGGTGGGATTGCCCGGTGTATCAGCAGGTGGTTTATCCCTTTCACAATCTCTACCAATGATCTGGATTCTCCCACAGAATGAACATTTATCTCCCCAGTCTCTAAGAAATAAAGGTGAGACAGACTCCTCTGTACCTCCTCCTGCTCCTCCTGTCCCAGTGGCAGAGCCTTTCTGTGGTGCTGGGCAGGAGCCCTCAGTGCTGCTCTAGAGTGGAGCATCCCACATTTCCTTGCCAGGTCTGCTGCCAGCTGCTCAGACAGCTCTGATCAGTAGGGAGAAGGATTTGGCCTTTTGCCTATGTTTAGTTAACAGTGACAGAGTGTTTTCCTTTCTTGCCCACTGAGCGTGGAAGACAAAATGAGTCCTGGTGCTCAAATTAGTGCATGAGCTTGATGGCAGTGCAGCAAGGAGGGCTCCTGCTGCCCTGAGCTGGCTGTTGGAAGGGAAAGACTTACTGGGCCTTTCCATCCCAGTCACTGGGTCCTCTGCAGGGAGTACAGAGCTCATCTGGCTTTGAGTTTGCCCTTACACACTCACCATTCATCTAAGAGAGTTTTCTCTGTGCACTTATTGGTATAAAATGACACAGCAACACAGTTCCCTTCTTCCTCCCCTCAGCAATAAGCAGTACCAAGAGGGATCCACCTTAGATGGAGATATTTTTCAGAAAGCAAAAATCCAATTCTTGTGATCACCACTGCAGCATCAGTCCAATAGAACATTGGTAAGCTTTGCATTTAATTAGTAGCACCAAATGGCCAACCATTCAGCTGGTATCAGCACTGGGGGTTTGGGAATGGTTAGGAGCTGGGAGGTTTATTATGAGGAGATGACTGCTTTCCAAAGAGTGCTGCTCATTATTCATGTTGGGAAGGGATATCTACTGGAACTACAAATGAGCATAATTAGGATGATTGCTCCGAATAGAATAATGATGCGAGATCAGCAGATGGGAGAATGGAGTCAGGTACGTTCATCCAAGGCACTGTAGGGAATCAATATCATATTAATGAATGTAAACCAAGTAACACGTTCTGAGGATTTCAAGTCTGACATCAAATGGAATGCAGATGGGAAGTGATTTAGTTTATCTCTCATTATGTTGTTAATTGTTGTTATTGTAGATAATTATGATGAACTTATCCTCACTGAGTCCAGGCAGACTATTCAGAGAATTGTGGATACAGTAATGGTATACAAACAATTTCATAGTGCTTTAAAATCATGCTAGGTACTGTAGTATCTATGGGGTTTTGGCATTTACATAATCAAAAATTGCAATTTTCTGGAACATAATTTGTTGCAGGGGAATTGTCACCAGT
Organism: Sterrhoptilus dennistouni; assembly: GCA_013397095.1. Taxonomy (NCBI): domain Eukaryota; kingdom Metazoa; phylum Chordata; class Aves; order Passeriformes; family Zosteropidae; genus Sterrhoptilus; species Sterrhoptilus dennistouni. Next base: position 2,390,674 of record VWZU01018340.1, on the reverse strand, counting down.
GCAGCATGGAAACAGCTTGTTGCCCACTGAGTGTCATTTCATTCTCACTGTCCAAACCCCAGGATCTGAACTCATTTCAGAACAAAGAGATATAATTATGCACTTCTTATATTCATATTTCTGCTCAAGAAGGTTCTGCAGCATGACTTCTAAGTCTGCTCTTCTTAGAGAGAGGATAATTTCCATATGGTCAAGAGTGCTCTGTGCCAGGACTCAGCACTTGGGATCACATTTTTCCAAAGTGCTTGGTTGCTGCTTATGTGCTGTGGGAACCAGAATTTCATCCACTCTGATGCCTGGGACCAGTTTTATAAGAAGCTCTCCTTGCTGGACATTGAGGCTCTCCTTGCTGGACATTGAGAACTGTGGTAGTTGGCTGTTTGAGACCTGGAAAACATCAGGTTATTTTAATTATAAATATCACTTCCATCATGGCTCACAGTTAAGCCAACATTCACCTGAAGGATGGATTCAGGAGGAGTATTTTCCTGATATGCATATGATTCCTATGAGAGGAGAGACTCATAGCACCTTTGAACATGTAAGTGTAGTCCTCAAGCAAGTTGAAGGTGCCAAATTTACCTCAGCATAAGAGATAAATGAAGCTATCTTGAGCAAACTATTACTCTGAATTTAAATCCATCATTTTCTCCTGTGTTTTTTCCCATGCGATTTTCAGGAAAAACAGAGATTTCAAGCAGCTGAGCTGAAAAGAGCCACACAATTGAGGGAGAGCAGCTAATTCTTTTAGTGCAAGGAAGCTGTTCCATCTCAAATTCTATAGGAAATAGAAATCTTCCCCAGTGAAGTTTGCAACAAAGAGATCAGGAATGTGATATACATGTGAAAATGTCAGAGAGAAAAAGTATGGATGGCATGAGGAGTGAGAAGCTTGGCCCAGAGGTAACCTTGGGCTTAGATAGATCTCCCAGACCAGAGCTGCAAAATGACCTGAAAGGAGGTTGTGGTGAGGTGGGGGTTGGCCTTTTCTCCAGGTAACGAGTGATTCTCAGTGTCATATCCCCACAAGGAGCAAACAAATGTTTGAATGTCATGGAGAGGGATTTGGAGCATTGCACTGCATCATCGTGGGCTTATTTTACTGCTGACGTGAACAGATCCTAAACCCCTCTTCAATCAGAAAATTATCAGAGGATTATTTTGAAATGCATAGTTTGCCTTTAAAGAGAAGCTGTTGATGGGACACAGGAGACAAACCCTCTCCTTGGCTGAATTTGTGTATTCCCCATGTTTGGCATGCACATTTCATTAATGCCTCTGTCTAGCCTGTCCTGTTTCTGAGACATCCAGGGACATGATAGTTTATCTCTAAAAACAGGTGTTTCAGCATAAACATTCAAATGAGCTAGGGAAAATCTGCAAGAAAAAAACAAACACCTTTCATTTAGTTGAGGAATGAAAAGCTGTGGTTTATTTGTGATCTGTGTTTGAAAACAAGCTGAGGTGATAGGAAAGAGAATTACATCAAGCATCAAATGCCGTCTTACATTGAAAAGTTGCTATGCCAACCTTGAGACTTTAAGTATTCTCATTAAAAAAAAATTGTAAACCAATATAATTTCTGTTCTGGGTTAATTAAATATTTTCAGAGGCTTGGGATGGGGTGTTATTCAGCTCTCTGCTGAATAGCACCGATGCTCCTGCACAGGGATGCTCAGTAATGGTACCTGTCAGGCTGAAGGTGATTTTGGGAGAAAGGAGTAGAGGAGATGGAGGTGTTTTTCTGGCAACTCATTAGGTATGAAAAGAAAGACTGTATTCTGTTCAGGGTGAGAACTTTAGATAAGACAAGTCATCCACATTAATTTAAGTGTAGAGGGAGTTCACATGTACAGGAAACAGGTTTTAAGTTTCGTACAGTAAAGAAAATCAATAGAAATAATAAAAAAAGGCTGACAGTGGACTGATTCTGAAATTCCTTGTGCTAGGGAATCTAAAACTTTTGTTGAAGAGTGAGGAATTGTGCTCAGTCTCAGCCCTTAACTTTCTTTAAGGATTATGTTCAAATCCTGCCTTTGCTTCCCCAAATAATCCATCCATTAATTTTAGATTTAAAAAAACCCACCCAGACACCTTTTAAAGGAATTGTTCCAAGGGGAAGTCAAAGTAAAGTAATTTTCCTTCTCTAATGTTTTTTATTGATGAAAAAACGGCTCCCAAAATTTATTCATTAGTTTTGGTCCCACAGAAGCTACATTTATCAAAAATATTAATAATTTCCCAGAAGAAATTATTGGTAGAGTTGGTAAATTCATAAGAGCTAGAGCAGAAAAAAGCTAAAGTGCAAAAGAGTAGAAACTAAACATGCAGGTGCAAACCTGTTCTTTCTGCTGCTTTTGACAGCTCACCCTTTAAAGTTCTTGGAATGTTATTGCTGAAGATTAAACATATACCTGGACCTGCAAATGATGCTGCAAAAGCATGGTAACAAATTCTAAAAGATTTTCAACTCCACAACTAGAATCATTATCACCATCTTGTCGAAATCTTTAAAGGATTTGATGTATCCACCAGCCAATAGGTCTAAGGTGAACTCCAAAGTGGTTTGATTGATTCCTTACTGCTCTATCCCCTTGGTGGAGGGGTTTGCTCTCTTAGAGATGAGATTCCGCAGTGCATATGAAGAGACGAATTGCAGCTAGAAAGGTGAGAAGAATAAATACACCAAAAAAAAAAAAAAAAAGGTCTTTTTGTAAATCATTCAGTGCAACTGCCACTGAAATCCTTGTAATGATGCAAGGGATGTTATTTCCATGGCTTGTTGGAAGTCAGAAAATTTTTGGTCCTCAATCAAATGATCCTTTTGTTTCCTGGGCTTCTTTGGAGAAGAATAATGTCAACACAGCAGCACTCTGGTTTGTCCTTGGGCTCTTATATTGGCCACATCTCTCAGTGTCTCCTGACAGAATCTAAAATCTTCCTTTGCCTGGAGGCTCCTCTGCTCTGCCCTGCTGCAGCCTGGCTCTCCTCAGAGGGAAAACCACAGCCACATTTATCTTGGCTCCATTTGGAAGGGTCCAAATTGCTTGGAAAGCAACAGAGTCACACTTCTGAAATGTCAAACTCTTGCGTATGAACAGATTGCATATTATATTATGCTCACTGGAGATTAAGAAGTCAAGGTCTGGATCATTTTAGAAATGAACCGGGACATCTGTTCCTACCTCCAGAAACATTTAGCAACCTGCACCTGAGTAGGGAACTTGTTCCCTGAGCAGGGAAAGCCCAGGGCAAACAAGCAGTGGGCTTTAAATTCAGACATGGCCACAGGTATGACACAATACACCCAGAGTTCCAATAATTCTATGATGTGCTGCCACTTAAAAGCAAGAGAGCATAAACCAACTGGATGTGCTTTCTGGGAAATTAACTGTACAGCCTTGGCACAGGCTGTGCATGTAGGCATTTAGCCTGGAAACAATAAGAATGCACTCAGCTGTATTCAAAAGTGTCAGCAGCTGGCAAAGCTCTTTGGGAGGGGTGCTCAGTGCATTTCAGAGGATAACAAAGTTATATTGTCAGGATCAGTGCAGGGCCCTTCCTCAGCATCTTCTCTCATCACCTTCCCTCCCACAGGCCTTGCGCTTCTTTTCACTCCCAAACATGTGGCCAGCCAAAGACACTGTAAATAACCAGAAGGAAACCTGTCCCACAGCTTTTCTGTACAGGCTTGTGCATATTCCATGTGATACCTAATTGGTAAATATTTATAAGCATTTTGAATGTTTGACATTATGGTTTATTTAACAATTTCATTTCAAATCTTGTATGAAATATTTCTGCTTTTTGTCCCCCTCCTTTCTCTCAGCTTTGTTTTCTTTCTACAATATTTTTAACTTGGGGGAGTTTTCTGCTCATATTTACAGAATTATCTCTCCTTTTTTTTTTTTTTTTT
>VWZU01018340.1:2373703-2386728 GCA_013397095.1 Sterrhoptilus dennistouni | reverse complement strand
TTCTTTTTTTTTTCCTGTCTCTTCTCAAAATGCTAATCCAAGCAATGCAATATTTCTCTCCTTGATACATCTGTGTGTGTGATGTAGATTAAATACAAAGAGCCAAGAGCTCAAAGAAACATAAAAAGAGACTCTGTGCAATGTGCCTACAGCTTTCATTTGCACAGCAAATTTAATGCTACCCAGAAATGCCAGATAGGTTCCTGGTCTTAGTTTTTCTCATTTCACTTAATTTTTACTCAAACTCCATCCCTCTGACCTGAAACAGCTCTTTTCTGAAAAAAATCTGGTTGGCTTTGAACAGATGTGGAGACATGACAGAGTTCATTTTGAACATAATCAACAGATAATGATAGGGTACTTGGAGAAATTGCAGTGAATGACAAGTACCATCAGCCTTTTCAACAGCAAAATTAGACATTTTTAACTCCACATGCACAACAGTGAAGAGAGAAGCAGAAAATGACTAATTTGGAATCCTTTTATTACGGTCTAGTTTTTAAAAAATTATATTGTAACATTCTGAGGCATTATCCTGATCCTTCTCTGCTCACTGCCTCTATTGCAAATAAAATTCTCTTCCATGTGTTATTTGAAAAAGACTGGCTCTCTTGCCTACTTAGTTGTATCCCTCATCTTCCTCCCTGAGGCTTGACAGGGCTCAGCCTGTCAGGATGAGGCCCCAGCATCTCTCATGTGTGATTTGCAATTTTCATTATTGTAAAAATCCATCTGGTCTATGAGCCTCATAATCCTCAGACTTTCCAAAACATGGCACCCAATTGGGGTGCTTGGGGAGGTTTGGTTATTGTTATCGCCTGTGCCTGTGTCTGTGTGTCATTGTCTGTGAAGCTTTGGGTTATTGTCATTGCACTGCCAGGAGAACTGAGCTGGATTTTGTGTCTCCAGCCCTGAGTTTCCTGTTGTGGTACAAGTCTGACCCCGCTTTGCTTCCCACTACTTGCAGCCAGGATGGTTCTCCACAAAATTTATTTAGACAGGAGGGCCATGAAGTGCCTGGTTTAGGGGTCAAACTTGGCTGACAGGGCAGTGGTGAAGTGGGGACTGTCCCTTTGCACCCCAGGACAGTGGCCATCTGCCCCTCTGTGTCCTGGCAGAGTCATGGGAGCCCTCAGGGCTGTGATCTTCTAAACCTTGGTGTAACAAGAATCACAGAATCCTCTGAGTTTGAAGGGATCCACACAGATCGTCGAATTCCATCTCCAGGCCCTGCGCAGAAGACCCCCAAGAATGCCATCATGTTCCTGAGAGTGTTGAGCTCCTTGTGCTCTGTCAGCTTTGGTGCTGTGACCACTGACCTGGGGAACCTTTTCCAGTGCTCTGCCACCCTCTGGGTGAAGAATATTTTTCTGGTATCCAACCTAAACCTCTCCTGACACAGCTTTAGGCCATTTCCTCAAGTTCTGTAGCTGCTCACCAGTGTCTGGAAATGTGCTGGAAATGTGTCCTTGTTTTCCTTCACCTCTTCCTCCCACTACTCGCTATTCTCTGCCTGTGTTGAGCCTTCCATCCACTGTCCCAGCACGCCTTCCTGCAGGGAAAGCAGCATCTTGGATTCTCCCAAATGTGCAAAATATGGGCAAAATGTGAAATACACAGTGCTGGCACGAACACCAATAGAGCTTGTAAATAAATCTTCTTGGTTTCTCTGGGATTTTTCCCGTGCGTCAGAACCCACAGTTCAGGATTTTGGATGCAGGTACAGAATTCCAGCTTGCGTCACCAGAACTGTGCTCTGAAAACCAGGATCAGGAGAAGCTTGGCTGTCAGACCTCTCTTAATCTCAGTTATTAAGTAAAGAAAAATGTGGGGTTGAGAGAAATACCCTGACATGAGGAGAGTCATTGAGTGTGTCCTCACCATCAGGGTGATCAGGATTTTCTGTGATGACTGTGAGCATTAAGGAAGCCAGAACAAAGATGACAAATGGTTTTGTAAAAGGGATCATCAGAAGACACAGCAGGTTCAGTGATCTTTGAGACTTGTCTTAACAGATGAGCAGTCACCTGAGAGATGTAATCTGTCCTGCCTGGCTGCAGAATTGCTGGAGGACAGTTTATTTTATTTTACTTTACTTTATTTTATTTTATTTTATTTTATTTTACTTTATTTTATTTTATTCTTTCTACAGCTTGTATCTTGGGTAGGCTGTATGGCTGCTTGTGTCTACTTAAAAAATCAGAGTTAAAAACTTTGAATGAGGAAATCATCCATAGTTTCTACGAATGTACCAGTAAAAATATTAAGCTTGGAGATGTGCATAAAGTTGGGTCTTGATAGAGTTTGCCAGCTGGGAACCTGCCATTGCAGATGCTTTGGAAGCACTTTCCTAGTTGCTACTAAACGTCTTTCCTTAAAGAAAGGAGAAGAGGGAAAATAATCTAATTTAATACAAACTAGTTGCTCGGATGATGTGGAAGTGGTGATAAGAGTTATCTAAAATGTGCTGGTTAAGAGATGAGCTTGTAAACTTTGCAAACAGTACAAAAAGAATGGTATTAAAGCTCAGCAGAGTTCTCATCCTTGTGTTTTGTTTTTTTTAAACAGCTGGGCTAATTAAGCATCTCCATTACCTGTGGCAGCAAGGTATTCCCAATGTGGCAGCATTCCCACCCTACACATGTTTTCAGATATATCTATATATACTGTCGTTCACTGTTTCTGTAGTTATTTTGAGGCTGATATTTTTGTTTGGCCATCTATTCTCTCAGTGAAGAGGCAAGCTTTCAATTTATTGAAATTCATGTTGGTGTGGGGAAGATTAAAGCATGGAATTGATTTGAGAGGAGTGCTTTGAAGCCATAAAGTACAATCTGTCTTTCATTTGCATTTCAGACTTTACCTCACCCTGCATTTGAAAACATTGACTCCACAAGTCCTATCTATCTCCACATAATGCTCAGGTACCAGATTCAGATGTAAGTGGTCTGTCAGTTTCTGCCTGAGACATAAGGACGTCTTAAATCTTGGTCCCTAGCTTGGCACATTTATGGAAGCCTTGGTGCCCCAGCCTCTGCAATGGGGCATTCACCCAGATAAAGATCTGCTTGTTGTACTCTTATGTCTCCTCTAAATGAAGATTTGAAGTTCTTGCTCCTCTCCATTAACAACACAATTAGAGCACCAGGTCTGACTACAGGACTCAAGGACAAAAAAAGGAATGCAGATCTGAACTTTTTTTAAACATAAGAGGATATAAACATAAAAGTTTCGCCTTGCAGAAGGTGTCAGCAGTCAAATCCTGCTATTCCCCAGCTGTCTTCAGCCCCTTCTCCTAAACATAGATCAGAAATGGCTTCTTCCTTTCCCTTTCCTATGAAAATGCCTCACTTGCAGTCCTGAGGAGCTTTTCTGGTTCTCTGTGGTTATTCAGTTATTCTGTGCTCTCCCCAGCTCCTCCATGCATGAAAAGCAAAGTTGGGACACTCACACACATTCATGGTAGAAGTAACCTCAAACCCATGACAAAATCATTAAACCAACTGATTTAAAAAGCTCATTATCATCTCAATTCTGAAGGGGAAAAACTGACCAGAAAAGTTAAGCCACCTCTAATTATGTATTTTAGACAATGTTGTTCCAGCTAATTAATGAATGTTTGTACAGTGCTTTGAGATCTTTGGTAACAAGGAAGGCTAATATGTTGCTATGTGTAAATGATAGAATTGATAATTTAGAAAATACAGAAGCACAAAGCCCGGTTACCCTTATCATTTCATCAAAGCCAGGTTTAACTATCTTCTTCTTTCGGCTGCTGGCTTAATTAGATAAGTGCCGAATTTAATTAATTCATCAAAACTAATTTGAAAAGATCTCTCAAGTCACTTAGAGCTTGTCTTATGCTTATTATTCCTATTTATTGCACCGAGCCTTTGATACCACCATTTTGTTATGACATTAATGGGTAGCCTCTTAATTATATTCTAATTTACAACATTTACTCAGAAGGTGCCACTTTCTCTATTTTTAAGTGTCAAGCATGTGAAAATCAATCACAATTTAATTTAAGGCAGGGAAATTGCTCTTCTAGCCCTCTGTCAAGTCAGGTCCAGGTTATCTCTTTCCCCACAAGTATAATTTGGGTTTGCAAGGTGAAATTATTCCACAGGAAATCATGTTGAGTTTCTGAAGTTCCATTACTTGGAGAGGTAACAAGTAATAGAGGTGTGACCCTGATCATTTGGATGCTCTTTCAGGAATGTTTAACTAAATTCTGAGATTTGAGGCTGAAGTTGGACTTACAACTATATAATTCATTTGGATACATCTGTGTGTGATGCTCCTGCTTATTGTACCAGTCTGAAACTTCTTGAAAGTTATGAAAGAAAGAATTACCAGGAATGAATCTAAAGTGAAAAATTTGCTGCATATTTTATATCCTGCAGTTAGCACGACCTTTTTTTTTTGGCCATATTTTTACATTCCTAGAGATACCCCATACAGAGAGCAGAGATCAACTGATTGCTTAAAATGAAGATTTCCCTAGAAATTATTTACTTGTTCTGCAAAACTCGTTCTATTGTCATGCAAACGATGGTGCTGATAGAGATAGTGCTAATTAAGTCTGGAGGAGTTCCTGTACTCCTGTGAAAAGCCATCAACATGCTGTGTACATCAAATGCCTTCTTACCCTTCCAGGCAGTAGTTTTGCAGAAGTTACCTTGCTCACAATTGCTTTCTCCTTCTTTTTTCATTTGCCTATTTGCAGCCCAGCTTTCCAGTGCACAGTTAAATACCTTTTTTTCTTCTGTTTTCCCCCAGAACGACTATCGGAAGTTATCTATGCAATGCAAGGACTTTGTCGTGGGGGTGCTGGACCTGTGCAGAGACACTGAAGAAGTGGAAGCTATCCTGAATGGAGATGTTAACATCCATTTGTGCCCTGAGCACCACAGGCCAAGTCTGAGCAGGATTAAACTTGCTATTAAATACGAGGTCAAAAAGGTAAGCTCTTCCTTTGGGCCCCTGGAGAATATGTCTTCACATTTAATTGTCTTTCCTTGATGCCACCTGAAAAATAAACAAAAGGTAAATTTCGGTGGCACCAGGACAGTCCCCAGAATTTTAGCAACTTGTGGCTTGATTTGCAGCTTCTCACATCCTTTCATATGGCAAAGGTTATCTGCAAAGTGAAAAATAAATTCTTCTAGAAGTATTTGAAACAACAATTCAGCCTTACAGAAGTGTGCTGTGTGGATGGAAAATGTTATTCTGGCAAATTCTAGGCCTGGGTGGTCCCAATTAATTGCTCCTACAATATGCATTGATGGAAACTGGGCTCCTGCTGCAGGACTCCAAGATTGTTCCAAATTTTCAAGCTAACATCTGCTCTCTCTTTCCCCTCCCAAACCCACCACCTGCTTCCTTTTGCCTCTTGACTGTGCTGCTGTGCTGGCTGGAGAAGGTCTTTTCCTGTTATGAAAGACATTAATTAAAGGGAATCTTAAAACATATTTGAAATTAAATGCTTTCATGCAGGAGCACGTAGTATGGAGCCAAATATTTTCTCCTGGGATATTGTGTCTCTGCTTTGTGCCATCACCAAAACCAAGCTGAGCATCTCAGCTGAACATCATCAGTTCACTCTCAGTCAGATGCTCAACGAGCTGGTCAAGTTTAGTTATTGGAACAGTTGCTTTGGTACCAGGAGGCCAAACTTGCTCTGGTGCTCTTTCAGAAAATGAATTAATCTAAAAGACACAGATAGTACCTCATCATGGAATAGTGCCCAGTGATCCATGGCCTGACAATCATCAGTCACAGAATCACAGAACATTCTGAGTTGTAAGGGACCTTTGCCAGAACCCTGAGCCTTTTCAGGATGTGAATTCTCCTGTGCTACTTTGCTCACTTTTCCCTCTAAAAATTTGTGTCATCCTTTTGATACCAAGACCACTGGCTGGAGTTGCTGTGCCCCTCTGAACACTTCCAGCTTGGCTTACCTGGCTCCAGAGGGACATTCCCCATTTCTTACCCTGTGCAACTTTTCCCAATGCATGAATATTGACTTAAAGCACCTGTGAGAGGTAATGTACAGTTGATTTTTTCATGTAAAAAATCTTCCTAAACCCAAGAAAGTTGAGCATCCTTTCTGGATCACAGAAACTTGTTGCACACTGGTAATAACTGTTAAACTAATTACAGGATGTGGACAGGAGCATTCAGCAGTCTCATGATGACTCTCAGGTCAGCACTTTTCAGCACACTTTTCCCAGCAGCCTATGTGTGTCTATGTGTAAGATGAGCATTTAACTGCTAGCTGGAAAACAAGATAGTTCAGCCTGTGGGAGACAGAGACACACTCAGATAAATGGCTTTGGGCTCTGGAAGTGATGTGATAATAGACTGATATTGGTCACACTTGCTGAACAAAGTGTGTTATGGTAATGGGGAAATTAATTCCTTAAGAGGCAATGCATTTCAGGTGCAAACTTTTTATTCAGTTCAGAGATATTTAGGCTTATGTGTACAAATCCTGTGCTTTGAACTCCATTTTCATTTTAAGGAAATCCTATAATAGAGAGGGGTCAGAGGGAGGGTGAAGTATTATGCATATTTAATGAACTAATTCTTGAACAGATTCTTCAAATTTCAAGTCACTTTTTCAAAGCTAATGACTCATCCTGACTAGACCTTGCCCAGTTCTGGGCTCCTCAGTACAAGAGAGACGTGCAGCTCCTGTAATGGGTCCAGCAGGGAACAAAGATAATTAGGGAACTGGAGCATCCTTCTTAGGAGGGAAGGCTGAGGCAGCTGAGGATGTTCAGACCTGAGAGGAGACACCTGAGAGGAAACCTCATCAATGTCTGCCAGGGTCTGCAGGGAGGAGTTGTTGAGAGGATGGACCAGGCTGTGCCCAGTGTTCCAGGCAACAGCACAAGAGACACCAGACAGAAACTGATGTCCAGGAAGTTCCACCTGCATATAAGGAAGAATTTCTTTACTGTTGATGTGACCAAGCACTGGAACAGATTGCCCAGAGAATGTGGAGTCTCCCTCACTGGGGATATTTGAGAACTGTCCAAACATAATCCTGCACCACATGCTCTGGGATATCCCTGCCTGTGCAGGAGTTTTATACAAAACAACTTTAGGGACTTCAGAATGGTCTGGAAAAAAAAAAAAAAAAAAGTGTTAGTGGCTACGAGTTATTTTTTCATTAAGTTCATATCCAGACTAAATATTTGCACTTGCATAGGAAATTTTAAGAAATATTTGATAGCTCAAAAATCTATTTCTACCATTAGCTTCTTAATTCATATTTCCATATTAATACCAAGTGCCTACAATAGGCTTTCTTTGATGAAAAATTGCAGAGAACCATGAAATGCATTGAAAATTATTATTTAATATCCATTATTTTACTTTTACAGCTGCTGATGCAGTCTGTATTTCATCACATTTTTATTTCTAGAGTCTGGGAAAGATGTCAAGGACTCCCATCTTCAGACAGAAGAGCAATTGCATCTTCAGAGTTTCATCAGACCTTTGCAAAATCTTTTAAAATCTTACTTGTTCTTTCAAATTTCTTTGTTACTTCACTGTCCTCATACAGTGCAGTTACTGCAGTCACAGCTGTCTAAGGAAAATCCTGTGTTCACATCAGGGCTGGAGCCTTCTTACCTCCTCTGTTCAGTAAACTGGCACCTACAGCAGGTTTTTGCCCATGTCCTAAATTATCTGTCTCTGCTTTTTTCCTTCTGTGTTTCCAACCTAAGCCTCCAGTTACTTCATTCATTTTCAGCTTAAAAAAAGCTGAGGTTCAAATTCTCTGGCCAAGTGAAAGGACAGAGTTTGGTTGATCATTTACAAAGTTTGAGATGAATCTTGTAAAGTCATTCAAGAAAGCATCAAAATTTACAGGCTTCACTTGTTGGTGTCTTTTTTCTTTTCTTCTGCAAAGCATGCCACTAACACAGTGATGGTGAGAAGCTTAAGGTTCTAATTCAAGGACTTTCTATAAAAGATACTTGAAGAATTATGAAACTGCTTTTATATATTTTGCAACAAGGAGAACCCCAAAATTACAGTAGTTTACAAGGTTGTTAATAAAAATGCTTTATTGCTGTTACTCTTCACACTTTTTGAAGGAACTAAATAATCACTCTGTACCCCAAGATTTTCAGAAAAAAATCACTCAAATGTCCTCTGCCCAAGTTTTCCAGAGGCATTTCTCCATTTAGATCAACTGTCTTAATGATTCCTTGAAAATTATTAAAATGGAAACACTTTGTCAAGAGCAAAACAATTTTCAAACACTTAAACGTTTACTGAGTCCTGGATTCTTTCCAAGAATTGAACTTTTAGCCCATGTTATGGGACTGTTGCAGATTTACCATTGTCTCCCCTGGTTTATTTAGTGATGCTTTGCACTTGCACACTTCAGGCAATAAGAGATTTCTTTCCCTTCCAGCACTGCAGGGTCTGGGGCACAGGGAGGAGGAGGAGGGTGCAGGAGGGGCAGCCAAGCACTGTGATGATGCTGCAGCCAGACTGTTCAGGGGTTCTCTTGGACACTGGAGCAGAGGCTGGGAACTCTCACGGTGAGAACAAACTCTGCTGGAGTCCAGCAGCTGCTCATAGACGTGGCAAAATAAAAAGCAGCATTAAAGTGGAGCAGGTGGTTTTGGTGGATTATAACCAAGAGTGGCTTGAGTTGCTAAACTGAAGTTCTGGCCCCAAGGACCATGAGCTCTGTGGGCTGTGGATACCCTCAGCTGCTCCTCATGCAGGTTTACAACATCTGAAAGCTTACTGTGTTCTTGACTAAAAATTTCATAGTAATGCCTTTTTTTTTTTTCTTTTCTTGAAACATTCAAACAGATTTGTTTTCACCCAGGTACTTGAAATGTAGGGGTAGCACACATTTTTTCTGTGTGTGAACTCCTTTATAACTAAGCCAGAGTATGATTTCTGCTGTTGAGAGGCAGAGGTGCAGAGGGTGGAACTACCCTTGGACAGCCAATGGTGAGAAAATTAGAGTGTTGATGTCTCACAACAAAATAATTTTGCTTCTGTATATCAGCTGCACAGATGCCTTCATATTTTATGTTCTTATTTTAGTCTATACCAATATGATCCTTTCCTGTTTCTCTTTAATGTTGGCAGAGGACTTGTGTCAACATTTACCTTTAGGTGTCAAGCTGTGGCTTCTCTGTAGGTGTAAAGCTGTTGCTCCTCTGTAGGAGGTGACATTCATTTCCCTTGGCAAAATTATCATTGCTCTATTCTTTTAATTGCAAATATTGAGTGCCCATCTCTGTCTTCTCAGCAGCTCTGTTCGTAACCACCACAAAGGAAGAGCACCTTTCTCTTTCACGAGTTTTAACTTAATTAACAGGAAGATACACAAATTGGGTTGGGGAAAAGAAAAAGAATTAAACAGAACACCAGACGGCTGTGTAAATCCTATTTAAGAGAGAGCTGGAACAGGAACTTTTTCATAACTATATTATTAATAATTAACATATGGAGGATGCTCTGAACAGAATACTCATGGCTGCATTAGATTATAACTTTTCACTGCATTGGTCACACGATTCAGAGACTTGAGGGCATGAGAAGTCCCAGCTCTCATTAACTGCTGCAGAGCCTGAATGGGAGCTGGAGAGGGTTAGTCCCTGAATGGGCAAGAGAACCAGCCCTGCCTGTGCTGAGGAGACAGTTCTGCCCCCCAAAATGTGCAGTAACAAACACTGCCCAAACTCAGCTCCACCAGAGCATCCTTAGGAAAGTTACCTGGGACAGCTGGGGTTTTGCCCAGGAAGCACAGGAAAGTAAGGTGGAGAACAGAGGGCAGGAGAAACCCAGAACTGACAAGGAGTTCTGCCAGGAGGAGAGCAAGGAGTCTGTGCCTCATGCCCTGGTGGGTGGGATGTGTGTGCTCTCAGTTTGCAGTTATCCTGCACAGTGCTGGGGGAGCCCTGGGGAGGGGCTGCTGCAGGGGAAAGGGGAAAGGCACACCAGGGCCTGGCCCACAATCTGCACACCAACCTCAACAGCAATGGAACACTGCATTTGGGTAACCCAAACGAAACTATTCACATCCACAACTTTAGTTTGGGAATTTCTCGTAGGACAAACATTGATCTTTCAGTGCTCCAGTGGCTGTAACACACACAGATGTGGCTTGTAACAGGACAGGGTCATGGTTTACCGTCTGGTGAGAAGCCCCAAGGAGAAGAACTCCTCAATCAAAAGGGTTTTCAGAAAGTTGTATTTTTGTTTCTACAACCCCCCTTTTTTTTTTTTTTTCAGGAATATTTAACTGAGGTCTCATTGTTGGCTTGGACAATGTTGATGGGAAGAAAATGATCTCTTTGCTTCTGTCAGGAGAGAGACAGTAAATAGTGTAAAATGTAATTTAACAGCAGTGGAAACACTGTGGTCATTCTGGACTCTAAAGCTTATCCATGTGATTTTTCTTTTTATATTTTTAATTGCATGTTGCAGATGTTTTGACAGAGGTGGAAAGGGAAGGAGTTACTTCCCTTCCTCACAAAATGCATTTCTATATCTGAGTATTTCATTAGCAAGGTTCCTTCCTCCCACTAAAATCTGTGACTATGATTATTTCCTTTTTCCCAGATGTTTTAATTTCTTTTCTTTTCCTTGATGAATCTCATTTTGTTATTTCCTGTACATCCATCAATCCTCTTAAGGTTTCAATGAATCATTTCTTCATCCTGAATATTGTCTGCAGTATTCCCAGTTTACTGTAATATGCAGACTTAATTATTTTCATTTGCAGTGTCACAGGGTCTTAAATGTCCATCAAGATACAGACAAGCACAAGAACACATCAAAACCATTATGTGGGTGTACATCTGAGATGAAAGGGCTTAAAATTACCTTTATTAATAATAATAATAAAATTCCCATAGAAAAGAGAAATTTATATGGTTTTTTACAAACCTGACCTTAGCTGACTCCAATTTTGACTTTTCCTAGTTCCCCATAGGCAATAGACCTGTAAAGGTGTATTTGGGGTGGAAATTCAGATACAGATGAGTAGAACCCTCAAAATAAATACAAATAAATTGGTATTTCAAGTTACTGAGAGTCTTTTCCCAAGTGGTGTTCAAATGTGGATCTGCACGGATGCTGTCCCAGGGTGAGGCTCTCCTGTGTGAGCTTCTTGTCACACACCTGCAGACGTCTGCATTAGGGCACATTTTTGGGGCTCTATACCTGATGGAGAGAGGAGTCTCATCCTCTGAGTGAGTCTGTCTCCCCCTCAGCCCTGCTGGGAATAAATCCATCTCCACCAGAGGCATCTGAGCCCAAGCACCAGCCCAGTTTCCTCACCATGCAGCCAAGGGAAAATAGTTCCTGGCTCTCCTGGGGGAGGAAGAGGCTGTGGTGTTTTAAATCTCTCCTCCTGTGACCTCTGTGGCTGTTTTTTTAGATACCAAAGGCACACTGTTGTTTGGTTTTGTTTTTTTTTTGTGGCATGTTTTCAGATGAATAATTCAATAACAAGGATTTTCAAGTGGTTTTGATTTTGCACAGATACAAAAATCCTGGAATCTTAAAGGCTGGGACTTGCAATTCAATTCCATGTTTTCAGATAAATAATTCAGTGATAAGATTTATTCATATATGTAAAAAGAAGAGAAATCAGACAGTAACAATACATCCCTTCAGAAAACGTGCAGCCCAGTAGAAAAAGAAACTGAAGTTTTCCAAAGAGCCAACCATCTTATTCCTTACCTTTGAGAAGAACACTGAGCCCAAAAAAAGCCCTTTTTGTCTCAGGAAATTCAAATTACAAAGAAACTTAAATCAAAGCAAGGTTTAAACTGAACCAATCAAAGAATTTGTGTAAACTCTACATTTTCTAGTTACTCACATCAAACATACCAGATTTGCCTTTTCATTTCATACGGTATAAAATTAACAGAAGAACAACAAAAGTCCCTTCCACTATTACTATTAATTTTGCCTTTCCAGTCAGCATTGAAGTACATTAGTGTCAATGGACAAACTGCATTTGCAGGGGTCTTGGCACTTTTATTGACCCCATTATTTTTGTTTTCTATTAAACCAATTTGCATTTATTGGGTTTTAAGTTGTGCCTGGTCAAAGCCTGGTTCCACCCATGTCACTCATCCCAGCAGGATCATTCCCTGCCCTTTACTGAGCTGAGCCTCACTTTGGGGGGCTTTGGGGCCATCACACAGCACTGGGGTGACCTGCACTGCCCTGGTTCTGTCCCTGTCACCTCTGCAAAGTGAGATCCCCATCCTGTTCATGCACCCATTGATTTAGCAGGGAGCAGATCTGCCCCAAACACTCTTGTTTTTATAGAGCACAATGAGTCACAAGAGCTATGTGAAGGTTTTAAGTGTTTGAAATCATCATTTTGTACTGGATAATACAGGTCAACCAGCAAGTTGATCCAGATATTGGATTTCAATAAAATTGGGGAAGTGTGACTATCCTGGGGTTTGATGTATTTGCCCTCTGCCAAATGGCTCTGATAAGAAAGATGTTTTGGTTCAGAAGAAAACAATGTGAAAGGTTTTGTGAAAGGTGCAATTTCTTACTAAAACTGTACTAAATACTTGTGGGTTTATGCCCTAAAAGTAACTCAGAGACTGAAGCTGCACAATTAGTTGGGTTTTTTTTTCCTGATAATCCTGACTCATCTCGGCCTTGCTTACAAATACAAACCTTTTCCCTTTGCTACAGGTTTAAAAATGCTGAAGTTATACTCCAGACAGCAGGTCTGAATATTCACCAGGCCTGTCACAAAGCCCATCTGCAGGATGAGCAAGAACCTCATGAATATTTGTGTGATGCCATTAGACAGTCAAATGAAGCCCAGGGACAGAGGGAAGGCTGCAGCAATCCTCAGGGCAGGACATTTCCCTGTTCTCTGGGTGTCTGCAGCAATCTCTCAGAGGACCTTTTGTCACATAGTGTTTCCTTTCATGCTGTGGTCAGATCCCATTGAAACAAGGTTTGAGCTGTTGAATTTTCTTTCATCCTTTTTTTTTTTT